>OY757920.1:104770741-105370741 GCA_963585895.1 Sepioteuthis lessoniana | reverse complement strand
AATGGACTTTTTTTTGGCAAATTCATATCTATATCCATATAACTACACTTGCAAGCATGCATATATATATATATATATATATATATATATATGATTTATTGATCTTTACTAAGCATAGTCTGTTGCCACCAAATAGGCAAAGATTAATAAGTTGGAAGATTACATGGTACCAATCTTCAAGGTGCATACCTTCAAAATCAGTATCTAAAATTCTGTTTAGATTTAATACCCCAGGTAAAATTGATGGAATTAGAACATCTAGAGGATGTTCGCCTTGAATATTTTATTTAGCAGTAAATTATCAAATAACAGATAAGATACAAATCATTTTTATTTGATAGCAGAATATTCTAGCTTCACAAAGTATTCTTTAAACAAAATGGATTAGATTATTTAGATTAGTGGTTTAATGGTTTAATTTTTTTCCAAGCAATACAGAGGAAAATATGGAATAACTTATTATTAAGGAAAAAATGATGGAATTCATAAAAAATATGAATTAATACTTAGTTGCCCCTCCACAAACTTTTATGACAGCCTTAATTCTTTCAGCCATGAATTTCACTAATTTAATGCAATATACTTCATCAAAGCAGTTCCAAATTTCTTAAATGGCAATTAATAGAGTTTCTCCAAGACTATCTTTTTAAATTTCATCAAAAATAAATTGGATTTAGATCAAAACTGTTTGCTGCCCATGTCATTATTGTCGTCAAAAATGATTTCATCATCTGTAAACCAATTTGCTATCTATGGAATTAGAAAATTATCATGGATTTCAATGCATTGATAAATGTATCAATCGTTGAAATAATAATTGCCATCTTCCCTGGATCTTTAAATGACATGCAACATCATATTATACGAAACTTGGGGAATTAACTTGTTTTCTTCAGCCAAGTATATAGATTTCATTTAAATGGCACCAGACAAAAGTTCCAGTATCATTGCTTTAGTCAATGCAGATTCTTGATTCATCACAGAATATCATTATCATCCAAATGTTCACACACCATACCTATTTTTGATCAGTTCCTATTAACTTTATTTATTAATGCTTGTTTTCATTTGGTTTTACTTTGGCTGATTTCTACAGTTCTATCACAAATATTGACTCCTGTTTCAATTTATTTGTTTTGTTGTACATGTTCTATTTTCAAGGCATATTACTTTTAGTTTTCTATCTTGATGCTTTAATGTCTTTTGTGGTCAACCAGTATGTTTTCCTTTTTTGATCACCATGTTTCTTTTATATTTGTACAAAATTTTAGACACATCTGAATAGGAACAACCAATGTCTTTTACCACAATTCATTGTGGAATGCCTTCTGGAATGAGTTTTTCAATCATTTCCATGGTTCAAGTTGAGAGTTCTTTTGTTGGAACCATATTTCCTTTCAATCAGCTACACCCAACAACTTGTTAAGGTCAGCAAGAATTGTCTTTAAAGTGTCAACAGATTTGCATATCAAGGCTGCTGCTGCTGTTACTGCTGCTATTTGTTTCAAGAATGCAAATTACATGATCCTTCCATCATTTTTTTCTTGATATTTTTCTCTATATGGCTCGATAGAAAATTATATCCATTCATTTGAATGATTTAATTTATTTTGTTTAAGGAATATTTTATGACATCAGAATGTGCAGCTATTAAAGGAAACATGTCCTGAATCTTAAATTTATCTATTCACTATCTAATAAAAAAAAAAAAACACATATGTAAACATCTTCTAAATGTGCTAATTCAATCATTTTTACCAGATGTAGAATAATAATATTATCTCTGCTTGAATACTAAATTCTAACGCCAATTTGAAATTGGTAAAACTAATCCAATGAAAGATTTATATATTAATACATATATACTAAGTTAAAAAATTTATACCATACCATCTATGAAAACAGAAGTTGTGCCTCCAAGAAAATCTTCATCAGATGATGACCCTGGGGTCAGGTATGGTATGTGTGACAAAGAAACCACACTCAACCAAGGTGCTCTACCAGTACCTCATGATATCACCAAGTTTTGTTTGATACAGACTTTGCTCAATTTTGGAATTTATCAATAAATTATTACATTTAATGATCATCCAATTTTATCAAGTATACTATGCATGCACACACATACACATATATATTTTTTAACGGAAATTATCTTAATCTTATACAAATGCATCTATAGGGTATGAACACTGTACAACACCAATCAGCAAAACAAGTTCTTTCTTGAAAATCTGCCACTGAAATCTTGGTCTACAACTAGTTTAAATGAGGAGAATTGATAACATTAAGAAATATGCAACTAGCAGAGGCATCAAACTTTTATTTGACCAAAAATTGTCCATCAATTCTGGTAATAACTAGTCTTTTAAAAGAGGATTTTGTTTTTAAAAATGTTCTCTTTTAAAAAAGAAAAAAAAAACCTTAAAAGTGATTTCCATTTTAAAAGCATAGATTCTGTTTAATAGTTAAACAAGTTTTGACTCTTTTATCTCGAGCATTTACTTTCTATTTTTTATTTGGCTTTTATTTGGCTGTCTCATATTTCCAAAACCCAAGCAGCAACCTTCCGCCTATATCTGCTTGGATATATCTCATTTAATTGATTAAAGATATGAACTCTTGCATTCTTAAACTGGTTTTATGGGCAAACTAACTGAATAATGTTTAGTGAGAGGCAACAAAAGATAGTTAATGATGATGATGATGATATTTCTGTAGACTTTTTTTTGTTTTTTTGTTTTGTCACAAATTGAATTTGCTTAAGTATAGTTATATTTTCAGTTGAAATATGACAACTAGAATTTTATAGAGAATATAATTATCTTTTCTAAAGTATAAAATTACACAAACGTGTGTGTATGTGTATGAAAGGGTATTCCAATCTATTTGCACCCTAACACAGGTAGATTTGTCTATAAACATTAACAAGGAAAGGATTATGTTGGAAAAAATTTTGTAAAATTATTTTTTTTTTTATTCCTGAGACCATGAACATTGTAAATTATATAAATTTGCTGATGGAAAAAAAAAAAAGAAAAAAAAAAAAAAAGACAGCAGTGAAAAAAATTAAAAGGGGAATCACTCTTCAGCAAGAAATACTATAGTCTATTTAATAAGAATGATTATATTTTGAAGAAAAAATAAAAGAAAGTTTTAGTCATTTTTAATTTTATTCTCAAACATCAGTTCATAAAGTTGTAGAGACAGAAATTATGTAAAAGCAGTGAATTGATGTCAATAAGAATATAATTGGATTTGCATTATTTTGATTGTCAATCTTTCTATTTCTTCTGACACTTTACAATTTGAATACATTCCCAATAAAATGCATAATCATAGATGAGACTCAATACAAAACTACTATTTGTATAAACAATAGTATCAAGATATTTTTGTCATATCTTTTTTATTTATTTATTTTGGAGTGATGCGATCTTAAGAAAACTACAGCATCTTTGGGGAAAATTAAAACTTTTAAAGCTTACCTCTTTCTTAAGTCAACGTATGTATATGTCAGTGGAGACAAACAAGAATGTTACAGAAACCATTTTCTTATTACCTCTTAGTGTTTTGCAGGTAAGTATATAGAAAAATTCATAGTTCTGTACAAAGTGACATATAAAGGTCAATCTATAATCATCTTTATGTTATTTTGAATAAAGTTTTTCTTTATAAATTGTATATGAAACCAGATCCAAATTAATAAGACTTGTAAAGAGGCTTTGTTGATGATTTTACACTATGTTTTCACCCCAATGTTCATGGTAAATATTTTTTATTTAGACAATATAATCACAAAATCATACTATTTAATGTTTCAATGTGAGAATCAGAATTTATTGAGATAATTCTGAGCCGATAATACTGCTTCAGTCTTTCAAATGCTTTGTAAAGAATGAGTGACCATCAGAGACATTGTGAAATGCAGGAACCTAATTTTTTAATTGTAAGACAAAGATACAGTTTTTCTTTCTGTTTTTTTATACAAAAGCTTTAATAATATTTTTTTTTTGTCTGAGTAAATATATTTGATTTGTTTATATCAGATATTAAAATGCATGGTTGTGATAAATATTTTGAGGCTTGTTTTGATAATTTTTAGTTGCTTTTTTTTCCCAATATTTCAGATAGTCCATATTCAGTGTGAGAAAGAGAAATATTTTTGCCACATGACACAGAACCATTCTTGTTTATGAGTAAAGAAAATATAAAAATACCTTCAACTAAACAATGCATTAAGTCCACAACTGAAACACTCAAGTGGGGGAAAAAACAACAATGAACAAAAAGTGATTTTCTTTTTAACATTATGTTCAATCATTGAAATATCCATCTATTTTCCTTTCATGAATTACCAAGTTAATTGGAAACGACCATGTTTTTTTTTCAACACCTTAAAATAGAGATAAACAAAAGTGATCAAAATATGCTGTGCATCAAAGTTACTGGCCTAGATCTACAGATTAAAACTATTTGGATTGACCTACTGACATTTATATTTAATCTATTTATAAGTCATTATTTTTTTACTTACATTATTTTCCATGATACTTATTTCTGTAGCAGTCATCAACAATTTTTTAAGGTTTAAACAAAATCATTCAAAAGGTAAATTTAATAAAAAAATCAAGCATAATGTTTTTGAACTTGGAATTACACAGCAAAAAGAAAAAGGATTTAATTATTTGTTATTTCAATCACTTTAATAAAGACTTCAACTAATCTATACATATTTGATTTTGAAAATTATTGATGAAGATAATTTAGTAATAATAAATAACATTCTTCACAATGAAAACACATAAACAAATGACAAAAAAATAAGCAATGTATAAGACTGAATAATCATTTGTCTTTGTTGGGGTGAAGGAGATTTATTAATGTGATTTGTCCGATTGCTTCATTTTTATTTTACACAACAACTGCTAAACTAGAGTAACAAAACTTAAATGTGATGTTAAAATAATTTCACCCATTGTTTATTGTTCATGTCAAAATTCTTCTACTTAATACATTAACGATAATTTGATTTTACCTTCAAAAGAAAAAATAAGTCACTTCAAGGTGGAAAAAAATGACATTTGAATGTTGATATAGTTGTACCTGCTTCCTGATAAAAGACTATATATTAGTAGAAGCAAGCCAAAAAGTTTCTTGTATATACCAAAGATCTAATCTTTTAGAATCCCATAACAGAATAATTAAACATGACTTACCAAAATCTCTCTGCCATTGACCACTTTCAAGAGAATATTGAGACGGTCAGTTCCAGTCAGCATATGATTATAGGTTAGTGTAATAGCCATTCCTTCTCCAGGCTTCAAGTAACCATTTTTGGGTTCAACCATGAACAGTTGGTTTTCAAGAACTTTCATCTAAAAAGATGGGAAAATTATATCATTGATTTTAGAGTAAGAAAGTGACTAGAATAAACTAACAGAAAAAAGTGAACATTTATTACATAAAGCTTTTGAAAATTATCTTGATTTCTATTCTTTACACCGTAACGTTTCTTCTATGTATTCTTTAAAATGACTTTTTGTCTCATTAATGCTAACATCATAATTCAATGGAATCACAGGACTGAATGTTAAGGTCTTGCATTAGCAATTTTGATGAGAGATCAGATTAGAAGTGCTCTGTCAAGATACTTGTTTTTTTAACATAATGGATGTTATTCTATATGCACACTGATAAGTAGATGAAGTACTGTTATATATATTCCATTAAGTAACTTGACTAAAGAGGGTTATGGATGGCATAATCAAAGGCCATGACTCTTATATTCAATAACCTGATTAAAGAAAGAAAAGTTAAAATGTCAATAGACATCAGGAATCTAATGATTAACAGAGTACATGGTGCAAATCAACTGACTGATGAAACATACATTTGTGCCATTTAGTAAATTTCTCTTTGGTTTCACTTGCACTAAGTTGTATCTTTAGCCTGAACTATGTATTTGAAATTGTAGTTGGTTGAATCATAATACTGGTTATAATTGTTCCAAACTGTAATCAATAGAAATTCATATCCTTTACTTTAGACTTTATCTCCTTTTAGATCTAAAATTGTTCAAATCTGATCTAATCTCTTGTAGCCATCTATCAGTCTGTATATATTCATGACAGCCCATTCCTTTTACAATAGTTAAAGGCTCTAATAGTTCTGAACACTATTCTCATGAATGAACAATGAATAAATATTCGATATTTGCTATATAGAATATACGCCATGTACTGATGTGACTTCAACAACAAAATGCATATAACCAGTCTTTACAAATCAGGAAGAGAGTATTTTGCACTGACCAGTCACAGGGGGTCCTCCTTTGCTGATTTTAAACTATTCAAGACTTTCATGCAATAAGTAGATATGCTACAATCCATATTGTTAAAAGTGATAACATTTGAAATAAGAAAGCTTTGCTTGAATTTGTGAGATGAGAAATTATCATTATTATACAATAATGAACTCAGACTAATGTTCTTATCTTGGTTGTTACAGTTATGTATTCAGTTATCAATGAATATTTTACCCTTTCATTCAACAGTAGTAAACAAAAACTGGTTGATTAAATGAGTCTCTATACAGATATGGATTGGGCAAAAATTGTTTTGTTTCTATTACCAATGACACAAAGGCTAAAAGACAATGCTAAAAGAAGGGGGTGATACTTTGGATTGTTTGGTCAGATTTTATGGCATAATAACCCTTGCATTATTTTATGCCATACATATCTTTGTTTTATTTGTTTTTTGTGAGGTATGATTGATACTTGTGCATTTATTTGTATATTATTTCAGGTGATAATTTTACTGGTAATTGAATATTTGGTATAGTTGTATGGGTTTGGTTGTGGCTATCTGATAAGTCAGCATTTCTGTTGAAGATTTGTATATTCAAGTATGTGTATCTATTTGTGGGTGAGGTTTTGGGCTGTGGACTTATATCATTAGTTAGAGGTTGTTTTTTTTTCATAAAGTTGAAGATGTTATTAAGATCTATTATTTCAAATAGCTTTTTCATACTCTTTATGTGATAGAATTTCTTTAAATACCAGCAAGTTTTTTGCATTCCATCCAAATGAATTTCCCTGTATGCATGAACATTTTGATAGTTGTTTTTGTTTTAGGATGAAAGAATGAATTAGTTTGGTATGGCCTGTGTGTAAAAAAATCAGGGTGGTCTCTTCTTTTCTAGTCTTACTTGAATCTGGTTTTCTTGCTTTTAATATGAGTTTTATTTTTAAAACTTGTAGTTACTTTCATTCCATAATTGTTGCTATTCTTTGTTAGTATTTTGTTGATCTTAGATTTTAGGTCAGTATATAGTATTTTGGAGTTTTTCTTGAATACTATATTGACTGTAGATTTGGCTAATGAGTCAGCTTTATGATTTCCCTGGATTTTTATATGTTTTTTTTTATCCAGCATGATATAATCTTTTTGGTACGGCTTTTGAAGTTTAGTTTGTTTAAGAATTTGATTATTAGAAGATTATCTAATTTTCTATTTTTAATGGATAGTAGGACAGAGTAGGAATCTGAGTGGATGATGAATCTTTTGATGTTACTTGTTAAGACAATGTTGAGGAAGTTTCAGCAGTACATATAAAAGCTTCTTTTGTAAGACATCTTCTGACAATTGTGATGTTGAGGATTGTTTTACATCCAGTTATTTAGGAGTTATCTGTATAAATCTGAGAACAATTATGGTATTTCTCTTGGATACTGTAGAGTTTCTCTTGACAGCTTATGGGATGAGTGTTCTTTTTAGTAAGTTTGTATAAGACTAAGTTTACATCTGGTTGTTTAAGTATTCATGTGGGAGAGCTTAGTTGTATAGTATCATAGATTTTAGGGAGTGAAATTTGAGCTTCATTGAGTATAGGTTCCATATGGAGAGCAGATGCTTTTATTGCCTTAACTTTTTAATTAAACAGAGTTTGTGGTTTGGATTGAAACTACAGTCACAAGCTGGATTTGTTAAAATCTTAGTTTAATGTAGTAGTGAAGAGCTAGTTTTTCAAATCTGAATTGCAGGGGTGGTTCAGTGTATAGGTTCTCCACTGGGGATGTTCTGAAACCCCCAAATGATAAGTTTCAGTCCTTCATGGTGTATTGTTCTAATTCTTTTCTGATAGGATTTTCTAGCAGATCAATATAAATAGCAGTCAGTCAAGTTTCAGATGGATCAGGGTTCTATACATTCTTAATAAAGTTTGTTGATCTGTGCTCCAGGAGGAATTGTAGAGCCTTGCAGCATTTTTGCTTTAGATATAATAAGTAGGGAATGAAGGTTAGTTTCTTATTAAACAATTATACTAAGGAATTTGTGTTGGTCAGTAACTGGTATTTTTGCTCCATCTTATTTTTTTAGTGTGGGGGTTGTTATGTATTATTCTAAACTGGAAAAAATGTATGCATCATATTTTAGATTTGGAGATTTTGAATCTGTTTGTGATTGCCAATTTGTTAATTTTGTTTATGTACTGTTATAGCTGGCACTCTGATGTATATATGAATCTTGATGTGGAGATGATATACAAGTTATCAACATACAGATAGTCATCAATTCTAAGGGTTAGGCACTTTGAGGTGTTGTTGATCTTTAGGTTGAAGAGGAGGTCATCGAATATTTACTCCCTTGTGAGACTCCCTCTTCTTGATTTTTAAAGTTGGACTGGATTGATCTGATTTGGACTTTAAATTTCCTGTTTGGGAGAAATTTCTTTATGAAGTCATGTAGTCTGCCTTTCAGTCCCAGGTTGTATAACTCATCATACCATAGTTCTAGGTGATTTTGTATGCCTTCTCTAGGTTAAAAAATAATGCAATAGTGCTGCTTTTAGATGTTTCCCACTCTTATGAAGGTTTCTTGTCTAATCCACATGATCCATTTCAAAGTTTTGGTTTTTGAAGCCACATTGGGGGTAGATAATGATGTTGGTATATTTAATGAACTATTCTAACTTTTTGTTGATCATAAACTCCATAGTCTTGCAAAGGCAGCAGGAAAGTATCATTGGACAGAAGTTTTCTGATTGGCATAATTTATTCCTAGTTTAGGTATAGGGATTATGATTGGGAATTTACCATTTACCAGATATCATTGATAGTGGTTAGAAGATACTCTAGGTGATTTTTTTGGTAGCTATTCAAGAAATTCATAATGGACTTCATCTGAGCTGACCATATTGTTGTGGGATTTTTGTATGGTTTCTGTTAGTTCTGATAATGTGAAGGTTTTGAAGTTACCTGATTTGATTTTAGTCTAAGTTTTTCTGAATTACACTTAAAGTTTAAGAATTGGCAGTTGGCCTTCTTGGAAGAGGGATTTGTTGAGTAGATATCAGCTAATATAGTTGCTCTATCTTTTTTATTGGTTGCTTCCTTATTAGTTTTTGAGGGAGAGGTTGACCGAGATTTTCCTGATCCTTTTTCAAATTGTGTTTGTTTTAGTGGAGAAGTTAAATTTGTTCACATAATTTTCCCAACTTTTTTCTTTGTTTTTTTCATGATTTTACATGCTAATACCTTGTGTAATTTGAAGTAGTCAAAATTGGTGGTTGTGGGTTATTATAAAATTAGCATTGGGCATTTTGCCTTTATTGGATTGCTGTTTTGCAATCATTATTTAACTAGGGTGAGTTGAGTTTGTTTGAGGATGAAGTTTTTGGTATAGTTTTTTTGAGGTTAACATTTCAGTGATTTCCTGGGGTTTTATTTTTTGGGTTTTGTCTCAGTTTTTGTTTGGAGTGGATTTAAAATTTTTCCAAGTTTGATTTATTCATTTTTTCACAAGGAAGTTTGTCATCTGGTTATGAACTTTTGAAGATAATGAGGAAGTGGTTGCTAGCACAAAGATCTTTATGAAGCTTCCATGTATAGTCCATGTAACTTACGGAATTGTAAATGATTATGTCTATAGCTGAGTAGGATCCTGTAGATGGGTTGAGATAGGTTTGAGATTTATCACTTAGGAGGCATAGGTTGTTATTAATTACCTTTTCTAAGTCTTTGTCAAATTTGTTGGTTTTCAGGCAGCCCCATGTAGTTTTTTGACAATTAAGATCACCTTGTAATATGTGGGGGTTGTAGGGATTTGTTCTATTAATCAGTTTAGTTTTTTTTTTTTTTTATGGGATTATCTGGTGAGATGTAACTGAAACAGATGTTTATTAGTTTGTGTAGGGTTGCTTTGACAGCAATCACTTGTAGTTCAGTATCCATTTTGATTCGATGTTGGAGTATATCTATCAAAATCAGGATTGGGACAGCTCCAGAGGTTATATGACCATCTTTATGTATATGATTGTATTGTTTGTACTTTCTGATGTTGAGTTGTTTGGTGTTCTTAAGGATTGTTTCTTGAAGATATACAAATTTTGGGTTATAGTTTCTCAACAGTTGTTTAAGTTCTTTGTCAGCGTAGTTCCATTGAAGAATGTGCTTTTAAGTGTTTTGGTTGTACTGAGTGGATTTTTGTGGGTTTTCTTTTGCTTACTTTTTGTGAAATTAGGTTCTTCTAATTCAATTCTTTTTATTGGTTTGAATTTGTTTTTGGTTTCTATTTGGTTTGATGTTGAGGAGTCTGTGGATTGACTTGCATGGTTTGACACCTTCAACTCTTTCTGCCCAGTTGATAGTTGAACATGATCCATCTTAGATTAGGAGAGAAGGTTCAAGTTTGATAGGTGCAGTCATAGGATTTATTTTTCATTGCTTGATTTGGTGTTTGGATCTGAATTTGAGATCTGGGTTATCCTGGAGTAATCTATTTTCAGAGTAGATGGGTGAACTGGAAATCTATGTGATTTTCTTTTTACTCAATAGATATTTTTGGGGAGTGGCAGGGATGTTTGTTGTGGGTTTGTTTGGTTTGATTTCAGCTGAGTATAGTTTTGTTAACTGTTTTGGAATTTGAGTGAGTGTTTGGTCCCATTTACATCAGGTTTTCAATGAGAGCTTCCTATTTGGTTGTTTTGTTTTGTAGCAACTGATTGGTCTTGCCATCAATGCCAGAGTGGCATAAGTGATCTCTTTCATGTAGGATTTCACTATTTTCCTAACTTCAAGAAATCTGTTTCTTTATATTTAAATTCCTTTTTGTTTATGCTACAAGATCTTGAAAATGCAGGATGGTCCTCTTGGCAGTTTGAGCATTTGGTTTCATTGGAAGAATCTTCCTTCATGTGGTCTGGGTCCTTCCGGCCACACCTTCCCTATATGGAATGTCTTCTGCAGCTTTCCTAAGGCTTTTTGTATTTTCTTTGCTGTAACAAAGGAGAATTCTTTTCCTTTTGAGAGAGAAGTCTTTTGTGTAGGTTGGCCTTGCATCTTGAATTGAGAAAAGTTTTCATTTCAATAATGTTTTCTGCATGTTTTTTGTAGTTCACTTCCATGGATAGATTGCTGCTTCTTTGCTTTTTCTCAGTTTAAATATTTGCTTTTAGGGAGATGATTTTTTTGCCATGAAAAATATGGACAATTTAGTTAAACAAGTTTCTTCCAATGATTTTCATGAAATAAATCTTGGGAATTCTGTTGCTTCATTTTCTGAATCATATTCAGAAAGATATTGTTTAATTTCTTTTTTTGTACAGGGTGGAACAATAAAAGACAACATGATTCCATTTCCATTTAATGAAAACTGGTTTTTTTTTTTTGTTGCAGACCATCTACTAGTTGGCCAGTTGTGTACAAATCCCAAGAGCAATAGGAGCCTTCTATCATGTCTGAAAGTGACATAATGTTTAACGAGCAAGAACGGAGATGCGCTGCTGTACAACTCATGTGCTCTACTGATCCAAGTTATGACAACAGGATCTTTGCTAGCACCCTCAAAATGCAAATCTGGATTGCCACGAATAACAGGGATGTACCCAGGGAGTTGAAAAAGTTCCTGGTTATGGTTATGGTCTTTGGTGTGGTTTCAAGTGAGGGCCACATCATGCCACCTCACATCTTCGAAGTCAGCTTGAAAGTCAATACCAAAGTGAACCTGAATGTGCTGAAGAGTGTGGTGATCCCCTGGTGCAATCAGGTGGCTGGTGGCAGACCCTGGGTATGGCAGCAAGACTTGGCGCTGGCCCACAAGTCCAAAGAGACCTAGGCTTGGCTTCAGAAGGAGTGCTACGACTTTGTACCCTTCTCTCACTGGCCCCCCTCCTCCCTCGACCTGAACCTGCTTGACTACTTCATTTGGTCATATGTCGAGAACATCACCAATATGACTTCCCACAACACCAAAGCCAGCCTGATCGCTGCCATCCACGAGTATTCACCAAGCTCCCGCTGGCGCTTGTGGAAAAGACATGCTCCCAGTTCCGGATCCATATCGAGGTGGTGATTGAGGCTGAAGGTGGCTACATTGAATAGATGTCAGCTCTATTACATAATCAAGTTACCTGAATTTATTTTTTCAATAAAAGTTTTAAAATAAAGCTGAAGTGTTGTTTTCTTTAGGACGACAATTTAATTGTTCCACCCTGTATTTGCCATATGTGTAGCTTGTTTTTTTTTGCTAGTCTGTGCTTAATCACTCACCATGGAATCCAACTTTTGTTGAGAATTTACTAAGGAAGAAACAGTTTCACCTTGGTTGAGATGGAGATACATCAGCCAACATACTTGAGTAGGGAGTGGGATTTCAAGCATTCAGAAACCAAAACCTCATGCCTGAAAGTTAAACAGGAGTCAAAGCTTTTTTTTCTCTTGATGCACTGACCTCAGATATTGCCCTTCAAGTAATTCTAAGATAAAAGAAAGGTTTGGGTACTACTTTGTTGCAAGAGCAATTTGACGATTACTGTCAAAATAATCATATAGGTGTTAAGGTTTGATTTGATGAGCTGACAGATCAGATTAGGCATCTCTAACTGCTATCTAGCCCAGGAAGGTCAAATTACCACTTTAGCTGTTGGGTCATTAACTGATCAAGCACCAGGATGCCCCACCTTCAAGCATTACAGCCAACAGGTGACTTCATTGGAGAGGAGTAGCCTTCAGCAGAGGTGCAATTGACATATTCTACAGCCCCAGCCAACAAGGCAGGCTACCTGGAGGTTGGCTCACCAAACTTCTTTGCTACATCCTACTTAAAGTCAAGAACACAGCTGAACAGATACTACATGCTATTCCTACCTCAAAGACAAAGGAATTTAATTGTCTGTTATAGTGACCTACTCGGAATTTCAAACCAAACCCTTTCCTCCATCCATAGATTGTTTCCATTTCACTGTTCATACTTAGAGGATACCAATTAACTAATTACCAAAGAGTTAACTGATACAAGATATCCTCTTCAAATCATGAACAATAAGAATGAGAATAATCTACCACCATAAATTGATAAAAGGATTCATATTGAAACTGCCAGAGGATTACCAACTATAACAGACATAAAAAGAAGGCCAGAGGGTGCAATGGCTGAAACATGTCAATAACAACTAAAATGAGATCACTAATGTATAATAAGATACACATTGGTCATAGCAAATCCTGCATCTATCATCGTAATGTATAACCAACCATAATCCTATCATTAAAATAGTTTCATCTTAATCTAATCTGATCCTTCTATGCTTCCATATTTTTTCAAGAAATAA
The DNA here is from genome assembly GCA_963585895.1 of Sepioteuthis lessoniana. NCBI lineage: Eukaryota > Metazoa > Mollusca > Cephalopoda > Myopsida > Loliginidae > Sepioteuthis > Sepioteuthis lessoniana. The sequence continues at coordinate 105,357,127 of OY757920.1, read as the reverse complement.
TTTTTTGTTAAAAATCCTTGCTATAGACATGAGACATCAAGCAGAAAAAAAGAAGGCAATCAGTGAAAGTCAAAAGTCTGTTTCTAGACATAGCCACAACTCATTTATCCTAATTACTGATTTGTTCATTTAATCTATTATAACATCTTTTTCTCTCAAGTCACTTCATTAGTTTTCAGACAACAACTATTAAATTTGACTTGGAAAGAGTTTTGCAGCAAATACAATTTGTACCATCAAATTTTTAAAAATCTCTTTTCAGCTTTGAAAAGACAATGTATAAAAAAAGACTTTTCTTCTAATTGATTCACTGAGAGTTAATTGTATATTTAATTACTCATTTAACAGATGCGTAGAAGGCAAAAGTTTAAAACTGATGGTTGTTTCTACCCTGTGGAAAATCATAATTCAATATTCTCCAGGATGAGCAGCTATACTTATATGTTAGCAGGGATATATTTATATAAAATCTCTTTGACAAGTAACTTTTAGTCATGTTCTCACACATGTACGAACAACAATAACAAAGGTCTTTATTTAACAACATTGATGCAGATCTGTTGGATTACTAGCCTGGTATAAGCCATAAACAACTTCCTGTCTGAAACAAATAACTATCAACATTGTATTCTGAGAAAAATGAATTTACTAAGTGCTATAAAATACATAACTCATATCAGTCGTTTAATATGTTCCTGCAAGGAAAGAACAACTTGCTGATGTTAGGTTTACTAGTTGGATTTACCTTTTTAGAACTTTCCTTTAGAATTGCCCTTTCTGGATTTAATGCTGAATTGGATTGTGTAAACGCAATCAACTTGAAACTTGATACTAATAATTTGTGAACTGGAACTAAACTTTTTCTTTCACTAGTTGATTTATCTATATTGCCGTTTGAAACATAACACATTCCAACAAGATCAACTGACAAGAAAATTTTATATTAAATTACCATTAATTTGTATTTGTCGAAAATAGAAAAACATTTTGAATAAAATTGAAATCTAAGAAGCTACATGAGAGAGATGATTTGAATTGTTATTTTAACAAGCAAATAATAAAAGGAAAGCTAGCAACAGTTGGTCTGCAAAAGAGCAATGCACTAACATTAAACATTAAAAAAAAAAACAACATTTTTTTTTGACAGGTATATCATGCAATTAAATATACATATCTATTATGGTGGCAAATTTAATAATGTTTATTATCAGAGAAAATGAAATTGGTGATCTGAGTTCAAATCCTGGATGAAGCTGATTGTGTTTCACTTCAGATCCTTAGGAAAAGCATAAATCCAGCTGTTTTCACCCAGTTATGGGCAAATGATAGGGTAGATTGGGTTCTTTAGCCTTGGTTAGGCAACCAGTCTAAGAAAAGGAAAACAATTCAAGCCAGTTAAACCCGACTTAAAAACTGACCTTGTGTCACATACTGCCCATGCCAGAGGGGTTGGATAAATATTAACATGTATATTATGGCACGGAGGAAAATATTTTGAATAGTATAAAGTAAGTAAAGTAAAGTTGGCGACCATAGTCGAGGGTAACCCGAAAACTCCCTTTTCGATAGCTACTACACCAATGTGTAGGGGAGGGCGCTAATCCTTTCCCTAGATTGCTCTACTTTACCCTTGATCTGTACCTTATAATGCTGAGTGTTAAGCAAGGAGGCATCAAGTACCATTTTTTGAGTCTTTGGTATGACTCGACCTGGGATTGAACCCAGGTCTCCCGGGCCATTGGCGAACACTCTAACCCCTAGGCCAATGTCCGGTATTAGTATAAAGTAATGTTCTTTTATTTACTTGACTTCAGTCAAATGAAAAGAGTTGTAAGTGATCTTACAATTAACAGTATTGAGAATAGCATAAGTAAACAATGTTTGAACTCCAATTAGTACAGTTTTTATACTGTGATTGGAAAAGGCAGAAATTAACTTCTTCGGATGAAATGGTCACTGCCAAGTAGCTCTCATTACCCTGAAAGATTCCAGTATGGCACCCTGATAACCTAATAACTTATAGGTTGGTTGGTTGGGTTTTATGGCATATCAACCCCTAATAACTTATAAGGTAATGTTGAGTTGAGTAAAATAGTAAAAGAATTAAGTAAAATGTTTTTATATTATGGTTTGTTTTGATGATAAGATTTAAATTGAAGCTTTTACATTTCTTGGTTGCCTATATGAGTCAAAGTTTATTTATTTTTAGTGACAAATGACAATTTAGATGTCTATTTACTATCAAAAATTTTCTTACTTTCAAAATAATATCCTGTGTATATATGCCAAGATGCAGATACATTTTTAAATGCATTTGTGTGAGCAGAAGTGGATGTCTGTACAGAGGCAAATGCAGATATGTGCGTATATATATATATATATATATATATATATATAAATATTGATCCAGCAATGTTGCCCCAAAGCTGAGTAATAAAAAATTCTGTTGTTATAGTGACACAGGCTATTTTAGAAAGTCAGATTTGTCCATAACTTTTCATTCAGTAAGAATGAAATAAATTACATGACTTACTCTCTCTTTTTCTTCCCCTTTCTCCCTCTCTCGTTCTTTCAATTTTTCCTCTCTCACCGGATTTGAGAATTTTCTGCTTTCTTGTTTTTCTCTTTTTCAATTCCTTTTTCCTTCTAACTTATTTTATCTTCCTTATTTTTTTGGATTTGAGTGATAAAAGAATTTCAGTAAACTCACTAATATGATTGATGCTCTATCTCAGACACATAAACAAACATGTGTGTTGATTCATATGTAAATATCTGCATTTATGACACAAAATATGCCACTATATAAGAAAACATGACAAAACTAAATAAGGACCTTTATTCTTATCATTTATATTAATTATATTTTCAAATAATGGCCTTTATTCATTAATCTAATCAATTCAATAGCAAATAAGATTTACAAATAAGTTTTTTTACTATTTCACTTATTGGGTTAATCAGATCCACTTGTTTCTCTTGTAGACATTCAATCAAAATTCATTTCATATAGAAATTAAAAGCTTCATTAGCACAAGCTGGTTTTCTGTACATTTTTCCTTGTTTTATAATCCATAACAGTTCAAATATGTTCAATAGAAATCATATCAAGAAATTAATCTGACAAGAAAAATAATATAATATGATGAATCTATGATTCTTGATCATTTAATATTATATATAACATGGAGTTCAAAGATGTTTTTCCAAACAGAGAATAAGATATTCTTCCAGTGGAATGGTGTTCTAGTTTCTTTAACTAATATTCTCCAGACATTTTACAGAAACATCAAACTACAAAAGGTCTATAAATTCTTCCTCATCCTATACATGAAAATCTGTTGTTTGACAGAAGGCAGCAAGCAGATGAAATTGAAGTTCACTGGAAGAAAACTTTTAGACCAATATTCATCCTGAGAGACAAAAAAATTAGAATGCACTATATTTTCAATGATCAACCCACCATCTGAATTGTCTACTTCTTACAATGCTAAATATTGACTTTTTTTCTGAAATGTCTTTCTTCTGCCAGCTTTGTATTGAAGACTGAATCTATTGGGCTGATTTAAATAAAATGTCACATTTATCTTCTGATAATGGATATTATTTTCCATTTTCTTGTTTATTTCAGAAAGGCATCTTTCTAATTGGCTTGGTCCTTCCTCAATAAACTGGATGATCACTTCATTTACAGTTGAAACAAGAATTTATGATTTTTCTTTGATGATGGTTTATTGCAACTTTAGATCAACACACAAAGATTCTTCAACAATTTGAAAACTGATATGTTACTTGAATGGTGAAAGTATTGGGTAATTTTGTTTGTCGTATGCTTTTTATAAATAAATAACAATCAATAAGTATATGTATTTATACATACAGTGGCAGCTATTCAAAGTGTTGCTGGCAGGGAACAAAATATTTTTATGAAATAAAACTGGTTAAATTCTATGAATATGGAAATCTAAACAAGGTATAAATATATGCACAAAAAATACTTAAATATGAAGAAAAATTACAAGTTTCAGAGAACCTCTTGCATATAATATTCTTCAACCTTTAATAAATATGATGAGTCCTTTTTCACTATTTACTTGTGACTATCAAACAAAATTGCTTATATGAAAAACATCAATTTGATTTCATCCATTCCATGATTTCCAAAGTTAATAAAGTTTTATGTACATCAAACCAAAACCTCTGTCTTATTCTATTTGGCCGGAAATGGAGTATTTTACCATTTCATGTCTCCCAGTAGTTTTAAAGGTCAACCTCAAATAGTCATCTTGAAACCAGAAGTTGAATCAATACTTATAAAAAATATCAGGTCCTTAAGACTTTATTTGCTCACAATGCTTAAAGGAATGCACATATATGCACCACTTGAGAAACCTTGACAAACACTATATATATATATATATATATATGATGTGTGTGTGTGTGTGTGTGTGTAAATGTACTTGATTAATTATATTCCTTGTCAATAAGGAAAAAGTATTGGATTTGCAGGTAAAAAAAAAAAATTGATGAATATCATAAAACCAGTTAGGTTTAAAAAATGATGAACAATTCAAATCATAACTAATAGGTTCACTTTAGCAATTTTCAGATGGTGATAAAAGAATGATTTTATTCTTTTACTTTTTCAAATTATCAAAAGATTGAAAGTGTGAAACTATTAGGATTACAAATGATTATATTTTTTAAATATTATCTGTTTATTTAGTTTATATATATGAGAGAGAGAGAGAGAAATGCAGTTGGAAAAGAAATAAGAACATAGAGAAATACATCTCTCTAAACAGATATAGCTATGATGAGTGTATATATATATGTATATATATGCAGGTGTTAAGTAATGAGTAGATATTTTTTAAGTCTGTTTATTTATGTCATCAACTGTGTAGGTATGAATGCAAACTTTGTTAGTGTCTTAAGCAAAAAATGAAAAGTGCTTTTGCAGGGAACCAAGAATCTGTATCCTACTGAGCATTTCTCTTTCAACACATTAAGGTACGTAATAAAAGAGTGTCACCCTGAGTTTTTGAGACTGCATTAGAAAAAGTCTTTGTGCCACATTCCATCCCAAGAGGAGATAAAGAAAAATTATATTTAGCTCTGATTATGATAGTAAGGAATATTTTTGACAATGAAACTACTTTAACTTCTGAAACATAACTTCCAGGGAGCTATGTAAACATGAAAAGAAAGAAATGTCTATGATGAAAAAAAAATGAATGTTATATATAATGGAATACATTTGTGAAATACTAACTGCTGTCCTTACTTATATATATATATATATATATATATATATATATATATATATATTAAAGAGTCATGTCTGTTTTGATATGTATGTGTTGACTTATATCTAAGAAAAGAAATGGCATTGTGCATTAAAATAATGCATACACTTTAATGTTTACAAAAATGAAAAGTAAAAAATCTAGTTTTTGATTTTTACTGATTGAATGATATAAAACAATTTGTGTGACTCTTCACCATTCTACATAAGTACAAAAAATGTTGGGGGGGGGACTCCTCAGTTCCCATTAAGACCCATCATATTTAAATATTTCTAGATTCCATTGGTGAAATTTGAATTTAATCTTTTTTTAAAAATTGTTTCATAATTTAGTACTATTTGAAAAAAATTCCTAATTTTTTTGAGAAATAAACAAAATCTTAAAAATATTTCAAAACAAGAGGTACCTTTTTTTTAGAATATTATTTTGAATGTAAATCAAAAAAAATTTTGCATTTCTAATTCTTAGCTTCTTTTTTGTATCTACCTATAAATGTTACATTTTTAGAGGGTAAAAAAGAAAATTACAAAATTTAAACAAAAGAATTGTTTATTAATGACTCAAAAATTGATTTTTTTTTAATGAATACTTTTATTATTTCATAAAACGTATCAATTTTTAATCTGTGTAACTCAAAAACTTGTTTAAAAAAAGAAACAAACTATTTTTGAATAAATGAATAATTTTCATTTGAATTAATATGCAGAAATTTCTGTTTAAATATAAAGACACATTTTAGTTTTTAGCTTCATTTTAGTGTTATATTTTCACTGGGTAAAAAAAGGAAATAAAATCAATTAATATTTTTTAATTACTATAATTCAGCAGGCAATTAAGAATTGAATTTAAATTTGTCATTTCTTTTTTTTTTTTTGAATCTTTAGAAAAATAAGATTATAATAATGTTTTAACACATTCATCAGTTTTGGGTTACCTGCTTTTAAACAATATTTTAAAGATTTAACAAAAAAATCCTAAAATAAAAGAATATTATATGTAAATTCTTAGATTTTTTAATCATTGAATTTTTTGGGAGGGGATTAAAAATTTGGTATAAAACTATGCTACTTTTTTGAAAATTATTAACTAAGAAATTGTTCTGTAACTGAACACTAACTGTAGAAAATTAAAATTTATAAGGAACCAAAAAAAAAAAAAAAAAAAAGAAGATTTTAGGAAAGAGATAGAAAGGAAGAGAAGAGTAAGCTAATGATTAGGAATTTTTCCTTATTTGTAGTTGAAAGATTTCACTTATTGATTCAAATGGAATTTATTATTGATTTTATGAATTGTTTTTATACACACTTATACATATACACACTCATATAAATCATATATATGCATAAACGTGTGTGTGTGTGTAATGTTCCTTTGATATATGACAGGAGTATTTATATATAGATTGGCAATGAATCCTTCTCATGATTTTGTCTTCCTTTTTTTTTTCTTTTCCCTATCTTGAAATAATATTTAATATTTCATTCTTCTTTGTTTATATCAGTTCATGTTCTTCTTTATTTCAATTTCTCTTCTTTTTCACCTTATCATTTCTTTGCTTTCTAAAGTAATATTGTATTTTATATATAAGTAGATACATCTCTCTCTCTCTCTTTCTCTCTCTCTCTCTCTCTCTAGGGCATGTAATAATGTACAAATAAAGGTATGTATATTTGTATGTGTATATATGTAAAGGCTTCAATAAGTCTGTAACCTAATGTTAAAAAGCATTTTTTTACAAAAGAAAATTTTGATTTTTCAATATTATCTTACATCTTGTTGATGCACTTTATCTAACGATGGATATCAATTATATAAATTAAACATTATAAAGCAAAGATTTATGTTAAAAATTCAACTAATAACTACAAATCAGACTGTAGAATAATTAATTATATATATATATATATATATATATATATATATATATGGTTATCTTTCAATGGCTGTTTTATTCTCTTCTATAGAAGCCACTCTTATAGAGGAGCAGCAGGAATTCCCCGATCGAACTAACGATCCTGAGCGTTAAGTTGTTAAACTCATGTCCAGGACCTGTTTAGGTATTGAGTTTGGTCGTCAATGGGTTTATTCAAATACCTTTACGTACATCATGCTGCTTCCCATGTGTACGAAAAAAAAGGGGGGATTTTAATTTAAGTTTTCTTAAGTTTAACTTAGTTAAAGTCCAAGATTAAGGTACTTTCGACAGACTTTCACTGGTACTGAGATTTTTTTTTTTTTTTTGGCAGTATTGGGACATTTTCCTAGGCTTTTTAGTTTTTCTTCTATACTACCATTGGGAGCCGAGGAAGCTTTAGGAATTATAGAGCTTTTACAAATGACAATTTTTATTTATTTTTTTTTTTTGTGTGGTAGCATTGGGAGTTTTAGGCTTTTACTTTTTCTTCTAAACTACTGTTAGGGCTTTAAGAATTTTAAACTTTTAGAAAAGATTCAAAAACATTTTGCAGTGTTCGCTGACATTTGGACAGAGTCATATATTCAATTTGGGTTTGTAGTAAGCGTGTCTTTACATTTAAAACGCACAGTTTAAGCAATATTTTGCAAACAAAAATACAGCATAATATTTTGTAAAATTCTGCATTTTAAATTAATAGGACTTAAAGACATACTGACCAATATTGAAACATTTTTTTTTTCTCTCTCAGACATGCAGGACACTGCTGGAGAAGCAGGGACGAACTCATAAGAGATGTACTCTTATGGACCCCCACACATGGCCATGCAAAAACAGGACGACCAGCACAAACATACATTAAGCAGCTATGTGAGGATACGGGATGTTGTCCTGAAGACCTGCCTAGGGCGATGAACGATAGGAAGGAGTGGCGAGAGAGGGTCAGGGATATTCGTGCTACCAGCACGACATGATGATGATGATGATGATATATATATACACTGATATGATAAGATGCTCATTTGCCAAAGAAACATTTCTAAGGTAAAGTAAGTACTGGTAAAAGAAATCCATGAAAGTCCAAGCTTAGATACAATGATTGTTGAAATCCATATCAAATATAAAATAATATGAAAAGTTGGGAGGTCATCTCCAGAAACAGACTGAATTATTACAGCATCATTCTCTTGGAAGCTCATAATTTTAAAGCTGAATGGGCTCAGTATGCCTACTTCAAACCATCGGTTCATGAAGATGAGTATACTCCCAGTCACACATAGATACTAGCAATATGTCTTCAATTTATGTAAAAACAACTTTGTCCCTCACAGTTTTTTTATTTGTCTGATATTCTTTTTAGGGAAAATGATTGGCAATGTACGTTGTGTGGTAGAGGCTGCTGATCTCTCAGTGGCTTGAGGAGACATGATGTAGAAGTCAAGGGTGATTGTTGATGCAAATCACAGATGCCAACATATGAGTGCAATTGTCTTACTTGAATCAAATAGAAAAGATCTGAAGCTGAATAAAAAGTATAAATTATTAAAATTATAGTATATTCAGCATATAGCAGGAAAGCTGATAAAAATCTTGATGAACTGCTTCAAAACATCATTGAGAATTATCAGGAGAAATTAGAATAGATCCCTAATGTGGTTACCACATAAAAAAAAATGGAGATGGTTGTAACATTCATTTATCTATTGAGATGTGAAACACAAATCTCAAAGAAAGCCCAGTAACACATCAGTGCAAGAGTTGTGACATGGTCTAAACAAGTCAACACAAAAGAGGATCTCAGTCAGGCCTTCCACCAGATGCTTGTTAGTTCTATCTGTAGACATTTGACTCAATTGATGTCCATTCACTGGTTTCTAATTCATGCTGCATTATTATAGCTGCTGTGGCATCAGGGCTTCTACATCAAGCTGCATTAGAGTTACAGCCAAGCCATCAGGGCTTCTAACACATGCTGCATTATTGTAGCAGCCATATCATCAGGACTTATACATCACACTGCATTACTATAGCAGCCAAGCCATCAGGGCTTCTACATCACTCATGACTGTAGCAGCCTTGCAATCAGGTCTGCATTACACTAGCAGCCATATCATTGGGGCTACTCTCACAAACTAACAGGGTTTTCTGTTCGTGAGAAAATGTTTCAATTACCTTTTCATTATGCAATGCTTATTTAAATTTTCTTATTGCTTCATCACAGTTGTCAACACTAACTTCTTCCTCTTTCTTAGCAATCCTTTAAGTGGTGCAGTTGTGTTACTGCAGGTTTTTTTTACCTCTTCTCCCAATAAAGTAGAAGTTGTACAGGCAAATTTGCAGAAAACTTTTCACCTCAGTGATGGATCAAGAGCTGGGTAGTTTGGATAATGCTAATATTTTGGTGGGATCTGCCATCTTTTCAGAGAAGATATACTCAAAATGGAGAATGGTCTGTTCTATTCACACTTGTCTTCCCATAGAGTAAAATCTCAGTCACAAAGTCTCTGAAGTATTCTATAAAAGTGTTTGTGGTGTTCATGTTGAGTTATTTCATGAATGACATCTTTTATTTGAACATGTCCATATAGATCACAAATAGCAAGCAGTAATTTCTTATGAAATTCTTCACTAGTAGGAGAAAACCTCATCATTGAAAAAAAATACTTTTATGGGTTCAGAAATTGGTTAAGTGTCTGAACTGTTTACTAAAGAGCATCTAGTGAAAGGCAGAATTGAGATTCAGTTCAGTTTATTGTGCCAACTTTTTGAGGCAGTGTCATAACTCTTGCACAAATGATATGGATTAATGGCTTCGCTTAATGGCTTTATTTGTTGCATATATCAATAGTTAAATGAATGTTACTACCATTTGCATATTTTTATGTGATAAACACACTAGAGACCCATTCGAATTTCTTCTGAGAATCAAGAGTTTCCTCAATGATGTTGTTTTGAAGCAGCTCATCAAGATGTTTATCCACTTTCCAACTATGCGCTAATGGAATTTGTCAGAAGTGTTGTATTACTGAGGTTGTGTCAGAGTCTATTTTAAAGAGAATCACTCCTCCAATGAATAATCCCACACCATGAAATGTCTGAAATCTTTAAGTATCTGCTTGGTAGAGTTTGTTAACATAATACAATTTGCATTCACTAAGTGTGATTATAAGATATCTAGATTAATTATTAAAATGCTGAGTGCTATTGCATACTCACCACCCAGCAAAGCTTCAACCTTGTCATCTACCACATATATTAAAGTATTGTGTGTAGCACCACTCGAAGCACTTATGGTGATCTTGGCATGGCCTTTAATTGGAAGAGGTTGCTTATTCAAGTAAAGGGGGAATATAACACTGGTAAAATGCAAAGTCTGCTGTATTGCAATTTTCAAAATTTGGTTTCCCTAATTAGAGTCTTTCAGCAACCTGAATCGATCCAGTTTGGGTTTTTTTCTCATTGAGGAATACCCTCATAATTTCTTTTCCCTTTATTTTACCCAAGGAAATTTAGTCTATGATTAGTCATTCAATAGTAATGTTCTATGTACTATTGTCATCACTATCACGACCACTGGAGTCCCTACATGCATTGCCCATATCCACAGAGGTCAATCCGTGAGAGACTTGTCATACCTGCTGTTGTTACTGACAGATTTTAACTTTTGCAAAATGTACAATACCATTGCAAACTGCATACATTTTAACCTCATCCAGACACAAAACTTAATTCTTTTTTGTTGTCATATTTGTCACAGATAAAGGAATGTAGAATTTTACAGGAATGTTTACCCAATGCACAGATTCACTTTGGGATTTATCTCCTGCCTGCTGGCTTGTTTGGAGTTTCAAGCTTAGTTCAATGAGTATTGCTTAGTATAGACTTCCAGCAATTTTTTTTCCTTAAACAGTGGCTAAGGATTTGTTTCACAATGACATCCCTTATTGCATGCTCTGGAGTATAGTCTTTTAGTGGACATCTAAATACTTGCTTTAGAACAGTAGGGTATCAGTCAGAAAATTTCATATCACACTGTCATGGAGACAATTTGTACATGAGAAATTCTTGGTTTATTGTTCCTTTCAGTCCATCTTTGATATTTCTTATCGCATTGACAAATATGTTAGTTGGTTTTATTTTGCCAGACCATTAAAATATCTCCTCCCTATACCTGTAAAACACATTTTTCTTTTTCTTGGGGAAGTGATCTCTGATGTTGTAAGCACTAGCTTTGCTTGTTTTATGTAGTTCTCAAAGATTTCTAAAGGCACAGCAGCATTATTTCCACATTAGAACACCTCTAGTGATCTCTCCAAATTGAAGATACTAGTTTTTACACTGGTGATGAGGTTGGCGATACACAAAGAGATTAGGGGGGTCAAAAATAGAATTTAACACTACTTGGTCCTTAAGTTCAAAAGCCATTTCACACCAGTCTGTCTATATCAGATATAGTGATAAGTTAGTGAGTTCATTTTGGTGTCAAAACATTACACAGAAAATCATAGTCTTTAGATGTGAGGGAAACGTTTTTTTTTCAACCAAGATAGAATTTTTGTTTTCCCCTGTATGCTAGAGCATTTTGTTTCTGGTTCATAGTGAAAACACTATATTAATGACCCTGTCAAACATGTCTGCATTATTCAAAAGCTCAGATGAATCATGTAGTTAGAATTGTTTCTGCTCATCAGTCAAGATTCGAGCCACCATCTTTGAGGAAATTTTTCCCTTTCCTAAATCCTCGATAAAAATCTGCTGCACTGTTTTTCCTATTCATATTCGGCACTTCTATCAGTTGCACATTTTAATTTTCAATTCAAGCACATCAAAATTCACACACTATCTATTTGCTGTTTTTGTGTTTTTAGCTACCCAATTCTTATCATCGTACATATTGCCTTATTTTTCCTTCAACTGCCTGTGACATTCAAAGACATTCACTTTCTTTATAGTATGTTCAACATAAGCCAGTTTTAATGACATTCCCCTTTGACTTTTACCAATCTTCACACAAAACTACTAATCTATATACTAAGCCTTAAAGTCTTGAAACAATGTCATTAGATCTTTACCAAATTTGGCATGAAGATTCAGATGCATTCAAAGTTAAAAGAAAAGTTGGGTCTCAGCTATTGTACAGAAAAATAGTAAATCTTCCATAGAAATGAGAGACTAAAAAGTATCAAGTTTTACAAAGACTTTTCCGAAGCTTGTCAGACATTTGATCAAACTAAAAATCAGACATCATTTTTTTATTATACACAATCAACTAATTTATGAATAGAGGATGAAAAACTGCATATTTTCAGTATATACTGGTTATGACTGGTTGTGTCAAGAAAAAAGATCTCTTTATCCCTTATTTCATGGTTTTCATCATCCTGAGTGAAAATGCCATTTCAGATCAAATACCTAAACTTTTTAATGAGACTATTGTTTGTTATGACAGTTAACAGATATCAGGGAGAGGCCCTCAAGGTTGTTAAAGTTAGAATGAAAAGTTTGTTACTCTAATTGGCAGGTCAGTATTGTATAATTATCTGGTAGGGCAAACAGACATTTTTTTTTCATGAGAAGACCAAATAGCAAGCAAGAAATATTATTAACTCCAAAAGTCATAAAGATTAAAGTGTGTTTCAGTGAGGATTCTTTTTTTATGCACATAAATCTAAAATTACAAGACAACATAAAATTAAAGATAGTATTTATTAAAGTCACAAAATTAAAATAAAACATTAAACCTAAATTAAAATTAATGATTAAAACAGTCACAAAAAATTCTGTTATCATGGCTGCCAGATAGAAAAAAATCTCAATTTTACAAGTATGTATCTGTATTAAAATAAAAGTATCTGTACATACAATCACTTATGAAAAGAAATAATCAAAAACTTTCAATAAATTAAGTCACTTAAGTGCAACAAAAATCTTTTTTTGAAATATTTGACACCATGTTACAATTTTTGTAAAATGTTAATAGTCATCATCATTAAGCATGCTAGCATGGATTTCCCTGACACTCTCTTTCCATCCATCCCTATCATCCATTGCTCTCAGCAGGTCTTCCAAACTACATCCTGTGTCCACACAGAGCTGTGGTAGATAAGTTTTTTCTGGTCAGCCAATACTGGCACATCCATGTGAAGGGGTCCATAGGAGAATGTCACTGACAAGTTTGTCCTTGCTTTTCCAGCAGTGTCCTACATGTCTGGTTCATTTTACTTGCATGATTTTAGAGATTGGAGGTAAGTAATGATACAACTGTTGTTTTGTTGGGTGTTGCTTCCAGGATTTGTTCAAAATAGCTTATAGCATTCTTGTGCAGCTCCCATCTACCTTTTTTCTCAATGTATTTTGTCAGTATCCATGTGGTGCATCCATATAGAAGTATTGATATGACCAATGTTTGGAAGAAATCTCATTTTATTTTATCCTACAGATCAGACTTTCATATGATCGATAGCAACTTTGCAGATTGCTAATATAAAGATAAACCTAACACATTTAGATTACAACATCAATGTTTTTTGGATATGAGGAAAATTCAAATTACTTTGAGTTAATTTCATCATTGAGCCATAATTGATATTTCTTGTCTCTTTTTCCTGGTTAAAAATGAGGAACTTCAAGTAAAATATTAATAGGAAAAATGCTGCATCAAAAAATTTCAAATAATACAACAAATAAATTATTTACAATGCAATTGAACAACCACTAGTGTTTTTCTTTTTATCATTTCCACTAAATTTTCAATTACTAATTCTCCAGTTTCTTTTTTTCCTAGAAGAGCAACCAGCAAAGAATTTTTAGATGCTCAAACATTCTTTAAATCACTCACATACATTCAATTCTAGATTTATTATCTGCCACTAAATTATCTCTCCTATACTTTCCTCGATTTTCTAATTTTCGTCTGATTTACAGTGATTGTCTTTCTAGCAAGGAAATGAGATAAAACAGAAAGTTGTTAATAAGCAAAAAGAAGAAATACACTAAATTGAATGTTGCCACCTGAAAGGAAGATAAGCTTCTGCCTCACAGACTCAAAATAGAACAGTTTCATTTCCGAGTTCATGAAAAGTTACAGCAAAACGTGGATTGCATCTGTCAGCTGGATGATTGATCATTGGTACTCATCAGATATTTTGATAACTAATATCCACATTTCATTTCCAAATATACAAAGCACACACACACTAACATATATATATATATATATATATATATATATATATGTTTATGAATGCATTCATACATAAGTATGCCAATGTACTTGTGATATATATACATTTGTGTATGTATATATATATATACTAAAATAAGTTATCTAGTGAATTTAAATTCTATCTCACTCTTAGAAGGTCAGTGTAAAGAGTGTACTCTAAACAAAGATGTTGAAAAAGTATATATTCACTTTTCATGAGATAAAAATATTTATCCTTAGTATATATATATATATATATATATATACACACACAAAGGATACTTTAGTCACATGAAATGTAAATCAATAAAACATATATATCCATGTTTATACACCAGATACATGACTATATTTAAGTAAATCCTCAAAGGATGCTCTTCTCTTTTGACAATATCCCAGACTAAGATTAGCTAGGTCAGTATGTCAATGTATATGTCAAAATAAAGTTATTGACTGTAGTCAATAGCAACCCAAAGGTTCCTTACTATGCCATAGTATTCTTTTCCCTGGATTGTTCCACTTAACTCTTGATATGTACCTTATTGTTATGTCCTTGGTAAAGGGCATAAAATAAGTAAAACAAACACATATTAAGAGAGAAGAAATAAGGTTCTATATTACAGTTAAACAAGTAATACAATGTCACCAGTGTAGCTCTTGCTACCTACTCCCTGAGTGGATTAATGTCAAATATTATATCCTTATTGGAAGAGTCTATTGTGTATTGAAAATGGGGATGGTAGCACAACACCCTTTTTAGATTTACCTCATAGGAGTCAATATTTTTTCCTTTCAGATTAACTTCCATTTTTTCCATAGCTCTCTGTTTTCTTTTTTTGACTGTCTCCTTACTTCTGGAGCTGTTTTGGGGGTTGGCATATCAAATATGATATCCATGGTTTCTTCCTTAGGACGGTTGTTCTCTTTGACATTCAAGTGTCATTTTTTTATCTGGTTTAAGTGCCTTTTATGCACAAATTTTAGTCCTTTGACCAGGCAAACCATATTTCCGATTCTTTTTTTCAATTATACCCATTTCCAAGTATCTTTTGATGTTCTGGTACCTGCAGTATATGAATGTCTCACCAACTTGATAATGTTTATTGGTTACTTTGTTTGAATATCCTATTTTTGGCTTCTGTGGTATTTGTTGAAAACCAATCTGATCTTTCTGAACATAACCTCAGCAGGCATCATATCTGCTGGAGCATTTTTATTTGGAGTGACTCTGTAGACTTGACAAAAAATTGTTGTATAGCTGTGTCTATGGGCATTTCTTTGGCTGTCTTTAGCGCTCTCTTGAATGTATCAGTTAAACGTTTTGCCTGGCTGTTACTTCTTGGGTGATTGGGGTGATCATGACATGTTTTGTCGCAAATGTCTGGAAAAAATCTTTAAATTCTTTGGAGGTAAATTGTGTCCAATTATTGGACACAATACAGTCAACAACACCGTACTGAGCAAATAATTTGCATAGAAAATTACTTTCCGTGGATGTTTTTTTGCATTTCAAAATCTCAAGCCACTTTGAAAAACTATCAGCCACAATCAAGTAATAATAGTCATCAAGTGAGCCAGTGAAATCTATATGAAATCACAACCACACTCGGTTTTTGGTCAAGGATTAAATTTTATCAGTGATACTTTTGATGCCATAACACAGCCTTTACAGGACTTTACCAAGTTCTCTATGTCTTTGTCAATCAGGCTTTTCATTCTTGAAATTCCCAGATGTCCTATATGGAATTCTTTGAGGATTCTCTTCTTGAGTGATATGGGTATTACCACGTGTTTGCTGCACATTAGTATATTGTTACGGATCAAGTATATGTCAGTTTTTTGTTGGTTCTTGTTCTTTAGTCTATCATATCTTTTATGAATTTGTTGTTTGATGCTTTTCTCTGGATTTTGTCAAGGGTTACTGGAAGTTGCTGCACAGTGTTTCATAGGGTATTTTTGATCTCCACTTCTTCCCGTCAGGAAGCAATCTCTGTATCTTCCTTGTATTTTGAAATCAGCATGACTCAATTTTGCTTATAGAAGAAACTCTATTTTGAAGTTGTAGTTCAGGAGAACAGTTCACCATCTTTGCAGCCAATTTGCCGTAGGAGCTGGCAGACCCTTTTTTGAACCATAAATAGCGAGCAATGGTTTGTGGTCAGTCTGTAGTGTGAAATGTCTTCCATAAATGAATCTATAGAATTTTGATACTGCTAATATAATCTCAATCTGAGAATAATTTTTTTTCCAATGGGAGTAGCATTCTAGATGCATGAGCAATTGGTTTGATATAGCCATCATCAAACTTATGTAGAATGCAGGCTCCAATATCATAAGAGCTAGCATCACTAGCCTCAATAATCTCCTGTTTTAGGTTGTAATGGGTTAGGAATAAATTCAATGTGAGGACTTTTTAAATTTTCTCAAATGCTTTCTGACACTGCTGTTCAAGCCCATTCTTTTCTTTTTATGAGTTGTTCATTTAATGGGGCTTGCAAGTTGTGCAAATTTGGCACAAAAACATTGTAATCATTGGCCAAACTGAGGAAACTTT
Organism: Sepioteuthis lessoniana; assembly: GCA_963585895.1. NCBI lineage: Eukaryota > Metazoa > Mollusca > Cephalopoda > Myopsida > Loliginidae > Sepioteuthis > Sepioteuthis lessoniana. The sequence goes on along the minus strand of OY757920.1, from coordinate 105,340,145 downwards.
GAAGTGAACTAACATTTTCAGGGTCTGGCATGTTTTTTTATTGCACGAGCTCATTCTGGGGATCCAGTGTCCTACCATTCTTTTCAATAATCTGGCACAAATACTTAATTTTCTTCACAAAGAAATCACACTTCTTATCTTACAATTTAAATCCATAATCTTTGATTCTCCTATAGACTTCATGTACATGTTTTTTGCATTGTTCAATATTCTCCCTGTTTATTAAGATATTGTCCAGGTAGGCCACCGCAAAATCAAGTCCACTTAGCATGGTGTCCATGATTTGCTGGAAGATAGCTGGAGCGGCTTTAACCCAAAAGGCAATCTCTCAAACTTATACATACCACTGGGTATTAGTTGTTAGGAGTTCCAAACATTTTTCATTTACTGGTATTTGCAAGTATGTGTTGCTCGAGTCAATTTTTGAGAAAATCTTTCTGCTACCAAGTTTTGAAAAAATCTCATCCAGGCTTAGAAGAGGATAATGGTAACTTATCAACACATCATTAAGTCCAGTGGAGAAATCCACACAGACAAATTTCTTTTGTTTTCTTCTTCACTGGGGAAGCCAATTTGATGTATTCAACTTTTGAAAGTATCCCTGTACCCTCAGGTTGATCTAATTCATTGTTGATTTGATTCAATGAAGTGAAGGTTACTTTTTTTTTTGAAGACTGAAGTAACATTTTCTGGCAGTTCATATTTAGCAAACATTTTGTAATATCTTCCCAGACCTCCAGAAAAAACTTGAGGGAATTTTGCTTTTTGCTCCTTTTTTTTAAATGTCTTTTTCATTGGTAAGTTTCAATTTTTTTACACAATGAATTTATTAGCATATTATAGAGCTTGAATTTCTCCATCCAATCAGCTTCCATTACATTGTTTTGTGTTTCTCATCACAAAAATGTTTAGTTTAGAGTTTTTCTGTTGAACATGACAATTGATAGCATTCTACCTTCAAACTTTATTTTTGTCCTGTTACGCTTCTCACAATTTTGTTTGTCTTATACATTGTAAGCTTACCTAATTTCAAATGTGAGTACATTAATAATTGATAGATCCAAACCTGAGTCCAATTGTAGTCTTATACTTTTATTTAGGATTTTGACTTGCACATTTCCTGCTATTTAGCTCTTCTGCTTCGTCAGTCTTAGCGACCATAAAAAAGTTATTATTTTTCTTTCTTATCTTTAGTGCATGTTTTTGTGGCCAACTTTTTTTACAATTAAGACATTTCTTTGTTTTATCAGAGCCAATTCTTATACTCATGAAGATCTTCACAAGCATAACACTGATTAGGAGTCACAATTCTTTTTTTTGTTTGTTTTTTGTGACATGTATTTTTTGTCTATGACAAAAGCCACTTTCTTCAATGTTCTTGGAGTCTTGGCATACATTTACAAATTTTTCACTGTTTTTTGCTTCATTTGTTGAAGGGTCAGATTTAGTTCATTTTCCAGTTTATTTAGAACCCTTCTTCAAATTTCTGCATCTTGATTTGAGACTAATCCTTGACAAAAAAATTAAACACTTAAAATTATTAGAGCTTAATCCAGCAAGTTTACAATCATCCCAGTGCTTGTTGACAACACATGTGAATGTTGTATAATCTTTGTTGTTTTTTCTTCTCTAATTCCATAAAAGATGGAAGTTTTTGAATTTGATAAGTTTTAGGACTAAACAGTTCAGAGAGTTATTTAACAGTTTCCCTGAATGTCAAATCACTATTTTTTTTTTCAGTAAGATGTTGTTACCAAATTTTGTCTATATCACTGTTCCTAATTTACTAAGAAGTAAGCAAATCTTCTTAAAGTCATCTCAGTTTGCACAGCCTGTATTGTACAGATCTTCATACCTTCTAAAATATGATGAAAAAGTTGTCTTCTTTGATGTCAAAAATGAAATTATCAACAGCATTCCATATGGTATTTTGTGAAGAAGAATGTTCATTTACCTCATTTTGACCCCCTCTTGGTTAATTCCAACAGAATTTTCTACTCCTCCTGAGTTCATAGAAACATCTCTTTGAACTTCTTTTGTCTCAAATCAGCCAGTCTTTGAATATCTAACTGTAATTCTTCAGTTCTTTTTTGTCAGGCAAGTTGTTGCTCTTGTTGAAATTCAACTATTTCAAGTATTGCTGCTTTGAAATACACCATTTTTTATCTTTTATTTTTTTTACAAATAACCCTCCTCAATGTAGGTGTTTTGTCTTTCGTTCAATCTACTGAATTACTATATCAGAGTTTGTTTTTTTAATTGAATAGTAATTCGAGTAACTGTTTCCAGTTTTTTTCTCTTTTTCTTTCTTCACATGAAGTAATAATCATGAACAAACAGATTTACAATCTCATTTTTAGAACAACCATAAGTTGAATCCATGTAATCTATTGAACTTTTGCCTTTTCTCAAGGTTTTGCCGTCATCTGTTTAAATTCTTTGTTGGTTTAGACAAACAATTTTATTTTCAGTAGGTCTTTTTGTGAATCCAACATTCTAAAGAATGTTGTTTTGAGAACAAAAATATATTTAAAAAATAAAATTCTTGAATTCATTTACTGTCCAGTTGTCAAGATGGTGTAAATTTTCTTGTTTAGATAATTATTCAATTCCTCCTTGTGAAATTCTTTTTGAAATCCTTGTCAGGGTCCAATTGTTAGTTGGTGCTTAAATATTTTTCAAATACACCGTGTGAAAAATAATTTCTTTATATCACTTCCTTGAAAGCCAAGGAATCAAGTTGTTATGTCCTTGGAAAAGGGCATAAAATAAGTAAGACAAACATGTAGTAAGAAAGAAGAGTAAAGGTTATATATTACCATAAAACAAGTAATAAAATATTGCCAGTGTAGCTCTTGCTACCTTCTCACCGAGAGGATTACAGAAAAATATTATATCCTTATTGAAAAAGTTCATTGTGTATTGAAAAGAGGAATGATCCCATAACACTTCTGATGCTGAGTGTTAAGCAATGAGGTATCAAGTACCATTTTTTGAGTCTTTGGTATGACTCGACCTGGGATTGAACCCTCGTCTCCCAAGCCATTGGTGAACACTCTACCCACAAGACAATGGGCCAGTATATGTACCTATATAGATTTATGATAAAATTTGTTAAATTAAATTATTTCTATATAATACCAAAATTTTAGAAAATTTTGTAAGAGAAAAAACTTCAAAGAATCCCAATTTGTTTTTAACTAATTTTTAAATAGATCATCTTGAGTCTTGAACACCAAAACTTTTGCATTCTTATCAGCTACTGCGTTGGTTTCTTTTGATGAACCTGCAGAATTGTCATTCAAGTTAATTCTAAAAATTCAAACCTCATTTTCATTAAAAAAAATGAGAGGAATGAAAGTTGGTTAGACATTTGATACATTTGATCTAAAAAGTCAATAAGACATTCACAAACTAACAATTTTAGAGTCAATGTATGAAGGAAAATTTTCTACTCTTTTTGAGATAAATATCTTATTCATTAAGCTGAAAATTATCTAAGAAATTTACGATTTATCAAACTTAAACATTCAATAATCCAATATTTCTTCTGACTCTAATATAGATACTAATTAATTTTAATAATAATTACAATCAGGACGTAAAAAACTTCTCTTGTAATTGCCAAATATCATGAACTTACATATCATTGCATTCATAGTCCTAACTATATGACACTATTGTATCCATGAGTCAGAACACAATAAGCTTAGGTTCGTTGGGTTTTATGGTATATCAACCATCATAGGTTATTTAAAGCCAAATCCTCTTTATACATATATATTGAATATATAGGATTTTTAAAGACATTTTCATGAAAACATTTTAAAATGAGCTTCAGTTCATTCTTTTTGGCACACAGTTAAATAGTTTCAAGTATTTCTATAACCAAAACGGATGTTGGAAATGAAATAGAAATCTTTATGACATCAACAAAGTACAATACTTGCTAGCAACATAAAGTAGTAAACCACTACTAGTTGTGACGACTTAGTCAGCACATCCCCTCACTCACAATAGTGTCCAACGTATTTATAAGGAATGGGGAATACCAATTAATGTTTATAGGTATGGTATATAACATTATATAACAGTCACTATTTAACATCTGTAAGTTCTTTGCACATATAGTTAGTAGGTTATTTCATTTTTAAATGTGCTACAAGTAATGTGTCTACATATTAAGTTGTAGACTTGGCAACCTTAGTCGAGGGCGACCCAAAGTCTCCCTTTTCAATAGTTTCTACACTGAGGTGTAGGGGAGGGTGCTACTCCATTCCCTGGATTCCTCCACTTTACCCTTGATCCTTACCTTATAATGCTGAGTTTTAAGCAAGACAGCATCAAGTACCATTTTTTGAGTCTTTGGTATGACTAACCAGGGATTGAATCCCAATCTCCTGGGCTAACACTTTACTCACTAGGCCAATGGCCTGGTTTGCATACTAGTATTGCTACATGTTTTCAATTATTGCTATCAAACATTAATAATTCTATTCAATATTAATCATTTGTTTGCACAGTGAAATGGCTACAAGTATTGATACTTAACACTAATTATTCTTTTCAACACTACTTGTTCATTTGCACACAGTCTAAAAGTTTCAAGTATTGCTATTCAACACAATCCTACTCAACAATTCTCATTGGTTTGCACACAGGTTAGTGGTTCAATATGTTGCTATATATCACAAACAATTCAATTAAACATCAGTCATTTGTTAACTCTGTGTTAAATGATCAAACAGTTCTATTTCAAACAATTCAATTTAGCAAAAGTTATTTGTTTTCTCTCAGTTTAAATGTTAAACAGTTTGATCTAAACCATAGATAGGACCCTATAAGGTGCCATCATTCCAGAGTGGATCTGGGAGTGATGGCAATGAATGGGTACTTATTATTCCCCAAAGCTCCAGCATTACAAGAGCTTCACCATCAGATGTTTCGTGTCATATACAGCACACTCGTTTGGGGGCATTTTAAACTTCTGCAGAGATGCAGTCAGTCTATTCTAAAGCCCTAGCTGACTGGGCAAACAATACGCTTAGTAAATATAGACTGTTATATTCCTATATATATATATATGTATCTTAGAATTACCGTGACAGGAAAATCCGGCAAACACCTACATACGACACACAGAGCACTGAACAGCTGTTTCGATCTTAATAGGTGTCATCAGCAGCGCACACCATGATCTCTACCACTGAAGATCGAACCAACAACCACAATATGTAGAAGCTGAAACTCTACCACTGGGCCACTGGTTCATGCCACATATAAACGATGCCAGATTTTCCTGTCATGGTAATTCTAAGATAACATCAATTCCTCCATTTGAAAATTATATAATTATATATCCTGCCCATGAGGCTTATGTTATGAGGACTCATAACTCCGACTTGGGAACACATAGCCCCAGAGGTAGCCGTGTCCTCTGTATGGAATATGTACCTTCAAGACACATTATGTCAAAGTGGTCGCTCAATTCACCATGACTTGTTAATTCTAAGATAACATCAATTCCTCCATTTAAAAATTATATTAATATATTTCATGTAAAATATTCCTTCATCTCCTACAAGAACTGCTAAAATATATTAAGAAATAAAAGAATGAGGCAGAAATTCTTGAAGTGATGAAATGACAATGACATAGTGAAATAATACAACAAGATTTATTCACCAACAACAAACATAGAATAACACAAGAGGATAAGATAACACAAAACAAATCATTTGGGTAGAGGAATGATGTATATATTTATATGTATTGGCATCAGAGGTGTACACAAATAAAACAGAGAAGAGTAGTGGAAACAAAGAAGCGTGATTTTAACTGTCTTTACTTATCTCAGTCAAGTCATGTTGCTAATTCAGTTCTGTTATCTCTCTTGGAGATACAAGAGAGTTCACAGACAAAAGTCTGTCTTTTCCTTTCTGTAGTCCCCAGAAAAGCAGGGCAAATCTTTTAGTTTTCAATCTTCACAAAAGTCTTTTGCTGTATTCTTTTATTATCATCATTCTGATAACATGGTCTTCATGATAAATCTCTGTGATTCTTTTCTTTTTATAAGACCTCTTCATCTTAGGTTACATTACCACTACATTTTTTTTTGAATTGGCTGGTTGCGGCATGTGTTCCTCTCTGAAGATTTTCACCAATAGACTTTTTATCAGATTTGTATTCTTGGCACTAGAAAAGCTGTCCTTTATATGTGCTATCTTTCAGCCAATCAGCAACTTCTATTTTTAAACTGTAGTATCTGACCTCTGCATGCAGCAAATAGGGGTTTGTGGGAGGAGGTATCACAATATATATATATATATATATATATATATATATACGTTGAAAAGATAGATTTACAGTGAATCTGACACTATGATAGAAATATGTGGAAAGTTAGATTAATCAAACATTTAACTCAGATTTAGATGTGTGATATTTTGTTTGGGATTTATTTCATCTTCATGAACTTCTTCAAGATTCTAGAGTTAAGTGTTTGATTTATCCATCTTTCCACATATTTTTATCATATATGCATAAATATATATACACATACAAACTGGTATTTCCCATTTCTCAAAAATTCACTTTACATTATATTCGTTAAATGTAAAGCAAATATACACCCCACTTATAAAATGGTTTAAAGAAAAGAAATAATTACTCATAAGTTATATGAGGAAACTTTTTGAGCATTTCCAACTCTATGAATAAATAAACCTTTTATCTGCTAAATCTCAAACTCATTTGTTATATCTCATGTGGAAAGCTTCTAATCTTTTGTAGACACTGCAAACCAACCTGAAATCCACATTCAAGTCTTTTCTAAAATTATAAGAGGACAATCAAACAGGAAAATTTCATGCAAGTTTGCTTTTGAGGGTCTGGGAACACTCAAGTATGTTTCCCAAATAAATTAACAAGTGCCAATTTGCTTGGTGCTATTTAGTCTTATGAAAATTTTCCTTGTGACAATCTATTTTAGATCATATTGAAACCTATATAAGTGAGGCATAATGTAGCAATTTCTTGCAATTTAAGACAACTGCAGTTTTGTGGGAATGTAATTATTTTCATCAAGATAGTTCAGTAAACAGTGAAATAAATAATAATCTAACAAATATTCACCTTTCGTCACTTATCTTTATTTGATTCATAAAGAAAACTTAACAATAATGAAATGCTTTTTTTTAGTCTTTTTGCTTATGTAAACGTCTCATATGAAAGTGACTGATATCACCAAGCTGTTATAAATAATCTTCAATTTTTGATTTGGACATTTTGTAATGTTGGCTATCTCCATGCCATATAACATTGAGTATTGTCAAGTAATATCTTGATCTAAATGCGATTAATTTTCACTGTTTAGAATCCTAAAAGCAAAATAGTTTCTCCCAGTCAATCATCTTTTCATTATAGATGTAGCGGCGATAGAACTTTCTTGTCTGTTATTCTGCCTTCCAAATCTGCAACTGCAATTCTTTTATTCCAATGATACAAAGTACAGAATAATTTACAAAGAAAATATACAAAAAAAAAAAAGTGGCCTGCTTTTGAGCAGTGCTCCACTAAAAACAAGCATGTTTTCAATTTCACAACTAAGCAACTTTCAGTTTAATAATATTAGCTACTGCCACCAGCAGTTGGGCTTGTACAAGGTGTAATTCAAACATCAAAGACTTTTTTGCTTTTGCCTTCTTTTTTGGCTCTGCTATTCTTATGTATGTTTCTTTTAATTTAAACTATCAACCAATATTTGGGGGTTTTTTTTCAAGATAATATCAATTCAAAAAAAAAACCAAACAAGACTGTACTAGTTTTATGGAGAAACTGGAATGAGAGAAAGAAAAAAAGACAAGAAAATGACTGCCAAATCTCCCAAATCAATGAATCTAGAAGAATCCAGCTTTTTTTTTTTTTTTTTTTAGTTTTCCTTCTTATTTTCTGTCTGAAGAATTAAGTAGTGCTGACCATTCTATGGTTGAAGATGCTAATTTTCCTTTTATACACTAAAAAATAAATAAGTAAATAAAAGTGTCTACCATCAGATGTTTTTTTTTGTTTTGTATTGTTTTTACTTTAGTAATTCTAACTTTTACTTGTGTTGATATGATTGGATAAAAAAATCAATCTATTAAGAGCATCTGAAATTTTTGCATCATGATAGTGGCTGTCAGTAGATTTTATTTGAGCTGCTACAAGAAGCAAATTCTCAAAGATTATGGAATGATTTGATAATCATGAAGCAAAACATTACAGGAAATAAATTCAGTCCACAAATGTTTTTATTCCTCAAGATTTTCTCAGCGAGATCAGTTCAACTTCTCATACTTTGATTTGTAGTCTGTAGTTGTAATATTTTTTGTTGGAAAGAAAGAGTTGATTTTCTCTTCCCAAACACTGGTGATTTTGATTATATTTTACAGCTATCAAATCCAATGCAAAACAGAAAGGTTGTATTTCTAAGTTTATGAAGGAACTAATTCAAAACTACCGATGTCTTCCATAAAGTGAAAGTCATAAAGATAAATGTAATAAAGAAATGGCACAGCTAAGATAATTATATATATATATATATACATATATATATATATATGCCTACACTGAAATGGGCAGTTTATGATGATGCAAAATTTAGAGAAGAAACAAAAAAGGTTTGGCTGATGCTAATAACATCCTAACTCTAATGCAATGTTGTTAAATGACTGAAGAGAATTCAGTTTAAACTGGTTTCTCTTCAGTCATTTAACAACATCATTCAATTATGAAATAAAATAAGAATGAGGTAGATGTTTCATGTACAGTAAGATAAAAAATGTTCAAAAGATATCAGAAAAGGAAAGAGGAAAATGAGTCAATAGAGTGAGAAAAAATCAGATGATTAAATACATAATTCCAATAGATTGGTTGATCGGTTAATGATATAACATCATATATATTATGTCTGTAAATATTAGTTAAGAATAGTCATCACAAATTAAAGAAAAATTATAACTGTAGCCACTTCCTGCTTTAAGAGTAAGGTCTAACATGCTGAAAATAACTGAGACTTAAGAAGAGAAAAGACAAAAATATTTGTGAGTTCCGATAATAAACAATCTATTTACCGTTCACCTCAGAAGCAGATATAAACATTATTTCAATTGGAATATTTTAAATGAAATATTTTCATTTATCAAGTTTGAACTGAAACAAAAGTTTAAATAGATCTATACGTTGTAATTATTCTGTGATCTTTAGATGTGTTATTACTGAATTTCTTGGTTTCTCATCTCTGAGAATATTTGCAGGTGTAAGAATATCATTTTTATCCCATTTGATAAATTTAGCTATAAAGGTATATCTTAGAAACAAAGAATGTTCTTTTTTTAAAGGAAAGTAGTATTTTTTAAAATAAATTTCCAAATTTGATTGAGATGAAGATAAATATTATGTAACTTTGTAAAGCTAAGACGAAATGATTGGTTATTATTATTTCATAACTTATTAAAAATGAGTTATCAGTACCTTGGTTGTTTTTATCATCCAGTGCACTCTCTAACCTCCTCAAAGTATTAAGTGCATTTTGTAACATTTAATGAGTTGCTGAAATGTTATTCATTATTGAACTAAAATCCTTTATTTGTTTTCTTTGTCTTAGTATTCACTATCTTCAGCAACACGAGTCTTTCCTAACAAGATTTTTTTTCCATTACTGTTCCTTAAAACTTATACATTAGCCAAACAATGAATTTTTTGCAAATTGCCTACCAACTTATAATTCAATGAATCTAGATAACACATACTGACAGTGAGAATTTATAATTCAATGAATCTAGATAACACATATTGACAGTGAGAACTTATAATTCAATGAATCTAGATAAACACATAGTGACAGTGAGAATCACAGAGAACTATAAAGCCAATATTATAGTGTCACTTAAAATTACTTCTTCAATTTTTATTTAGTAAGAAAAATGAATGTCTGGCTACTGTTTTCATGCATTATAAAAACATACAATGTCATTTAGTAATTATTAATTCATTATAATAAAGTCAGCGATTGCTTGTTTGTATGCATCAAATAGCAAATGGCTAGACCCTGGGACTGAAAATTAATTTATGGCTAACTTGATAATATATATATATATTTGTACATGGAAGCGATGAAGTTGACTTCTGAAGTCACTAGGGTCATATCTACTATTTTAAAGTCACTAGGGTCAAAATTACTATTTCCAGCCAAATGGAAGATATAATGAATTTAATTTAGAATGGATTGTTCAATAGAAGGAGCTAATAAGAAAATAAACTATTCATTTTTATCCCCAATAAGAAAATCCTGTTGATTATTTAGATCTTCAATTAGCTTTCCAGGATTCAAGCTAAACAATCCTTCCTACTTGCTTAAACTTTCAAGATAAATAAGTTATAAAACTTATTCCTAGCATTATCAGTATTTTTATGATGTTATCAATGATTTTATTTGGATAGTTTCCTTAAATTCAAGTTAGATATTAACCTTACTGTGTTCTCATAAATTCACTAGAAACAAACAATAATGAATAACATATGATAAACAATAACTTGATTTATCATGTCAAAACTAACAATATTCAGTGAGATGTTTAAATTTCCAAACTAAGAGTCTTAGTGTTATGATGTATATAGCTCTGTAAAACACGGATACGAAACAACACCATGAAAGTGAGGCCGGCTCTGTAGGCTTAGCTCCCTCAGATGTAAAATAAATATACTCCTTTACTAGATAGCTTGTGTGTTCACATGTTATTTATTATCACTCGCCATTGGCACCAAAACATGGTATCAGAGTGGGATTTTTTTTCTACGTTCAGCGCAGTCATCTCTCCAAACCTTTGATAAACACACATTTCATCAGAAAATAACTGAAATAGCATATATGCACCAGCAAACTAATCCAACTACTTTTCGGACACCACGTGAACACACAAAATACTTCAGAATAATGGCTTACCCCATCCCACCACCGGAAAATATGGACATGGAGGGCGATTTGAGAGAGAACTGGTCCCTATTTAAACTCTCATGGACAAACTACACAGACGCTATGCTCATTGATACCAAACCGGCTAAAGTCCAGGTAGGAACTTTTCTTTCTATCATTGGCAAGGAATGCCTAAAAATTCTAAAAAAATCTGCCCATGACAGAGGAGGAACTTGTGGACATCAATTCTATCATAAAAAAATTATCGGACTATTTCGAACCTAAATCAAATACAACATACGAACACTACGTATTTAATTCATGCAACCAGGAAATAGGCGAACGTTTTGATTCCTATTTGAACAAGCTGAGGAAACTGATAAAAACGTACAGATACAGCACGTTGGAAGACGAATTGCTCCGCGACCGGATAGTGATGGGAACAAATAAAAAAGAAATACGGACCAGACTCCTCAGTGAATTAGATCTAACATTAGACCGGACAATTGATATATGTTGGAGCACTGAACAAAGGGACAAACAAGTTGACATGATAGGCAGCAGAAAAACAACAGAAACAGTGCATTATGCCAAAAAAGCAGAAAAAAGAAAACAGAGACGGGAGCATATCAAGGACTGCAAATTTTGTAGATTAAGCCATGACAAAGGCAAATGTCAGGCCTATGGATTAACCTGTGCAATCTGCTTAAAGCGTAACCATGTTGCAAGGATGTGCCAATCCCAAGTGCATCCACCATGGTCAAACAATAAAACTGCCAGCACATGCAAAGGTCCGTTACGTAAACGACAAACCTGCCAGCAGTGATGAAAGCATCTATGCCTTGGACCCTTTGTCAGACCGCAAACACTACTATGCAGACATCCACGTATCCCCCTTAGGTGGCCAGAAAGCTCTAACCCTCAAGTTCCAAATTGACACTCGGGCAAGCTGCAGCACTCTTGCTCTTGTGGATTACAAACGCCTCACCACAGCACCCTAACAGCCCTCCCATACAAAGCTGAAGCTGTACAACAATTCCATTCTCCAACCCCTGGGAGCTGTAACACTGTGGTGCGAAGCAAACGGCATCAAGAAAAAAGTCCATTTTCAAGTAGTGGACAATAATTTGCCATCCTTATTATCTGGACGGGCCAGCTCGATAACGGCACCAATTTCATCAGCAGCGAGTGTCGCAGATTCCTAAAATCATGGGGTGTCAACCACATAACATCCAGCCCACACCATCATCAGTCCAATGGACTAGCGGAAGCAGCAGTGAAATTGATGAAGGGGATCATAAAAAAAAAACTACAAAATAAGGAACTGATGTGTGGAAAGCCATCCTGGAATGGCGCAATGTAACCACACTTGGCATGCGCAGTTCACCTGCACAACGACTCCTATCAAGGCACACCCGCTCAATGCTACCATGCAAAGCCACGGACTACATGCCCCAAGTACAAATGGATGTACAGCAGGTGCTCATAAAGAAAAGACAGACAACCAAAAGCTATTATGACTGGCATGCCAAACAATTACCAGACCTCGCCATAGGACAACCTATCAGGGTGAAGCGTCATCCACAAACCCCTAACAGTAACTGGATGCCTGGTATAGTCACTAGCAAAGCAGCACCACGCAGCTCCAGGTAGATGGACAACAGTACAGAAGAAACCGGATCCACCTGTGCCAACAGACCACATTTCCTGACCAGGCACCCACTGGGCTCCTGAATATCCGCTCCTGGCAACTAGATACATTACCCGACCAAACACCAGCTGACCCCCAATACACTCCCATACAAACATGCACATCACAGACACATGAAATCCAACCTCGTAGATCAAGTCGTCCTGTCTAAGTGCCAGCACGATTAAAGGACCATGACCTATCAAAAGGTAGACACACAAAGCCAAAAAAATTGAGAAGGAGAAGGAGAAAGAAAGGAGAAAAGAAAAAAAGCACATAGGGACTTTTTACTTTGATTACTCTGAACTGTACTAGCTTCATTCAATAATAAACTCGCACACTATTACAAAGTATGGACTTTTCCAGCATCACATATATACAATTAACATCACCTTGAACTCAGTATAAACATCACTTGATAAGAGGGATGTTATGATGTATATAGCTCCATAAAACACAGATACGAAACGACCCCATGAAAGTGAGGCCGGCTCTGTAGGCCTAGCTCTCTCAGATGTAAAATAAATATACTCCTTTACTAGATAGCTTGTGTGTTCACGTGTTATTCATTATCGTTCGCCATCAGCACCAAAACAATTATTATCTATATTAACAAAATAACATTTGTGGCAAAATATGATGGTCATTCAATAATTAAAACAAATAAAAAAAGCAAAATAATTTTTTCCATAAATGTATACACAGCATTGTTCGCAATTGGCTTATAAAAAATATTTCGTTTTAGTAGGAATATTTTTTGATGCTATTCAAAATGGTAACAAATTTAATAGAATGCCCCAGTCTTGAACAGAGGTCTGTCTTCAAATTTTGGTTGCTGAGAAGTGCAAACCATATGAAATTTACAAAAGAGTGTGTGATGTATGGTTGATTAATAGGTTGATGGATTTTAATGGCATGTCAACTCGTCGGAGGGGGGTCAAGAGGTAAAAGAATAATATATGTTGTGTGTCTGTATTTACTCTTTTGTAGTTGATAATTTTAAAGATGTATTCATCAGTGATGATATTCAGGATTTACTTTCCATGCTATTGATCCCATTTACATTTTTGTTATAATTTTGTTACTTTCAAAAAAAAAAAAAAACAGGATGTCGTCTCATTTGACATTTTCAAATAGATCTTTCATATTATATAAACTGAAAAAGCATTTTCTTATGAATGCGAAAGCTCCACATTTTATGAGAAAGAGTTTAAGTGCAAGGTGTTTGATATGTTATACACTGTGGTGGTTGTTCCTGTATGAGTATAAATGAGTGTGTAAGTCTTGTGAGACAAATTTGTAATCAGGATAAAGTGACTTTTTCCTTTCTGAATTTTTTGAAGGCAGGTCTCTGGATTCTGACAATTGGGAGGTGGGAGGGGTTTAGATCAGGAAGAACTTATTGTAGATATAGTTATTCCAGTATTGTTGCCATTTTCTATAAAGGAATCTATTAATTTCATATTTCAAGTCAGTATAAAGAATCTTGAATTTGTCCGAGACCAAACCTTAAGCAAAATTTATTGAAGAGTCTACTCTTTCATTTCCTCTCGCTCTATTGTTGCTTGGGATTCAGCATATAAGAATTTCTTTAGAGTTGAACATGAAGTCCAATGTACTCAGGAGTTTAATGATAAGAAGGGTTTCCAGTTTTTTTTTTATTTCTTAGAGAGAGTGAGAAAGAAAACGAGTCTGAGAATATGATAAAGATTTTGTGCTTGCTTTTACAGATGATGTTGAGTGGGAGGTCTATGGCACAGGTTTTGGCAAAAAAAGATGGAACCTTCTTTCGGAAAGTTTTTCTTATAATTGCCTTATGGAAAATGGCTGCACACACTGTTTTATCATTGTCCTTGAAACCATTAGTAAAGATAAAGAGGTGACTGAAATGGTGTCCCCGAATATTTCAGGGTTTATCTTATCAGGATTTTTGTTTTGGGGAATTCATTTAGTTTAAAGATCACTTGAGGGTTTTTGATAATCTAAAGTGGTATTTTTGGTATGATTCTTTTTTGTCTATTAGTGAGAGAAATTTTTGATTTCTTGAGGGTAGGTTCCATCCAAAGGCCAAAAGTTTTATTGATTTTTCTTTTTTTTTTAAACACTGCTTGTATCTTAGTTTGAAGATAGTCATAAGATGATTTGGATAGGCAGGAGTGGAGTTTTGTGGGGTACTGAATGGCCAGTTTTTCCCCATCTAAACTGTCGTAGTGCTTCATGAGCCTTGACGTATATATGCTCTCAACTCAAGAAGTTCTGAAGGTATTTAAGACTAGTCTTAAGACTTTGTAGTGTATAGGGCCAAAATCTTTGTGGTAGGACTTCCAGGATGATTTTTCAACAAAACAACTATATTCAGGTTGTGAGTGGATCAGTGATCTATATAGTTTAAGTAGTATTTGCTGCTCAGCTTTTCATTCTCTCATATGCTTTTTATGAAAAGTGGTAGCCTTCCTATTAAGTCAAGGTCATTCAGGTCTCTTGTGACACACTACTTCCAGAAGTTGTAGAGGATTGTTTTATGTGCTGTTCTTATTTGTGATGCAGAGGCTTGCAAATCTCTCAAAATGGCTCTCAGCTTATCCTGCTTTAGTCCAAGAAGTCTCTTGACTAGTTCAGTGCATTTTTAGTATTCTTAGGTTGAAGTGACAGCTGACATCATAGCTGCATTTACATAGAGACTACATCTTTTGCTCCTGTCTAAGTTCTGCGTTTGAATGCTCATTCCCACCTTAGCTGCATCAATATTGGATCGAATTGAGAAGTTAATATCCATGATCTTACAAAGTTCCAGGAAAGATATGTCTCTTGTAAATTTTACTTTATCATTTTTTTTTCTTTTTTCCAAGCCTTGCAAGTTCAAGGGTCAATTGCATGGTCCTCCCTACAGTTTAAACATCTCAATTCTTTACAGATGAGTCTCAGTGTGATCAGAAGCATCCTACCCACAATGATTGCATATTAAGTTGTTTGTGCAGTGGCTTTGATGATGTCCAAAATTTTGGCAGTTGTAAAATCACAGAAGGTTTGGAATGTATTTTTTCACCCTGTCTGTGATGTATCCTATTTTAAGCCTCATTGGTAAGTCTGGTGTATTAAAGGTCATGACATTGGTAAGAGGGTCTACTTTCTTGATATTTGATAACAAATGACTTTTTTAGACTTTTAAAAATTTCCCTCAAGTGCAGAACTACAGTTCTTGGCATTTTACTCCTTCTCTAGAGTTAAGGAATCTGTAAGGGTTTATTTTTATTTTGGAGTTGTAGAAAGTGGTCATCTTGAGGAGCAACTCAACATGGCAAAACATATTTTATTAGAATAAAAAATCTTTACAAATAGATTAACATGTGTTTGCTACAATAAACCCGAGTTGAAAAAACAGTCTATAGAATGGAAATTCATCAACTCTCAGGAAAAAGAAAAGTTTTGGATGCAGTGGTATATAAAGAAGGTCATGCTTACAGTGTTCTGGAATATGAATAGACTCATCACTCAGGATTTCCTTGAAAAAGGTGCAACTGTAACCAGTGCTTCTTATTGGCAATTCCTTAGGCAAAATTCACCTTATGAACCTTGTATATATTAAAAGAAAAACTAAAACAAAATTATATAAAAAAGGAAATTTTAATGGGTATCTCAAAAATCAGGTTTGTAAATCATTTCCAGAAGCTAAATGTTAAATAAAATGTTTTTTTAAGTAAAATGTTTTTGGCATAGTCTGTAGTTTTTGTATTTTTCAAGGGAATTTTAAAGTAGCCGTTTTCCATTTATTAGAAAGAAGCCTTAATGATATCTGTGAAATTACCCAGCGAAATAACAAGGTTGATCAAAACTTTGAACATGAAAGGTTTTATCAAAGAAACAAAAGACAAAAACCTAGGATGAAAGAAAGGATGTAGACTGCTTGTCTCATCTTTGGCTTGCAATGTCAACTTGTATTGTTTCCATCAGCCACTTCTATCAAAATGGATTAAAAGAAAAGTGGAAATTTCCCTGCTGGCATAATGGAGCCCTCTAAATCTACCACAATATCAAGATTAAAACATACCTGACATTTTCTGAGCAAACATGCACACACACACAAATATATATATATATGACAACAGCTTATGGCTAGATAAAATCGGAAATGTTATACTGAAGTCTAAAATAGCTGCAAAACCAGCAAAATTATTACAGGATGATACACAAACATGCAGAACAAATATTACTATATTCTAATAATAAAATAACTTTAAGATATAAAATGAGACCCAAATGATCTTAAGATGATCTTTATACTAGGTTATATATATATATATATCATCTTTATTGTGTGCATGTTTTACTTATAGAACACAGAGTAAATGTATTATTTTTCAAAGACATTCATCATCAGCTCATCATTCTCATCATCATTATTCATCATTATTCTTAAAAAAAATACCCACTTCAATTATGATGACCACAATATTTCATGTTAATTCTTTAAGACTTTGGTTTGGTTTCTTTGTTTTTATGGCATATCAACCTTTGTAGGTTATTTAATGCCAAAGCCATTCTCCTAGAAGAACAGTTGTGGTACTATTTAACCCATAGCTGGGAGGATAAGGGGGTTCATACCATTCCCAAGGGTATTTGCCCGAAAGTGAACATAATAGCGCGACTGGAGTACGAACTCGCTTACTACGATTCCACAGTCCATCGCTTTAACCATTACACCACGAGGACACTCCCTCTTTAAGACTTTGGATAATCAAGTAAGAATAATAATGATAATAAGTGCATGTCCATCAGGTGATGATGACATCAAGCAAAAGAAAAAAACATCAAGTAGAACAAGATACAACTTAATATCTAACCATTGTTATTTCAACTGTTATGATCTAATATCAAAATCTCTGTACTAATCATTGATATTTTGGGAAAACTAGTGAGCTACAATATTATCAGTTACTCATGATAAAATTGAAAAAGAATAATTTCATAAAAGGTGCACATGTCAGAGGTATATAAGTAGGTAATCCAGCCTCAGATACCTCCTTTTGATATGCTAGAATGCTGCAGTTCTAGTCAAGAAAAAAGACTTTATCAAGGCCAAACTTTAAGCCCAGAAATCCAAGTCAGAACATTTTAGAAGTGGTACAACTGATTGGGTGCTCATATTCACTTGTGGTGAGTAACTAATGACAGTAGTTTATGGGGAAGGGGAAAAATCAACAACTGCCAACGAATCATTGAGTTGCTAAGACTTTTTGATGCAAGAAATGAACAAAGAATTTCCTGCCATGTATAAGGCAACATAAGAAGGGCTACTACTGTAGACACTGCAAATAGCTCTTATCAAAGAAGATGAAGAAAGGAAAGTGTTACGATGCACAGTACAATAATCCTTATGTATTGGGCTGTGTTCACGTTAACAAAAGTCAAATAGCAAAATTGTATCCAACATTAATGGATGTGCTGAAATTAAACCTTGTATCAACAGAACAGAGTTGACTGGTGTGATTAATTTCACATTCTCTTAAATAAGTAGGATAGCATTGTGTATATGGTTCCTGGGCTGCCTTATGTAAATATATTTGTGTGTATGTATGCACACATAGAGAACTATGGCTAAGATGTACTGAAAGAGTATTGAAATATAACATTTTTAGCTTATGTAGTATCACAACTTTAATTCTTATATAAATGTATGTATTTCTTTTGACACAAATATGTAGATTATTTGCTATATATAAAACATGTTTTATATATATATATATATATATATAAATATAAATTCATTATTTATACAAGCTGCTTTCACTGCTGTTAACCCCAAGCTATTTGAGAAATTTAGATATATCCATGATTTTTTAGGGATAATAATTATACAGATTACCGCGCTTAATCTGTCTCTCTCCCTCTTTCACTTTCTTTCTTCTTTTTAACTCTCTTACAATAATATTTTCTACCTCTATCTTCTCCCTATCATGTGTCAGTGTTTTCTTTCTTCTTTTGATTTCTCTTTCCTTTCAATTTATCCTCTCTTCTCTTTCTTTCCTTTTTTCCTATTTACTTAAAAGTCTTTAACAAGCACAAGAGCAGATTCATATGTAAATAATCCTGTCATTTATGATAGGAACAATATGTGTGTGTGTGTGTGTGTGTATAATAGCATATACTTGATGCTGAGAAAAAAAAACTGTAGTAGCAATTCCAACCAAATTTCATCATATAATCACCCTAAGGCTAGGTATGGTTATTGAGATGAAACACCATTGCCTCTAACCTAGAGCAACTAAGCAATACTTCATAATATTACCAAATTTTATTGGTTTTCTGTCACAAGTTGAGAAGTCTAAATCCATACAGGTATTGCTTCTGCTCAGTTTTGGAACTTTTAATCGATTTCATACTTAATGATTATATTATACCATGTTTAAAGAGTAGAAAAATGGAGTGAGAGAAAGGAAGAAATTCAAGCTGAATAGAATTCATTATTTCGAATAATAATTTTTATAATTTTGAATTGAATTTATTTTCTTAACTGAAATTCTCTATCATCTTGAGGTTTTATTAAATGGAACATTGTAACACATTATTCATTTCAAACAATCATTCAACAATCAGAAGTAAGGAGTGAAGATTAGAATTAAAGAATAAGCTTTTGGTAAGTTACTCAGAAAGCCTACTTCACAAGTTGTTCTTAACCATAATGAAGGATAAAAGTTGGCAAAAGATCAAATCTTAAGATGTCTTATTTTGAGCCTTAGCAAGAGCTTATGCTTTATTTCTGATCTACACTGTTTTTCAGAGAATAACTTGCACTGACAAACAAGCAAAATTAAGATGAAAGAAATCCTAATCAAAAATGAATATTGGTTGACACTGTGTCCAGCAATAATAAAATCCCAGATAAAATTAATAGTAGTAATGATTAGAGAATGATGGTCACTCGTATTAAAATGAAAAAGAAACAGAATCTAAGATGAAACATAAAGTTGTACAAATTAATCATAATTTAAAATTCATTTAATTCACATGGATATTATTATTAATACTAAAAGAAACAAAACAATAATATTTAACAATAAATATGGTGGCACAAACTGATTGGTGAAAACAATAAATTGATATGATTATTTTTAATTATCTGTAAACTATAACCTCAAGTAATAAAATCTTAGAATGCTTTAATTGCTAGCGGTAATGCTAACATAACAGTAATGTTGAGTATATACATAATGAAAGAATAAAAATAACTTGAATGGACTATTTTCAATAAGAATTTTTATAAATTTTGAACAGAAATTTCTGATAAACAGGTTTTTTCAGAGACTCTGGTGAACAGTGACAAATATTGAAGCAAAATGAATCAGCACTTTGTACCACATTGGACAATTACAGATTTAGCAAAAGTCTCACATTAGTTACTAAGCTAACTCATCATCAAGTCATGCTGTCAGCAAGGATTTCCCTGACTCCATCTCTCCATCTGTCCCAATCATCAATTGCCTTGGCACTTCTTCCAAACTACATCCAGTGTCCGTACAGAGCTGATGTACATAAGTTCTTGCTAATGGGTCAACACTGGCACATCCATGTGTTAGTTGGTTGTTTGGGTTTTATGGCATATCAACCGTTAAAGGTTATTTAATGCCAAATCCATTTTTATACAAATAATCATTTCTATTTCAAACAATTCAGTTTAGCATGAGTACACAATTTGTCAAAAAGATTTCTATTTCAAGCTATTCAGTTTAGTCAAACAGTTCTAATTCAACCAATTCAGTTTCGTATAAATATAGATTTTGTTTACATACAGGTAAATATCAAAATAGTTCTATATTAAACAATTCAGTTTAGCATGAGTATAGTTGGTTGGTTGGTTGTGTTTTATGGCATATCAACCTTTGTACATTATTTAATGCCATTATAAGAATAATCAGTTCTATTTCAAACAATTCAGTTTAGCATGAGTACACAGTTCAATTGTCAAAAACATTTCTATTTCAAACTATTCAGTTTAGTCAATCAGTTCTATATCAAACAATTCTGTTTAGCATAAGTATGTAGTTTAGTTTTATTTAACTCCAAGATAGGACCCTATCAAGTGCTACCATTCCAGTCCAGAGTGGATCTGGGAGTGATGATAATGAAGAGTTACTCCACATTCCCCAAAGTTCTAGCATCACTGAAACCTTACCATCAGATTGTTTAGCCTTTTGCAGAGATGCAGTTGGAGTATTCTACTGCCCCATCTAACCGGGCAGCACATCCATGTGTAAAGATCTATAGAAGAATGACACTTATGAGTTCATCCTTGCCCCTTCGGTAGTGTCAAGCATGTCTTGTTCATCTTACTTGGACGGTTTTTGAGACAGGGGCTAAGTGGCTGTACAGCTGTTGTTTTTTAGGGTGTTGCTTCCAGGATTTATTCAAAATAGCTTGTATCATTCTTGTGTAGTTGGAAAAAGCTAAGCTAATTGATAGCATAATAATACAGTGAGACTTGTTTCTTATGTCCAAAAACCTACAAAAGCAGATGAAATCCACATTCCCTTTTCAGAAAGGAAGTTTGGTTCCTACAGCAAAATTCATTTTATTACTCTCTCTCTCTCTCTCTCACAAAGGTTCATTCTATACATGCAAAACAAATGTCACTCTCATTCTAGTTCACTTCCAATGTGTCGCACTTCAAAATTACTGTCTTTCATATCTATACTAATTTATAAATATGCATAAACAATGGCAATATTATGAATTCAAATGTGCACAGATGCAAAGATTACTTTACAAATGGCCATTTACACAACCAATATGCATTAGGTAAGTGCAAATCGTCACACTGATCCTGACACATATTGTTTAACTGTCAATTTGGACATGCTATTATAATATCTGATCTTGTTAATTTTTTTACAACTGAAAGATTATGAATGCATGTAGAATTGTACAAACCAATATCTTTGTCTCTCTGTTTCAATCTTTAAATTTTGGTAAATGCTTAAACTTAAATTTTTGATGTTTTGATGTTCCATCTGCATTAAAAACTACAACCATGATGAGAAAGTCTAAATATTGTGATACAAAACAGTAGAAATAAGATAAAAACAATGCTAATTAAACTTTTATCAACTAAAATAGAATGAACGAGTTGTTTTAGACCTAAATATTCAAAAAGCATTGGTCTTGGTCTTTTTGGAACCATGTCCCTTCTTTGATTTCTATATTTATTGATTTATAGGTCATAGAAATGGAAGTAAATAATGGAAAATCTTTAAACATCCATTGTTGTTCTATCAACACTTGGTTCACTATTTTAAAGTCCTGACAAAGGTTCATTAAAACCAAAATGTTTTAATGTCAACTTTCCTTCTGATAAATTCATCACTTTTGGGTTACTTTGGTTATCAATTTTTCTCCCGGTCATAGAAATATAAGAATTACCACAAACAGTCAATATAAAATTAACACAAAGTTTTTGGATTTATGAAAATGTCTTAAAATCTGTTAATACATCCAAATTCAACAATACTAATTTTAGTGATAAGCATCTCAAGAGGAGAAATAAAGATTTTGCAATCTATAACGGATATTCTACAAAAATTTATAACAATATTTGAAACTTGTTTAAAAATAAGTATGTATTTAAAGAATCATCTTCAAACATTTACTAAAAAAGGAAGTGAGGAAATTAAGGGGTAATATAATGGTTAATGGAACTGAAAAAAAGAATTGATTAACCATGTTTGAATTTCAGTTGAAACTTCAAGTGTTTGTCATGGAACTTCAAAGATTAAATTTAGTAGAGGAACCCCAGAAACATAAATTAATTGAAGGTCATTTCAAAGAAGAGTGGGATAAGATTTTAAAACTAGGTTGGAAAAGGCTTGTGAAAGATTACAAAAACACCTTTGATCAATAACTGTGAGCTTAGACTCTGAAACTACAAATTAAAATAATGAAATGTGTTCAAATAAGTTTTACCACTGTTATTTTTAATACATCACCAGTATAATTAATAAGGATATTCTTTGATGTTTGTGCTTTCAGTTCAGGTAGTATCTTGTTGAACATGGATTTAATTTTCCTAGTGAACATCAATTCCACTGGTGACATTCCAGATCTAATGTTAGGATTTGGCATAATTCTGAAGATGCTTAGAAATTGCTGCAACCTTTTCTCATTTAACCCCTCCCCATCTTAGTTTTTAAGAGTCCTTCATGAGTGTTGATAGTAATTTCGAACACTCTAGCTTCTACCAGTATTTGTATGTAGATTTTGTTATTCTTTTTCTTCATGTAAACAGTCGGCAATGCCTATTCAGAGTCGTCTACTTTGGAAATGACCACGAAATCGCCTTTCCAATTCCTTATTGATTGGATCTAAGGCTGAAAAAGCTACACTTCTTTTTGGGCTGAATACTGGTGTTGCATTTTCTTTAATTTCAAATTTTGCTTTGACTTTTGTACACGTCCCAAGATCTTCTGAAAAAACTTCAGAACACTTTCTTTTTAAACCAGTTTTGTATTTTTTTTTGTTGCTGTAAAAGTACATGTAGTGACCATATTTACTTGGTTATAGAACAAACTGATTGGCAGGTCCCAAAGACTGAATAAAGCAATACTATCTGTTCCGAATAAATGCATTGTGTTCTTTAACACAAGTACCGCTGCTTTTTTTTTTTTTTTCCTACAAAGTAATGTTACAGATGAATTCCCTTAAAAAATGTCATTCCTTCTCTCAAACACCACAGTCAACTTTTCTCTAAGTCAATAAACTAGATTTACCAAGTTTTCTCCAAGTCTTTTCATTATAGTAATATCGGACCATGTATCCGGTTGTAATTTTATCTTTATATTGTTAATCGTAGCAAAAACAAATTTTCTCTCCAGAAGTATTTCATTCAAAATCTTACTAATTTTTTCTTTTGGCTTATTGACTTAACCCAATGTATTTACTTTGTTGACATCCACATAGATAGCATTTTTTGGTTTCTAAAGAAACAATCACTCTTAAAATGTTTACCACCACAACTGTGGCAAGTTTTAGGTACTGAGCAGGGTTATTGCAGTTTTTTACTGTTTCACTGCAAGTTGAAAAACATTTATATTTTTTCATAGATGATCAGACACTATGTATTTGTGAAATGTCTCTATCCTCAATCCTAGCAATGTCTAGTTTTAAATTCACCATATGCTGACATTCTTCAGTTGTTTTTCACTTATTAATTTTGAATTCATTTCTGGTTTAGTCCAAATTTTGGATTCTATTTCTGCATTTTTATTTGAAGTCGAGCTCTAAAGGAATACCAGACATTTAAATGTGTTGGAATTTTTACTCATTTAATTTGGACTTCTCACATTTTCGGTTGATGACTCCTGCATAGGTGACAATATCATCATTGTCACACTTTATTAAGTTTAGACAGTTCCACCACACACTGAATAATGAGGTTCTATTCCTGAAATTATTTCAATAGTTTCTTCAAAATTTATTTCACCTTCTGTTTTGGCAAAATAAAATTGGTATATTTTTAATATTTCAGCAGGGAACTACTTCCTTAATAATCATCTTTCTTTTCATCATTCCAATGCAAACAATCCCTTTTGAAGATCCCCTCATATCTTCTCTAATATGTCTGAAAAGTTATTCTTTCATCAGGGTTGTAAATAAATTCGCTAATAGAATTCACAATAGCATCTGGTGTGAATGAGTCAAGCATTTTTCCTCTAAAGTTTTCTTAAACAACAATTCAAAAACATTTGACATTTCCAATAAGTCTTAGTTGTTGTAACTCCAGTTCTTGTTGTTTTTTTTGCTGTTCATATTGGTCTTTTTGTAGTTGTAACTGTAGTTCCTGTTGTTTTTGCAGTGCCAACATTCGAGTCATAATTCATTTCAATTCGTCCTTTTTCCTTGTACTCCATTAAATATTTCAATTATTTCTTGTAGGATACGTATATTTTTTCCTGTCGTCCACATGTAAGTCCAAAAAGGATTCCTTGTTGCCACTTTGATAATGTTCGTTCAGGGTAAAATCTTTATAATCTCTTTACTCGCATACAATACTGAATCCAGTAGTCTTGTAATGACTGCATTCACAATACAATACTCCTGCATTAGGACTTTTTATACATTTACTATTCTTAGTCATATGACCTCCAGAAGCACAATGCATTTCAATTGTTGTGTTTGTTGTCTGGAGATCCATGTTCAACCACACAGGTCGGCATGGGCACATTCTTCTTAAATAACAATTTTATGCCAGACAAATATCTTACATAGTTTCAGTCTCACTTCACTCCTAAATCAAAGGATATTTTTAGAATATTTCAAGTTTTCAATAAATACTACAATTTTATGTTGGAGAAATAAGATTGATTTGAAAATTGACTGAGTAAGGATATTTAATTCCATATCATTGTTTTGCAACTAAAGCATTTATTGCTTGCTGTGAACTTACAGATAAGACAGAAATGGAAAAAACAAAAGAAAAACAAACTTCTATATCTTACATATCCCTCCAATCAAATATATTGATCCATGGATTTTTACTTAGATATTTCTTTCACTTAAACAATTCATTCCGCAAACAAAATAAAAGATATATCAGAAAAAAAACCAAAAAAAAACCTGAAAGCATAGAAAAATTTCTTTTTATCTTCAGGAGTCTATTTAAACCTTTGTTGCTCATTAACCATCGCTGTGAACATCCAGCTTAAACTTTTTGATAGTTCTTTTTTCTTTTTCCATTATTTAGCACTTACATTACAAAGAATGCAATTTCAGTCAGAAAATAAGATTTTATTTACTTCATTACAGACTGGTATCTTTTTTCTTCCTTTTAATGAAATCTTTCTAATCTCTCCTTTAAACGAGTACAAAGTACAAAGAAAGAACATTTTGTATCGGAAACAATGTCGGAAAAGTGAATTTAAAACACTCAACTTATAAACAGGTTTCTGTTGAATCCATTGCTTTTATGCTTTCTTTCTCAAAATTTTTTATGTGAAAGCATTTTTATTTATTTTATTCTTACTTAGCAAAATGCTTGGCATTGAAATGTTTACAATGTATACCATATAAAGGCTTCTTCCTTATAGTCATCTATTTGTATATATATATATATAATTTAAATAGATATCCATACCCTTCCTTCTCAGAGTTAGATATATAAAGAATTTGTAAGATATAAAGAAACTTGTGAAATCTGCAGACAAGTGATAAGCATTTTGTTTTTTTTTCTACTGAGACTTCAATAATTGAAGTCATAAAATTTGTATAAGAAAACTGCAAAATGCCAATAAGAATAAAAGCCAAAGATTTGGTTAAAACTCATTTTTAATTTTTTTTCTTTTTGAAAACATTTTCATATTTTCTATTTTCAAAACTGACTAATATAAACTTCACAAAGTGAATATTTTCTGAATACTGTATATACACATATACAGATAGAATTTTGAAGGCCTTATTTTTAGAAAAAACAATTAGAGTGGACCAATATGTGAGTAAGATTGAAATTGATGAGGAGAACAAGTAGAGAATATAAAGTCTCAAAATTAATGAGGTCATCCGTATAAATGAAAGGTTGTCATATACAGATATACAACATGAAATCAATTATTATTATAACATTTCTACAAACACAAATAAACATAAAAACTTTCAGCTTCTCAAAGAAGTATATATATATATATATATATATATATATATATATATATATATATACTAGCATATGGTTATCTTAAATTGATTCAGTGGTCTGAGTTCAAATCCTATATGAAGCTCTGTGCTTCATTATGCCCTAAGGCTATTTGGAAAAGCATGAATTCATCTGATCACCTCCCCACAAAACCGAATTCAAACACATATAGACACACAAGCAACCTGAACTACTGTTTCCAAAACCATCAAATCATTGCTTGTAATTCATTTTCGTTTGGTTAATTCCTCACATTAAATAGGTACGGGTACAAGTCCATTCATTTTTTCATTTTAAAAATATATACAAATTGTATATATATAGAGAGAGATAGATAGGTTCTGTTAAAAGCTGGAGAACTGAAGGTGCATAATGGGATCAGCAAATACAAAGTTAATAGAAAATAATATTTCTAATGTTTTCCAAAGGTTTTTGTGAAAGATCTGAAAAGACATAGGGAGATTGAAAGTAAATTGACAGATGAATGGTTTGATCAATCTGCTTAAATTCCAATATTCCTTATATAATTATATTCTATAAGTTAATTCTCTTCTGAACAAAAGTTACCACAGTATTGAAATTATGTAATAAAAAATAAAGTTCAATTGATATATATATATATATATATATATATAAGGGATGTATTTATTAGTACTTATTTTTGACCTGCTAGATATTCATATTTTAGTTATAGACTTTCAATGCTATTGAGTATGGTAATAAATAATACCAGAAAATAAAATCATGGCATCTTTTGTTTAAAAGAAAATTATCTTTTTATACATTTTTTTTTAATTCTATAGATTATTCATGTATCCATTATATCTATAGAAAAAGATGATGAGATTTTGTTATATATATATATATATATATATATATATATATATATATATATATATAACCCATGGCAGTAATTGTATTCAAGTCAAAGGATAAGGTAGATTCCTCACTTGATGTCCAAGAAATATATACAGCACTTGTTGCTCTTCTCAGCACTGGAAAATTGTTATTTACTGCCCTTGAAACATTTCTACTGGTGAACAGAACCATTGAGTGAAGCAAACAAAAATACATCTCACAGGTCCCAAAGCACAAAGATATCTTCTAGTAAATTTGTCATCTCCAGGGTTTTGTGCAGAAATTTTGATAAAGTTATTCATTTCAGGATGCTATCGTTTATTCATGGTCAGCTGTTAACAGAAAAGCCTTTATCCCTTGAGTTTTTCCCTTGTAGATATCACTTTCCCTATATTGAACCAATCTCACAGAGTATCATGCAACCCCTTACAGTGGTGAAAGAATCAATGCTTTTAATTTTCCAGCAGTTGACCAATGCTAGTTTTGCAAGAGAAATTCTGCAACCTTATCTTTTGCAAGAACATTTGTGCCTAATGCTTCTTGGCAAAGTCAAAAGTTTTGCAATATTTTGGTAATATGAGGCACAATTTGGAAGCTTCAGATGCTTTTTCCAATGCCATAAACATGATGAACCACTCAAGACAGTGAGATGCTGAGCTCGCCTGGTACTCTCCAAGTGCTACACACTAGATTTACCGCTATGGCTTTGAGAATGACCTTGGAATCCTTGGTTTTAGACTTACATGACCCTTGCATGATCGTTAAGGTTATTGCAATTTGCAATCCTAGCAAAATTTCTTAAACCATCTGGTTACTGTCATCAACTGCACATTTATCTTTTACATAAAAAATATTTTTGGTTGCTTCTGCTGCATTACGACTCAGTTCAAGTTAGTAAAGCATAAGTTTGAAGATTAGATTCCATTGCACATTCACCTGCACAGTTTTCAAATCCCACACAAAGTGAAACAATGAACATATCAGCGCACCAATGACAATGCTTCTATCAAAATAGAGGATACTTTCTATGGGCTGAACTGTTCAATCACATGATATACTGCAAACCAGTTTGTAGCAAAACACTGTAAAAATTTTGACTCATCCTAATTATCAAATATGAGAATAATTACATTTTATTGAAGAAACAATAAAAGATTACAATTATTGTCTCACAAAAATTTGTTATATTTAGACACTTTTCTAAATAATTATCAGCCTTTCAATAACTTATAAATAAACAAAATATTTTATGAAAATAAAAATTTTACTCTACATTTTATTCATAGAATTATTCTAGTCTCGTGCTTCTTAATCAGAATCAAATGGACTCTGTATTTTTTCTTGCAACTGTACATTTTCTATCACCTGATCAATTAATTTTCAGCCTAACATGTAGTTTTTAGCTGAATTATAATAGAATTGACAAGAAGATTATATTCTTAGTAAAATAACTGCTTTGTTATTTTATCATTAGGCTATGGATTTACCAATCTACCTACATACAGAGCTAAAAATATATTGTGAGTCTATGAAAGATATACAGATTCAAAATTTTATATTGTCAGTGTGGCTTATACTGACTGTATACTCTGCAGAGAGGTAAGAATCTCCTCCCTAAAAAGCGGGGTCTTGAGTATGACAAACTACATTTGATGGTATCGATGCTGTTCTGGAGATCTGAGGAGTTTGGTGTACCTCTTCATTGCCATTAGTCCCATATCCATTCTGACCCGCAGTGGTTGTACCTGTTAGGGTATCATCAAGGGGTCAAATAGATCTGTTTAAACATTATTTGTATTCAATAGAACTGTGTTTAAAAACTTTTAAAAAATAACTACAAAAGGATGCAAATATAAACATACAATGAACATGATTCCCTAACCTCTAAGTATAGAATAACCCTAGACAGGTTAACATACCATTAAAATCAATTAATCAAAAATTTATTAAAAAAAAATATTTAAGTTACTGGCATTCACAATCAACAGTTTTGTCAAGAAACCCCTGAAGTTCATTATTAAGGATTTTTTGCAGTACTAGGTGTTCACAAACTGTGAGTCTGTATATAAAAAATCATAGCTGTTGTTATTGGATATAAAAATAGATTAACAATTTTGACAAGAAACTGACAACAGCTTTGATACATAACAAGTGAATTGTCGAACTCATATCAAGCAATTGTAAGTTACAGTAATAAACTTCAAGTATTTTCTTTATAAAATGGTCTATCGTGAGTGTCAATATCTTAAATAACATTTTTTTTCTTTTAAATATCTTGAATATTTTCTTTTTTTGGAGACACTATGTATTTATAAAAATTATTCATTTTTAAACATCTTTTCGAATAATCTGAACAGATTTTTTTTAATGAGACTTCATGATTTTCCATTAAATATAAATGTTCAGGAAAATAATCATTATACTTAATTTACTAAGTTACTTTCTTTTTTGTTTTTTATGATGATCAGTCTTTCCATAATAAAGATGTGAAAATTGTGTTCAGAAAAAAAATGTTTTTAAATTATTCTAAAAGAAGAGATGACAACAGAAGAATTAAACTATAAATTGATGCTGACTTAAATTAGAAATGTGATTTCAAATCTACAAAGACAGTAGTCATTTCTGTTCTATTTATGCAGCACCTGTCGACCCACCAGACAAAAAATTTCCAACTGACCTGATGTAATTCCTCATCATTGAGATCTCCAGTATCAGCCCAAGGTTCAACTTCAAGTTTCATGTCATCAGGAAAGAGGAAAGCCCTAAAAAAATTCAAGTAGTTCAAAATATAAATACATTTAAGGCATGTTTTAATATGAAGTTGCCTCCTCCTCCTCTTCTTCATCATCAGGTTTAATTCTTAACTGTTTTCTCAGTTTGAGAGCTTGTACTTAAGCTGTCAGTTACATTGCATATATAGAAATAAAAACAAAAATTAGATCTTACCTTAATTTGATAGCTTTTCCTTTCTTTGCATAGACTTTATTTTTCCTTTTTCCATTAATAAAAATCTGTTTAATTCATTAAATGTTTAACATTGATTTTATTCAGTCACATAGAAAAGAGTAGAAAACCATGAGGGTTATATATTTCAATAATTTCCTTTAATCAACAACTGCTAATAATTTCTCTATTTTTCCAATGAAACTTCCTGTACAGGATTCAATATTCCAACTTTTTCAAGTCTGTTCCTTTTTATAATATTTACAGCTATAGAACCTAGAATCATATCTTTCAACCCCATCACATCACTTAACATGCCTTTGACAGAACTTCTTGTTTACATTATCATATTATATTCTTCATCAAAAATGTTTTTCTAACACAGAATAAGAAGATTTCTAACAAATACCTATAATGAAACTGACACTATTTTTGCCATCAATATAACAACTTTATGTCATGCTCAAAATGAGGTAAAAATTATCATTTTTTTTAAGGTTTTAAAGCAAAAAAAGTTTGTTTGATGATTGACATGTAGTAAAGTAAAGTTAGTTCCATAAATAAGTTGAACAGGATCTGCTGTTTGTTAGCCTTTTTTTTTTTTTTAATTTGGTTAAGTAACAAAGAAAAAAGCATTTAAAAATATATGAGTGAAATTTGAGGTTGCATCATCAAAAAAGATGGACTGCTTCCAGCAACATGTAGAGAACTGTTACCTGAATGTATTTGGAAATAAAAGTAATTTTGACTGAAAGCCACAGAAAGTAAATTAAGTTTAATTTAAAAGCTCCATGGACGTTACACTTTTTAAATCTCTTTTACTCTACTGATGCGCTTATCTGATCTCCCCTAAATCCTTAGTGGTTTATTCATAGAAGAATACCCAAAAGTGATACTCCTACTTCTTCCACAGTTATCAACCTTGAACATCTATAAGGCATTGAAATTGATTCCAGAAGAAGGCCATCAGAGAAATCTTTCAACAATCCATCAGAAAAAATGTACATTTAATTCATCCAGGGAAATAAAGTTGGATGAGTCTAAGAGGCCGTTTCTAACAAATAAAATATTAAATGAAGGCAAAGAAAATTTGATCGCAAAGCTTAAAATATCAACTGATTAAGTTTTCTTAAAAAAAAACAAACAATGAAAACCAAATAAAGAAAATTCTAAATATTTCACATTATGGCAATTCAAGTATTATTTTCCATGAACCAAATCATAAATTCAATTTGTTCAAATGATGAAAAATATTAAATAAATGGAATTCAAAAGAAAAGATGGATTTGTCAAATATGTGCAGCCCACAATCATTTTTGTTGATTTATATAAAAGAGTACAGTTGCATTTAAACAAGTCAAAAGACTTGAAAAAAGAAAATACCATTTTCTTATAAAAAGTCAATAAATTTACATAGTTAAAAAAACATATTCAAAAACTAATGAAATGCTGAAAAATAAGAAAGTTAAGATAATCTCATACATAAACTATCTAATTATTATAAGGAACATCTCTAAAATAAATTCAACATTTTATTTATCCATCAAGTATTTTGGTGAGCAGTTTAGTCTTTGAGCTGATTCTGAAAAATTTCTAGACGGGATTGTTACATTGGATTAAAGTTTAAAAGTAGCAGATTTACAAATTTTGATATTCTTATCTTTTTATTTATTATTTTAATTTTTTTTACTGACTGATAATTTTTACAGTAATTAGTTTCAATTCATAGAATGCACAACATTATTGGTTTCATTAATATTATCAATGCATGTACTTATAAGAGGATAGTTTAACTTGCTGTGTTTTCAACAGGTAATAATATTTCATTATAGAATGCACTTCTGAAGATTGACAGAAAGGCTTCTCAGTTATCAGTCGAGTCTCATGAAGACGAAGGCTGATGTAACACATTTTGCTGGGCATTGTATATATTTACCCAACTCCTCCTGCCATTGGCAGGATTTTAAGCAGAGTACAGCTGACTTAAAATCAGAGTTTTCCTTCTTTTAGCCTGGTTGCCTTACTAAGGCTAAAGAAACCAGCACAAGGAAGAAGAGATGAATCCAAGCTTTTCCCAAGGACATTAGCATAAAGGGAAATGGAAATAGCTTCATCCAGGATTCAAACATAGATTACTGATTCAATTTCCTTTGATGATAACCATTACACTAAGTGAGCCTCTGGCTGAAACTCTTTTGTTATCCTATTGGGCTGGACAAGTCATCATCAACATCATAATATTAATAGTAATTATGAGGATGATAATTTTTCCCTGAACAAAGAGCAAAATGATTATTTTAAAAAAGAAAAAAATTTGGAAACTTTATACCTTGGTAGGGATAAGATTAGTCATGTGATGCTCTATAATACCAAACTTAGTTTTTTTTTTGTTTTATTTCTTCAAAATTTAAACAAAGGTCTAAAAAATATTTTTTCCTTCAAGTGAAAAGAACAAACAGTTTGTTTGAATTAATAATCAATCATTGACTTTCTTCTCAATAGTTGCCCAAGTCAGTTAAGTTTATTTCAAAAGTACTCCCAAAATTTGCAAGAATCAAAATCGAAAATTTATTAGTGCTTAATTTTTAATCAAACCACTTTGTCCAGAAATTGCAATTTAAAAATTAATAAATTCTAGCAGATTTTTATAAGGGAGATCATCACTTATGAATTACCAAAACTGAACTGTAATGTCCAAAACGATTTGAATTTGTTTCTGCTCATTTGGAGTTTCATCAAATTTGCATCAGAATAACACCAAAAAATTATATTAATACTTTCTATGCTTTAGACAGCGTTTTTCAAGTTTCTATGAAAATCTTAGAAAGCCTGTTTTGACTGATTAAATCTAATCAAATGAGAAACATATTAGAATGTTGTATGATGCTGTGTTATCTCATGTTGTACTTTATTGATCTTGTTTCTGCATAATCAGTGGAAAATGAATATCTCTAATTTTGTGCAGGTACAAATTAAAAACTTATATAAAGTTAGTAAAGTGTACCATGAATGTTTACTACACTTTATTGCCTCATTGGAACAAAGAATGTTGTGATATCATGGTAACATACCAAACAATTTTTGCATTCTAAATTGAGAAGTCAATATTTTTTTGTGGAGTTGTATTGTTACAGTGTGAAAAGCCTGAAGGTATTGTGGAGTCAACTAAATGCCTTTAGCATAGGATATACCATAAAAAGAAAAGCGTTTCACGAGTATTTACTGGATGGGTAGATACACACAAGAAAAAGGATTGTCCATGAAAATAGAGAGCCATATTGTTACAAATTTTTCTTTGCTGCTATTGAAAATGGCAGAGAGGGAAAGAGTGATTAGTCTTTGTGTGGGTATATGTAGGATTATCATGACACCACTTTCTAGATGCATGAAAACAAGGATCTTTCTTTCCAGCTGGGATTCTGTGATGGCCTATCAACAACTCTATGTTCTTGTTTAGATGTTTTGCAATTCAAATATATGCAGCCACTTTATCTGATGTTGGTTGGTGGTTAGGGTTAAGTGGTCACACACCAAAAAAAAAAAAAAAGATAGTTCCCAAACAACATACATATGATAAAGTTTCATAACATTTAACATTATCACTAAGAACAGATTTAGATAATATACATGAAATTTAGTACACAAAAAAAAATGTTTTTAGCCCATATGATCAATGTGTTCAAATCAGTAAGTTTTTGTAAGCAGTAGAAAAATCAAAAATGTTTTAAAAGACTGAAGGAAGTCAAGGAGTTTTGACATTATACTAGGCCTTATATTTTAACATCATATCTGTGAAAATGTTGTATACTCATATGCAGATGCATGCAGAATCATAACGATGACACAATAACGATGAGCAGAGACAGTTCTTTAGAAAAATATACCTCTCGCTTTAATGAAAGGGTTGTGTGTGACAGGGAATTGGAGACTGAGCAGAACTGCAACATATTGACCCCCCAACCCTTCTGGCTATTACAGCCTTTCTTTCCTGTTCTCCTGGGCTGCTCAACCGGGGGCCTGGGGGCCCAGCCTCTACTGGGATATGGTTCTCATTCCAGCATCTTCTCTCAAACTGATCTGAACTTCTTGTTGCCAGGGTTATATAATAATTTGACGCCCATCTACTTCTTGTGAGCATCACATTTGTACTCAATTCAGCCTGTCGACAGTCAAGGTTATCCTCTGATCCACTGATATCTTCAACCGGATGAAACTGTTATTTACACAAGTGCATTTATTCTTTTGACAGCTTGGCTGGGGTCAATATGTAACAATCATCCCATAATTATTTTTCAAAATTTCACATGTGAAATTTTTCCTCACGTTCGTCTCCATTCCCCTCACACACACATTTTACAGAATAATTTTCCAGGACAATAATACTGAAAAAAAAAAAAAAAAAACACAAAAAGAAATCACTTGAACCACAGCAAAACAAAATCTTACTTAGAAGGCGACCTTCTCTCTATGTGACACTTGCCCGGGTAATTAACATCTAAATTTGTGCGGTTGGCTATCTTGACATGTGTGCATCAAGGTACAATGCGGATGCATCTTTTATCCTCCCAAACACAACAGGGCCCTCTGTAATTCCTTGAAAAATTTCAAAACCCTAAAAAGACCATACGCTGGTCCCAGATCCTGGTCACAAACCTAGTGACCCTGGTCATTCCAGCCACACATTTCGCCTGGATTCCTCATGACCACACTCCAGTTCTTTGCTCAACAGGTTCCTACTTGGAGTAACCGGAGAATTCCACAAACTAAAACACAATATCTTCAAGGCCCAAAACATTCCACATACATCTCCAAAAATCATGGCCCAAAACAATGCATCCCAATTCTATCAAACAATAATGCATCCGAATGTATCACAATCTGACATGCATGCAGTAAACCATATAAAATAGACCACGCAAAATATTTATTAGCAATGTGTTACTCATTTTTGCTCATTATTAAGTTTCTGATACCATGCCTATTGGTTTGTAAGCCCTTGAGGAACATGCTTTACCTGATTACACCCTTGCTGGGTTGCATTTCAATTTAATCAGGAGCCCTCATGGCTACCAATATATAGGCACCTCGCTTTTCCCAGATTCGTTTCACTTCACTAAATCATGCACGAATCCAAAACATCATCGTGACTGAAAGACTCAGACATCATCCACAAAATATTGGAGCAGGCCACGCCTTCCTTTCCTTTATTCCATCAACTTGGAACTCCAATCTGAAAATACTGGCCACCACAAGCCTTCAACGATTCCATGGGATGGCGAATTCCTCGATAGAATTACTTCTTTAACCGTCTGCCCAAAACAATCTGTAACACAACTTGGATGAATCTCTGTCCTGTGGGGTGAAGTGTGCGTAAAAGAAGCGGAATAGATAATGGCTGTAAAACGGCGTGGACAAAATGAACATTTAAAACAAGGCGAACGAACAAAAACAAATTTATATTCTATAATATCAAAACTTACATTAATACATGAAAACATAACTAACTCTAACATACTGATAGTGTGTATATATATGTGTGAGCTCGTGTGTGTATGTGTGTGTGTGTGTGTAACACAACTAAACTACAAAAAGAATTGTAAAATTAAAATGTCTTTTTTCTATGATTAGAAACTGGTAGTTTTTTAAAGACGGGAAAGCGTCTCATAGTTCTTGTACAATAATGTCTGCGAGGCATGGTGTTGCTGATACGGAGGAATTTGGTCAAAGAGAAGGTGTTGCCGCTACGAAGGAATTTCGTCAAAAGGAGAGTGTTGCCGCTACGAAGAAAAATCGTAAAAGAGAAAGAATGTGTTTTAAGACAGCGTATTTATAGAAAAAATCGTCTTATCAGTGGCTCAAGACGCAGGACTTGAATTTTCGCGCGCCGACGTAGTTGTAAGCATATCACATGGTCCTCCTGGCCAATGGTTTCCCGAGACTGAACATTGAGCGTCCGCCATCTTTGTGGGAACAAGTGGCATACCGCCCAAATTAAATTATAGGAGTGTAAAGTCCGATAGTCCTAATCTTGTGTCAGCCCACGATTTACTCAAAAACAGAAACCTAAAAAAAAATATTTCCTATTCCACAAAAACCCAATATTCTAAAAAAAATGTAGAATCAATATAATTTTAAATCTTAGTAAACCTAGTATAAAATCCTCTGTTAGTGGTTTTTGTCAAATTTCATAAGACAAAACAGGAAAAAAAAATTTCTAATGTCACCTTTTAACTCAAATAAACTCTTTTTTTTTCTCCGCAAATTTTCACCACTAGTCAACAAGTCAAAACAATATTACAATCACAGTTCACAAATTTTCAGCTTTCTTTTCTTTTTTTTTTTTTGTCAATCTACGTACTGTCTATTTTTCTAATAAATGTTCATTTTCTTTCTTTTTTTCTCTGTGCTGTGTTCAACAGTGTCCAAGTTTCTTTTCTTTTCTTCTCTGTCTTTTTCCATTGTCCTGTACCTTTTTTTTTATAATAAATTGCTCATTCACTATCCTTTTTCTTTTTTTTTTTAAAACCTTATCTCTGCCTCTCTCTGTCTTTACCTTAATTCAATCACTATAGGTTCACTTCCCCATTTATTCAATTTCAAACCATAGCATCATAAATGAAGCCTGGTTTATTAATAACACTTTCTCAAAAGCTTACGAGTATCCCTCTTTTTTTTTTTCTTGCTTTAAAATATCCCGGGTGTTCTTTCCTAAAACAACCCAAACTTTTATCAATTTGGTCAACAACATTTCCCCTCTCAAGAACAATTCAAAAACCAAGCCCACGGATTTTCCGGCACATCCATGATAATCAAGATTTTGCGCATATCTTAATTATCTAATCTCCAAAACCCTGTTTCAAATTTAAAAAATAATCTTCTCAAAACCAAAAATCAAACCCCATTCCAGGGGGAATTCACAAAATATCAAGTACGACAAAACTTCCAATTACCGCAACATTACAAATATCGAAACCTGCCCCAAAAGTCTTAACTACAGATATACACAATCTTCGGACAACTCCATTGATGCTCCCAAAATTCCAGCTCTGGATTAAAATCCTAATCTCCAATTACTGTTTGCTGGAATAACATTCACAAGTCACTACAAAATTTCATTCATAAAAACCCTGTTTACTATAAAATTCATTCATAAAAAATTAGTTTACTATAAAATGTCAATCATGTTCAAGGCAGTATCTTCTGTCCACACAGGGCCATCTTTCTTTCCAATCTTTTCACTGCCACCTGCTTGCATGTTTCCCTCTTACTCTCCTTCCTTCTCTCCCCATCACTATGATACAAAATAACATATAGCAGTGATCGTCATTTTCTATCAAGGGCTCAAACATTTTTTTTTAAAATTATTTCCAGCCCTATCACTCTAGAAAGGCCCTTGTCATTAAAACTCATGCTTTCACCATTATAACCAATTTAAATTCTTTTTTCACGAACCCAAATATTAATTGACAGCAGAGAGAAAATTATTTGAATGAGCAATTTACTTACAGTCTCTTAGGTGTTTTTCCTTTCTGTTCTCTTTTCTCTTCTTTGTGGCTGGTCTGTTCCTTCTTTTTTTTTTTTCTTCTTTCCATCCAACATGTTGCAGTTTTCCCTTGTTCTTTCTTCTCTTTTTTCTGTTCTTTGTCGTTGGTCTGTTCCTTTTTCTTCTTTTTTCGCTGGGATTTTTCTAAATTTTCTCTCGCTCGCCTTCTAAGAGCTGTATTCTGCTAACTATTCTTTCTTTCCAGCTGTTCATGCTATCATCTAGGTTTGAAATCACGCATGTGGCATGAAACTGGCCTCAGGCACCAAATCAAATACATGTTATATAGCCTTGACCAATTATACACATATACGTGCAGAAACATAACGACGACACAATAATGATGAGCGGAGACAGTTCTTTAGAAAAATATACCTCTCACTTTAATGAAAGGGTTGTGTGTGACAGGGAGTTGGAGACTGAACAGAACTACAACATATTGACCCCCCAACCCTTCTGGCTATTACAGTCTTTCTTTCCTGTTCTCCTGGGCTGCTCAACCGGGGGCCTGGGGGCCCAGCCTCTGCTGGGACATGGTTCTCATTCCAGCATCTTCTCTCCAACTGATCTGAATTCCTGTCGCCGGGGTTATATAATAATGTGACGCCCACCTACTTCTTGTGAGCATCACATTTGTACTCAATTCAAGCCATCGACAGTCAAGGTTATCCCCTGATCCCCTGATATCTTTGACCGAATGCACCTGTTATTTACACAGGTGCATTTATTCTTTTGACAGCTTGGCCAGGGTCAATATGTAACAAAAAGACCAGATAATATTTCACTAAATCATATTTTATACTTGTTATAGGTTTTCATGTTAGAAACAAAAATCAGTTGTAATTAGATAGAGGGTAGTTACATATCATGAGGGATGTACAAATATGAAACTCTATGAATTAAGTTTCAAGTAGGAATAGAACACAGGATTTCTTGTTGCATTTTTGGTGTGCATAAGAATTTTATATAAGATGTACGTATCTTTGCAAAATGCCAGGGAAATGTGACAATTATCTATGAAGTTCAACCAATATTTTATCACTTGGGTAATGAACTAACTGAAGCACAATACTAAGAAACTGGAAAAATGGATTCCATATAAAGTGAGGAAAAAACAACATTTTTCAATACTTAGATACTTTCACTACTCTTCTTGTTCAACAAAGAGAAAAGTAATCTTTTGAAAAGAAAGTCATTGACAATGAAACGATTTGTAAAAGAATCTTTAAAAAAAATCAACTAAAGTCAAAGGTAACTTCTTACATTGTGACTTAATCTGAGGAAATTTTTTCCTCAATGTGTTTGATGAGATTTACAAGAAATTCTTTATTTCGAATTACTCAGTTTGTTGCTCATGCATTGCTACAGTGGGCCATTCAAATGAGACATATGAACGGGAAAAAAAAATTTTTTTCTGGGCAAAGAAGGCGACCAAGGATTTGGCTTCAAGAAATTTCCCATCCTACATTTACAAATACAAAGCAGTGAATAATCATGGAGCTAAGACATTCTTCACACATCTTGCCTTCAAACTATTATGTTTTAATGACTCTTTCATTTGGTTTAATGAAACCTTATCAATCTTTGCGGGTTATTTAATGCCAAAGCCATCCTTGTAGAAGAACAGCAGTGATACTATTAAACCCAGAACTGGAGAGATAAGGGGTTCATACCGTTCCCTAGGGTATTAGTCCAGTCAAAAGTTTCATCTGATGGAAGAATTTAAAAATCTCCTCAAATAATGCACTAAATTAAAACGCAATTATTTTTTATGATAGAATACACAATTTTGCTTTTCGTTAGCTGCATTTCTCCAAAGTGAAAATAATGAGCTTATTCTCTTTTATAAAACAGAATTAAAAGTAAAAAAGAAACAAATCATCAGATCTCATTTACAAACTCTAACAACGATGGTACGAGTCTGCAGAGAATAGTGCAATAGGAGTTAAAAAATGGTAACTGCTTCTAGTGTCAGAGAACAAGTCAATTAATGTATACTTAAGCTAATCTGTTTAGAAAAAAATTGACTTGGCAATTTTGAGGATCAGTTGTAGCAATTTAATAAGGTCAAACATTTTTTCACATCAATGTGAAAAAGAATAATAGTTCTACATGAAAATTTTGAATTGTAAAGTGGTTCATCATAGAAAAAGAAAATTAAATACTTCCTGTGTTCTTTTTTTAAAATATGATTATCAAATCATTATGATCTCTTTCTCTATTTATTTATATATATATATTTACCTAACTTCTCCATGTGAGCAGCATGTAACACAGTTATTTTTAGGTCAAGTTTAACAGGTTTGAATTCAGAGTTACCTTTTCCAAGATGAGTTGTCATATCAATGTTAAAGAGTTCAGTCTGCCCTACTATTTACCCATAGCTGAAAGGGAGAATAGTTGGATTCATACCTTACCCAAAGGCGAACACTAGCATGTGACATACAGAAACACTCGACAGCTGTTTCAACCTTATTAGGTCTTATCAGCAGTGAATACCATGATCTCCCCCCACTGGAGATTGAACCACTGAATGCAGAGCTGAAACTCTTCCACTAAGCCATCAGTCTATGTCGCACACAAGTGATGCCAAATTAGTGGTAGAGTTTCAGCTCTGCATTCTGTGGTTCAATCTCCATTAGGGAAGACAATGGTATACACTGCTGATAAGACTTAATAAGGTCAAAACAGCTGTCCAGTATTTCTGTATGTTGTGCACAAGAGTTTGCCAGATTTTCTGGTCATAGTAATTCAATTAACAATATAATTCCTTTACATAAAAAAAGAAAATGTACATCTTTCCCAAAGGTATTAGTCCAATGTAAAATATAAACAGCCCCATCCAGGTTTTGAACTTGGTCACCATGACCATTTCCAATAAAGGTAAACATTACACCACAAGCACCTCTTATATATATATATATATATATATATAT
The DNA here is from genome assembly GCA_963585895.1 of Sepioteuthis lessoniana. NCBI lineage: Eukaryota > Metazoa > Mollusca > Cephalopoda > Myopsida > Loliginidae > Sepioteuthis > Sepioteuthis lessoniana. The sequence goes on along the minus strand of OY757920.1, from coordinate 105,299,549 downwards.
ATATATATATATATATATATGATTCTCTCTCTCTGAAGCAGCAATCATAATAAAGCATACAAATGATTTTCCATAGTGTTTTCCTTTTCTAACACACATGCATATGTGAGGGAGAGAAAAGGAAACACTATGGGAAATTATTTACATATTTTACTATAAGGATAGCTTCTTCTGAATATATATATATATATATATATAGAGAGAGAGAGAGACAAAGAGAGAATGATATATATATGCATACATACATACACACATCTATAATAATGAAACACTAAATGTATTTATTTTTCTTAATAATGCCCCAAATCTATGATTTCTTAAAGATAGCTAAAAAAGAATTATTTCCCTTGAACACACCATTTGTAAGATAATTAAAGGTCAATTTGCTGTGGTATTGTGGTTATCAAGGTAGTTTACCTGACCATGATTCTTGTAAAGAATTTTACTACTTTTATATCATTATCAGTTTGCCAAATTATATTAAATGAGATCACTTACATAATAAGAAAAATGTATATAAAGGACTTGAATATTAAAGCATTCTAATGATAGTAAAGACTTAACAAATTAGCAATTTCATATAAATGCTATCAATTTTTTATGCAACAGATGTCTCGCTATTTTCATATTCATTAAATATATACATATGCATATTTTATTGGGTTATTATAAGCATATACTTTTGTTAGACACTTTTCCAGGTCTTTTTTAATTTAGATATCCAAATATTTAAAAAATAAAAGAAGCTGAATTCGAATTTCACTACAAGTTCCACTGTATGTTACTTAGTAACCAGAATAAATATTTACTTAACCCTCTTAGTTTGATTTAATACTAAGAGAGCAACTAGCAATGATGGAATCTGGAAATAAAGATCTAAAACAAATAAACATAACTCTACAAAATTCACCAGATTTATGTATATAAGTATTACATCTGCCATCTCAAAAAATCAATCTTATTATATTTTTCATTTCAAATGCACTTAGACTTTCTTAATAAACTCAATCCTTTTTTTTCTTTTATTTTTTACTCATCTTTTCATAAATGACTTTTACAAATTCTTCCCGCAATAAAATGCAAAACACAAGTAAACTTTGCATTTTAACAAAATCTTGCCATTTTTTATTTAATGATTAGTCAATTATTTCAAGAGTCACTTTAATATTTTAAAATATCCCAAAAATAATATATATTTTAGCATATTTATTTTTATAACTGTGTGCATACATTAGTAAACAGAAATGAATATTTTGTTCATAATATAGAAATTAATAAAAAACTGAAAATGTAAACAAATAAATTACACAAAAACTTTGCGATGTCACATACGCCAAGAGAATGCGCATTTAGATGTTGAAAATGATTATTCAATAATATGAATGCAAAATAAGTCAGCATTAACTAAAATCAAAACTGAGAATTCCATTTTTAATTGTAAACTCCCTGATTGTATAAATCACAAATGAAAGAAATGAAACCATTGCATTTATTTGACTTGGGATATTGAAAATTAATTTTGTGTCATGAAACAAGAACTTAAAAAAAGCTGTATCAAAAGGTAATAGAAATAATAATTGATGATTGAAAGAGAAAAAAATTGCTTTATGATAAAAAAATTTGAATTCACGTAGTAAATCTTTTTGATTGTTTATATTCAATTGTATTGGACTTGAAATCAAGAAAATTTTTAGGAAAATCAGAATGGCTTTCAGAGAAATCATTCCACAACCACACAAATTCTGCCAATCCATCAAATCGTCAAAAAATCTAGAGGCAACACTACTGCTAATAGATTTCTCCAAGACATTTGATTTCATACAAAGAGAAAAGATAGAGCAAATAATATAAGCATATGGTCTCAAAAAAGAAACTGTTACCGATTTAATGATGCTTTACAAAAACAAAAAAGCAATGGTTCATTCACCTGATGGAGACATAGACTTATTCAAGAAAAAGATTAACTGGCACCATGTTTATATTCTACCTAGACTTAGAACATCAATAGATCTAATAAAAAAATGGCAAGAAGCAGACAATATCCTGCAGAAACTATGGCAGATGCAGACTATGCAGATGATCTGGCACTTTACACAAATACAACAGCCCAACCATAATTGAATAGCCAGGAGCAAGAAGCATTGGTCTCTATGTGAATGCAAATAATATAGAGAACATGTGTTTTAAACAAAAAGGAGTCATCTCCACTCTACGTGGCAAGCCTCTAAAATTAGTAGAGCAGTTCGCACAACTTGACAGCAACATCTCATCTACTGAAATTAATATCGACATACACCTACTAAAAAAATAAAATACTATTGACAGGTTATCAATCATATGGAAATCTAATCTCTGCAATAAAATAAAATGGAATTTCTTCCAATCTGTAGCTGTGTGCATACTACATATGGTTGCACTACATGGACACTAACAAAATATATTGATGAAAAAGCTAGATAGGAACTATATAAGAATGCTACATGCCGTCTTGAATAAATCCAGGAAACAACACCTCACTAAACAGTAGCTGCATAACCACATCACAAAGCACTGAAGACAAAACGAGCACTGCTGGAGAAATAAAGATGAACTCCAGACATTCTCTTATGGATTTCTGTTTATGGATGCATCAGTGTTGGCCAACCAGCTCTGTGCAAATGCTGGATGTAGCCTTGAGGACTTATTAAGAGCAATAGAAGATAGCAGATAAATGGTGATACAGGGACTTCCGTCTTATCAGCACAACTTGATGATGATAATATAGAATATGTGGGTTCTTAATTTTTGGAAAAAGGCTGATGTTTGCATTAAAAGATATTCTAATATTATATACCATGTTTATTGGTTGGGCATACTGAATAGAAGGCTGATCACCAAAGTACTGATGAGAAAATATATCAAAATTTTTCCCTGTAAAAATGGCATCCAAAAAAGTAATATTTATCTCATTGACTAATAATGTAGTTTATTTATATATATATATACAAAAAAACAATATTTTATACCCAATTATATAGGAATCCTTTTTTTACTCTCTTATGCATCATGCCAAATGAAGTACACACACTAAAATCTTAAGATTGAAGTAATTATATATTTATATGATTATTACAATGGACCATTGTTTTTACTTGAATGATTCCTATAATTTTATCTATATGTCTCTCCTCATATGTGAATATATTTAATAATACACATATACAAGTAATCACCTCATAGATTAATTGAAGTGGATCTTATCTGATCTGTTTCTGTAGGAAGTGTTCAATAATAATTTCATATAGATTTTTTTCATTTATGGCTCTGAGACAAATTAACTCGCTTAACACTCTATCCCCTCTGTTCTTTACTTTCTCCTTTTAATCATCACTAACACCTTGATTCTACTGGAAGTCTCCTATATTTCAAAACTTTTGTGATATCTACTCAAAAACAGAAATAAACATTGCATTTTAGTTTCCTGGAATTTCCAATTCTAAATTATTGACATCTCAAAATTTATATTCAAAATCTAATTTGCAAAAATAGCTTTCTTGTATTGGTACTTTTCCTCTTCCTTTTCTTCTATCAAGCCATTTCTGTTAGGAAGATGTTATAAAGTTTGTGATATATTGTTTTCTTCTTTTATTTTCTCAAAAAGTTGTAACAAACTGATCGTTAAAACTGTCTCATCTGGTTTTAAATTCAAAGTGGTTCTTTTTTCAAAAACTGCTTACTCTAGCAAGGCTAGAAAGCCCAGTCATCTTTAATATTTTACCTATAACTAAGATTAAGATAAGGGATGAAAATATGGATTGATTTATATTTAAGAGCATTACTACAAAGTAAACAGCCTGTATTAGAATTTGAATTCAGTTCACTAAGTCCATTTTCCATATCAATAACAATCATGCCATTGATACCACCTCTTACCCTTTGTATTTATATAACACTGGCCTACAAGAAAAAAATCTTTTTCAAAGGTCAAAGGTTTATCAAGTGATATATGATCAACCTTTTATGCTGAATTAAAATGTACCATTCACTGTTTATTGTCAGGTCTGGTTTTTAAGACATGCTTGAATATTTCACAAGTTCTACACAATAAAAACACTTATTTAAAAGCCTCTAGACTCTACTTATGACAGCTGACTGTGGGTGCCTGATGTTTACTATAGCATATAATGCATATGTACCTAACTACAGTGAACCACCCTATTCACTTACACCCACATATCTAAAGGGAACCAGGCTCATCTTTCAACTTAAAATGATTTTAATGTACAGTGTTAAATGTCAATGATAAGCTGGGTGCTGATTCATTTTTTCACTTTTCAGTTTGACATTTGTATTTCTGCAAGAATGGGTCACAAGTGTAAGAATAATCCTGACAGGTTCTGCTTTATATCTGTAGTAATGTGGTTCTTCCTAAACATCAAGCAAGAATCACTGACTTAGTGAAGAAGGCATATCATAATTACTTTGGAGTCAAACCAGAAGACCAAGATAAACCATTTACTCCCCACATTTGCTGTAAAACACGTGTGGAGAACTTGAGGGATTGGAAGAATGGTAAAAGGAAGATTATGACATTTGACATACCAATGGTCTGGAGGTAGGGAAAAGATCACATTATGGACTTCTATTTCTCTTTGATAAATCTAAAAGGAATAAATCGCAAGAACAAGCAACATGTCTGATATCTCGAGGTTTCTTCAGCCATAAGACAAATCCCTCATGGCTCAGACCATCTTGCTCTTAAGCCAGATGGTAACATGGAATATAATTCTGATTCTGAACATAATGACATGATAGTTGTAGCTGGGGATTATGCATGCAAGATACAAGAGGACAACCAGCCAGTATCTTTGACACAAGCAGAATGCAATGACTTGAACCTTTCAAAGGAGTCTGCTCAGCTGCTAGGTTTATGTCTCAAAGAGAAACATCTGTTGGCACCAGGAACAATGTTCTACTGGTATTGAGACACATAATTAAGAAAGGTTTTCATGTTCCAAGATAAGTTATTGGTTTATTGTAACAACATAACTGGATTCATCAAATCAATGGACTTAAAGTATGATGCTATGGAATGGAGACTTTTTATTGACTCATCCAGCAGAAGTCTCAAACCACTTCTTCTACATAATAGAAATAGTTTATCAGCTATCCCTATTGGGTATTCAGTATAAATGAAAGAATCTCACATCAGCATGGATCATTTGCTATCTGCTGTTAACTACCAGGAGTACAAATGTTTGCTCTGTGGAGATCTTAAGGTGGTTGCACTGGTCCTATGACTCCTATGTATGTACACAGAATATCCTTGTTTTCTGTATCTCTGGTACAGCTGGGCTGATGACCAATATTATGTCAGACAAGAGTGGTCATTAAAACAAAGGTTAAAACCTGGCTCAAATAAAGTTCAGTTTCACCTCCTCGTTGAACTGAACAAACTTCTTACATGTCAAGTTAGAAGTTATAAAGAACTTTGTGAAGGCAATGGACAAGGAAGGCAGCAGGTTTTATTTTCTCAAGAAGTTCCCACAGATAAGCTTGGAGAAACTCAAGGCTGGCATATTCAACAGCCCTCAAATAAGAGTACTTATGAAGGAACCAGTGTTTGACAAAGCACTGAGCATAGCTCAACTGTCCTCCTGGCAGTCATCTAAGTTAGTAGTTACAAACTTCCTGGGAAACCACAAGAATGCAGAATGTGAGAAAGAAATTGTATAGCTACTAAAGAGTTTCCACCAAATTGAGACATGAATGTCAGTCAAACTGCACTTTCTGCAGTCACACTTGGACTATTTTCCAAAGAACTGTGGAGATTTGAGTGAAGAGTAAAAGTGAGCACTTTCACCAAGACATTCACATTATAAAAGAGTGCTACCAAGGTTGGTGGGATGTAAACTTTCTTGCTGACTACTGCTGGTGCTTGAAATGGGAGACAGTGACTGCTGAGCACTGGAGGAAGTCCCAGAAAAGACCTTTCATCCATGAATAGCTTCTTTTGTGTATTTTTCAGTTTACTATGGAACAATGTGAGTTTTCTGCAAATATATCATCCCTAAGTTTAGTATTATTTGTTTAATTCAACAAGAAAATAATAGTGTTAAAATACTGTTCCATAAATTTCAATATTTGACCTTGGACATTTCACAGGCCAGTGTACGATGCAAACTTTAAAGAATGGAAGGATTTTTTATAAAATTTTGATTTGAAGTCATTAAAACGCATTTGTCTGTGTGTGTGTGTCTTCATATTTATATAAAAACAATAAAAAGTAGTAAGCAAATATCTTACTCCTATGTCTAATTTCCTCATAAACATGTGGTCAGTAAGTTTCAAGGTTTAAATTCAGGTAATGATCCCTCAAGTGGTTGATTGCAAGTGGTTGATTGCAATTCTATTCAGTAATTTTTGCAAAATAACAAAAGACGAGAATGAGTAACAAGAGCAAAGTAAGAAAACTAAACACAAGTACCCACTACCACTTTAATGGTTTGTGTGTGTGTGTGTGTGTGTGTGTTATGATAATATTAACTAAACTCAAAGTAAGATTCAATGATCTTTAATGCAGTTTATAAAAAGTGCACAATACTTTTTACAATGCCAATAATTTACAGCAATTTTTACAATGCCAACAATTCCCGGCAATTTTGTTTGTTTTGCAAATAAACCCTAACAGAGTTTATAATAACAATAAATAAAAAATATGTACTCACCATTCTGCGGACACAGTACTATTGTTTTCAATTTGTAAAATAAAGGTTGAAGGTAGACTATGAAGTGGAGCAGCACTAAAGTTGAACTCAACAATCGCCTGGGTATTGAAGGCAGGTAATCTCTCAGTGCTACAATGGGAAGACAATACATTTCATTATAAACAAAAAAGCCATTTTTAAATAGTTTATTACTTTCTGTAATTAATGTTATTGCTTTTTATTTCAAAAGAACTTTGTCTTGCATGAAAGTTTTTATGAAGTACACATTTTATCTGTTTTCTCAGCAATAGATTTTACATTTACACATTAGATATATTCAGCACACAATGGCTTGATTAGGTTTGGTTTGGTTTCATTGTTTAATGCCATATCAGCTTCTGTGGGTTAATTAATGCCAAAGCCATCCTTGTCGTAGAATAGCAGTGATAGTATCTAAACCAGAGCTGTGGAGTTAAGAGGTTTCATACCTTTCCCAAAAGGCATTAGTCTGAAAGTAAATAGCGTGAAGGGAGTTTGAACTATTTTACTTTAGGGCTGCACTCCAGTATTTATGTCATTAAGTCTTGGCATTCTAGTACCTAAGTCATTATGTCTTGGCTTAATTAGGAATGAAAAACTCTGTTTGTGATATACAATAAAAATAAAACAAATTGCCAACTCAATTATCTGTTGTAAGACATATTTGTAATTAGAGCCTGTCAGGATTTATAAATGTATGAAAACTAATGTTTCTATTACCTTAAAGTCACAGGTTAAAATCAAAGGTTGGTTTGTTTCATAGATTTTGATTTCATGATTACCTAAATATGAAATATATGTCATTTTTGGGATTGGTTGTTTGATGGCATATCAACCTTTGTAGGTTATTTGATGCCAAATCCTGTTTGTTCATATAGATTAAATAGGATATGTAAACAAATAGTTTGAAGGTAACAATTTTTAAACAAGCCAGGACTCATTTGTTTGCACAGAATTAAATCCTAAGTTATGAATATCTATCATGCATCAATGCTGTTCTTCTACTCATACAAATGTAACTACAGGGTGGGACGATAAAATTGTCGTGCTAAAGAAAACAACACGACAACTTTATTTTAAAACTTTTATTGAAAAAATCAATTCAGGTAACTTGATTATGTAGTAGAGCTGACATCTATTCAATGTAGCCGCCTTCAGCCTCAATCACCACCTCGATACAGATCCGGAATTGGGAGCATGCCTTTTTTACAAGCACCTGCAGGAGCTTGGCGAATACTTGGCAGATGGTGGCAATTAGGCTGGCTTTGGTGTTGTGGGAGGTCATGTTGGTGATGTTCTCGACATATGATTAAATAAAGGAGTCCAGCGGGTTCAGGTCAGGGGAGGAGGGGGGTCAGTGAGAGAAGGGTACAAAGTTGTAGCACTCCTTCTGAAGCTAAGCCTAGATCCTGCTGCCATGCCAAGGGTCTGCCACCAGCCACCTGATTGCCCCAGGGGATCACCACACTCTTCAGCACATCCAGGTACACTTTGGTGTTGACTTTCAAGCCGACTTCGAAGATGTGAGGTGGCATGATGTGGCCCTCACTTGAAACCACACCAAAGACCATAACCATAGCTGGAAACTTTGTTTTCATCACCCTGGGCACGTCCCTGTTATTTGTGGCATTCCAGATTTGCATTTTTAGGGTGCTGGCAATGGTCCTGTTGTCATAACTTGGATTGGTAGAGAGCATGAGTTGTACAGCGGCGCATCTCTGATCTCGCTCATTGAACATAATGTCACTTTCAGACATGATAGAAGGCTATCACTCTTGGGATTTGTACACAACTGGCCAACTAGTAGATGGTCTGCAACAAAAAAAAGAAAACCAGTTTTTATTAAATGGAAATGGAATCATGATGTCTTTTCTAGGGCGACAATTTTATTGTTCCACCCGGGTAATCTATAACATTTTTATATTATTATTATTATTACTATTATTTATGGAAATACCAAACTAAAATTCTACGTCATATCAGCCTAATATATTCATGTATAGGCATTTGCTTAGTGTGTGTGTGTGTGTGTGAGTGAGAGAGAGAGAGAGATGAAAACCAACACTTACATGCAGATTTATTCATTTAATATAATATTACAATCATTTAAGAGATTCATCTGATAATAATTAAAAAAAAGTTTAATTGTGGGGAAAGTACTCATTTGAAATGTTTTCCAACTATTATCTGATGAAGCATGTACATGAGCGAAAACTTATATCAAATAAATACTCTATCAAATGTTGTTTTTCCTAGTCATATTGCTTAACATTTTATCACACACACATATATATATATATATATATATATATATATATGAAAAACTGAATAAAAGAAAATAAAAATCAATAGAAAATCATATTGTTTATTTCCTGGTGGAGTGATTCCAAGAAGTGGGAAATATTTGGCAAGACAGAAAATATAGAGGGTCTTGTCAGATGAACAGATTGATCAAATCTGTTAAAATTTCACAGAATTCTGGGGGGGTCTCCTCTCACATATATAAAGGGAAACATCTATAGTCAACTTCTCCATTTTAATATCATCTAGTGTGTGTGTGTATATATATATATATGGGGATAGATAGATAGATATTCCTAACAGAAATTGCAAGATATGTGACCAGCACTTCAATTTTCTCCTTACACAATAAATATATATTTGCCAATGTTTGATTATGGGCTTCAGGTGGTTTAAACAGATTTTATACGCAAATATGATTCTAGACGCTGCATGGTTAAGTTTGGAAACTGAGTAAATAAAAACTTGTCCTAAAATGATGACTATGTTTAAAAATTCCAACAATCTGTTGACAATTAAACTCTTTCTACTGGTTTAAGAAGTAGCTTTCTTCTGGCTATTCTTCCATGTTATGGAGATTTTATTTTTATATATAGATGTTAGAGCATCACATTCTTTGTATGTTCATGTTTACATTTTTTGTGTAGTTGTTTCTTAAGAGGTTTTTTTTTTTTGCATACAGTTCAATCAAATAGAAATAATTCTTAAACAGATCTATGTGATCAAAAGATGACAACCACTTTGAGTCAAAGTCTACATTGGAATAATTGCAATGAAGGGGTATTTCACACTGGAGCCTCACCATCAGATGTCATATGCAAGACATCTTTTGGGGATGGAGTCTTGCACCTTTGCAGGGTATACAACCAGTGTATTTTAAGGCCCACTGACAGGATAGAATATCTGGTGAAAGTGATAGCCAATTTGAATGTAATCAGTAACCATGTGCAGTAGAAGTCAAGATATTTTCTTTTGTTGGCAAGAATAGACAACTTTGTGAAATAACACAAACTGGTGATGAGCAATAAATTTATCTTATGTTCAACAAGAAGGAATAAGAATATCAAATGAATGAATACAGAGAAATAAATGAAAGTGTTACTAAGTAATACATTTCAAGGAATGTTTATGTATGACAAGCTAAGAAAAAAGAAAAAAAGAACTAATTAGGGAGAAAAAATATGATAAACTGTGGAAATGATGACCCATATGACATTGATAATGGATATTTGTATTTTTGCTTCATCCTATAGTAGGTTGGTTGTTAGTTTTAATGGCATGTCAACTCTTTCATCCAATGAATAGGGAAAGAACATACACATACTGATTTTACTCAGTAGAATGACTAGACTGAGCATTTAAGCTTGACTTTAGACAGTTTTAAATAATGAATGTACAGATGGAGTTGCTGAGTAGTTGATTTCCATAGGCAGTTTCGTTTAAAAATCTCTATTTCTTATTTTATCCATTTTAATGCATATGAACTCAATATGGTATTCAAAAATCAATAAATTAAAGAAGATAAACTTATAAATTTTATTGCTTGTCAAAGTTTCACAATGTATCAAATGAAGTGTCCCTGTACACAGGAAAAATGCAGAAATTTAATTAGTCCCTACAAGAGTTTACTTTCAGTTTCCTATTGTAGTGAATGCAAATATCTCTCCAATCATCAAATCAACTTAAATGAGACACACTGATTTCCTTTCTTTCATTTCTATACTGAACAATCATAGAGTTTAAAACTAAATTTAATGCTTTCTGACAAGTTTTCTAAAGATAATAACAGTTACCTACGGAAGGCTTTAGCCAGTTTTTATAGTATATAAGAATTATATTGAACTTTTAAAAGCTGTAAGTTGTCAGCAAAATGTCTATGTAAGATAATAAATCTTTATATATATATATATATATATATATATATATATATTACTTAGGCAAAACAAATATATTGAATGATTCATACTGCATTTATATATATATATATATATATATATATATTAACTTAAGTTTTAATGTATATAAGTTGTTTATTCATGTATAAGTTCTAACATATATAGCTATGTACAAAGTAAATATCTTCTCTAGTAGATTTAAAAGTATATTCTAACTTCAAGTTTTTATGGTAGTACATGTTATGGTAGCATGTTGTTTCGATGTTTTTGAAAAGGAGTTGATAAAAAAAAAGATGCTATTAATCCATATCAGTATTTATGTTGGTTGGGTAGGATTTATCATTCAGATTATTAACTAAATGGACTGATAAAAATAAGTTGTGCCAAGTCAGCATGTAGTTTTATTTTGAATCCTGTTAGATGTAAAATCATTTGAAAATTTGACTGAAATATAAACTTTATCCCTTATTCAATCCTTTATTCTCTCTAAACAAAATTTTAAATAAAGAATTCAACAGCCAAAAAAAGAAAAGAAAAACTAAAGATGTTTGAATTATGTTTTAGCAGCCCTACTATTAAAGACAATCCTTACCAAGTGGCGAACAAGTGTGAAAATGAATCAGTTTATATAAGAAAAATGGTGGAAAGAAAATTGTTGCCATGGCTTAAATGTTTCATTCCTACAATTCCTCCTTCTCCAAATAAAAATACAGAGGATTTAGTTAAGAACAAAGTAGAAAAAAGATTTGTAAAACCATTACGGTAAGATTTTGAATTATGTGCTTCCCCATCCAAAAGATTATGTTAGCTACTTGCCTCAAAATACTGTTAGCATTTAAAAAAAAAAAAATATATATATATATATATACACACACAGAGAATTTATATTTGTATATATAAACACACAACACAGTTTATTGTTTGGTACCTGAGATGCACCAAAAGGGTAATGATGAGAAGAACAAGCATTTTTGTAATACCCACACATAGGTTTTAATTCATGAGTGGCTCCCCACTATAAAATGACTCCATGTCAAACCAGACATGGTGGTAAGTCCTATATATATATATATATATATATATATATATATATATATATATATATATATTGTTGAAATCACCATATATAAATATATCTCATTCTTCAAAAACGAGCTGTGCCATAAATATATTATTTTCAATATGATATCTAATCTAAAAAAACGTCTAAGGAAGTGGATTGAACAAAGAACCCATCTTCAGTATTTACAAGTTGAATTGTTTTGATACTTGAATAAATAAAGTTTATGTCAAACACTTTTACAATGAAAAAAGCAAAGAATATTTGTTACACAGTAGTTTAAGTATAAGACACAGTTTCTCTCAACAAAACCAATTATGTTTTGTGATGGAATGAAAACATCTTGAAGATACATAAGCATCTTATTTTGAAACTTTATTTTGACATCTATTATGTATGCATAGACATACACAGAAATAATACTATATATATATATATATATATATATATATATATATATATATATATATAGTGCAATTAAAAGGAAACTCAAACCTGGTTAAAGTGTCATTATAAACTTATTTTTGCAAAGATTATCATTATACTCTCCATCTCATCAGATGACTGCACACGTTTAATTTGAGGTTGAAAAACAGCAAATATGGATTACAGTCTATATATGTGTATGGAAAAAAACTATATAAATTTAAATTCTCAGGTGAAAGTAAAAGGGGTTAAAACAATAAAGTATCAGAAAAATTAAGAAACCAGAAAAAGGGTGTTCCTGTAAATTAACCCATCCTAATTTGAACATATGCTAGATTTTTCATAACAGGTGGAATTTTATGAATAATGTAAGCTTGTAAACTAAACAATTATCTTCATATAGTTTTCATTTACTTCTTATACATATGTTAATTCCCACATCTAATGTGGTGTTAGACTTCCTCCTTAAAAAAAAAGATTGATAGATAGATATACATACAGGCACAATTATATACACAAATTGTATATATATTTAGTTCATTCAGTACATCTGTAAGATTTTGTAGCACAAATTTTCTTCCTAGTATGTACTATTTCTTAATTTCTTATGCTATGAAGGTAGAGAAAAACGACAATCAATCTCTTCAAACATTGATTTTGTGTCTTTGATAATGAAATTAAGAAATTCACCTATTTCCTCAGTAAAAACGAGCAAATTTCTACATTTGCAGAGAGTCTGCACAAAACAACTTATGAATCAAAATTTACATATAATGGCTTGGTTGGGTTTTATGACACATCAACCACTGTAAGGTTATTAATGCTAAATCTATTTTTATACATATAAACAGTTCTATTTCAAACAATTCAGTTTAGTATAAGTATTGTTTTTTGCTTACCTGCAGTTAAATGTCAAGGAATTTAGTTTAGCATAAGTACACACTTTTAACATCAAAAAGCAGTTCGAGTTGAAGCAATTTAGTTTAGCATAAGTACAATGTCAAAAAGCAGTTCTGTTTAAAAAAATTTAGTTTAGCATAAGCGCAAAATTTAAATGTCAAAACAGTTTTATTTCAAGCAGTTCAGTTTAGCATATGTACACAGTTTAGTTTTATTTGACCTATAGATAGGATCCTATCAGGTTCTACAAGAGTTGACCAGGGAGCAATGGCAATAAAGGGGTACTCCACATTCTCTAAAGCTCCAGCATTACTGGAACCTCACCATCAGATTGTTTAGTGTCATATCCAGAACACCTGTTGGAGAGGTCCTTACCCCTTTGCAGAGAAGCAGTTGGTGTATTCTACAGCCCCAGTCAATTGTGCAAATGTGTATTTGTAGTAAAGTCATAAAAATAGCACTTTCAAGCCAAGAAAAAAAAATTATGTAGTTTGATATGTGAAAATGATACAATCTCATAAGCAATTGGCAAATAGCACTTTCAAGCCAAGAAAAAAAAATTATGTCGTTTGATATGTGAAAATGATACAATCTCATAAGCAATTGGCAAATAGCACTTTCAAGCCAAGAAAAAAAAAATTATGTCATTGGATATGTGAAAATGATACAATCTCATATAAATAAATTAATAAAATAACCAACAAAACTATTTGCTGAAAGTCTCAATGATTCTCTTTTATTGCTGTTCATATGTTAGTGGATGTTTATAACAAAGTCTTTCAGCCATGCAATGTATACTTTTCTGTAATTTGAAAAACATTTTAAAATATTAAAATTTTGCTTACTTTTGTAGAAATACTTTTTGTTCTTTGTAAATCTTGACATAAATTGTTTATTCAGAAAATGTTAAATAAATTCAGAACAAAGATTACAGTTACTATTAACAAAGTGTGTATGTATTTTGGTAGATAACCTTGTAAATCTCTATGGCTATACTCTAAGAATTGGTAACTAATTATTACATATCATAAAACATACTGAATACATTCAGGCTCTTAAATTCCCTTTGATGATACCAGATTTATTTTTTTCAATTAATTCTATTTCTACAGGCAATCATTTTATTTGAAAAATTTCACACATCACTGACTCTTGTTTATTGGGTTGCTATTATATGGTCACCCTCCATCTCCTTACAAAATTCTCCATTTTTCATTGATGTATGGATCAATGGCATCGTTATAAATTTAGACATCATAAAGTTTTCACTTTAACTTTCAAGTGATTAATTTGGTCCCCCACAAAATAGGTTTCAAAAATGTAAATAAAAGATATTATTTTATATTACTGTTCATTACTTATTAAGAATAAACTATTGTTCTATTAAGCCATCAAATATATTTCATTTATAATTTGAGAAGAGACTCTAAAACAAAAAAAAATCATAGATTTAACTTTAAAATTTTCAAATTCAAAATTTAATAAAAGGTAATAAAAACCTCAATAAGTGAAAATAAATAGAGATTTTGCTTGAGGTGACATGAAAGAAGACTATACTTTCAAAAATCTTTTTTCCTCAAACACCATTTTTAATATAAGAATCTGACCTTTGATCCTTTAAATGTGAGACAAACAGTATCAATCACGGAAGTTAGCTAGTGATGAAAAAACTGAAAAAAATCTAGTCTATGACATCAAGCAAAATTGATATTCAGAATGTATCAATTTTTATAATTCTTAGAGGTATAGCCAAATAAAATAGTCATATAAACTTCAGTAGGGTATTTGTTTTTTTAACTTTTGACATAGCAAGGATGTTTAGAATAAAGATCTTTTACTTGGTTGCTTAAAAAATAGATTTTTTTTTAATGAAATAAATTTCTTTTTTTTTTAAATGAACTTGCAGATGCTTATGACGTTCTCAGAATTTAATCAGAAACATCATGTCTGTTGATGTGAAATAAACAAAAGCTTATTAACTACAAAACAGATCTTATAAGATTTGACATCTTATTGTCATGCAAGACAGAATAAGAACAGAATAATGTCTACAAAAAACTTTCTATTGTAATGATTGTGGGTGGGAACAATCATAGAAGATGAGTAGGTAAGGCATTTATGAGCAGAAGTTAACATGTTTGGTGCGTTACCAAACTGTATTTCAGAAACTGATGGATAAAAAAACAGTGAGTCAACAAAAATCCAGCTGCAAATAACTCATGGTTAATAAGTTGATAACCACTCGATCAACACATATTATAAAGAAATATTCAGGAGATCATCACAAGGTTCGAGATGTCATTGGTTCTAGTCACAGCAAAGCAGAAAGTCACTATGTCTCTTTTGAGGTAAAAAATGAGAAAACAAAAAAAGAAGTCTTAAAAAAAAAAAAAAGTACCCCTAAACATTGCAAAATGAAAGGCCATTGGGTGTTGAATCATTGAATCAAGCTAATTAACTTAAAAATTTATGCTGTGAGTTCCAGCAGGATATTACAAAGCCAGTATATACAATCCTATCTAACTCACTTTTCTACTGACTAAATCTATAATGGAAAAATTTTAAGAATATTAAAAGTAACAGCCTTTTTAAGGATTCAGTTTTTGTTGTTTGTCATTAATATCAGAATTGTAAACCATTTATAGAAATCCTTTACAAAGAACAAAGTTACATTAAATTAACTTCTTCATCATGATCATCTAGTCAGTAGGGGTTAGAATATACTGACTATGTCCCCTAAAAAGAGGTAAGACCCCCCCCCCCACAAAAATAAAGGGGTGTCCTGGGTATGACACTAAACTGAATCTGATGGTACAACCCCTATTTAGCAGATCTGGAGAGAGGAACAACTCTTCATTATTCTCAATGCTAGGTCAACTCTGACCTGAAGTGGTAGTACCTGTTAGGGTTCCATCTATGAATCAAATAGAATTATTTGAAAATTACTTGTATGAGATAGGAATACTTAATACTATATAACTGTAAATTATTTGTATTAAGAATGATTACTTGAAGCTATGATTGTTTACTAAGGATAATCATCATGAGTATTAGACCATTCAACAGTGTACAAATTAATAATATTAGATGTGGATGACTATAGATATTAATATTAGATAGCAATATTTGATATCCCATAACTATGCCAAAAACAAAAACTCTTAAAAAACAACTCCATAAAAAGATGTAAATATGAATATGCAATGAATGCAATTCCCTAACCTCAAGGCATTTGATAAACTGAGTTGACATGCTGTTAAAATCAATTTTTCTTGATAGAGAAAATTTCAAGCCAAGACAGATGATTTATGTGCACATCCAGACTGAAAATTTATATTCCATTCAAAAGAAATCACACAAAGATAATTTATCTTTAGCAAAGACCATGTCTGAAATTAAGAAAGATCAAACTAAATTAAGATAGATGGTGAACTGACGTATCAGTTCTGGCATTGTTAATCTCAAGATATTTGTAGGTAATCTCAAGATGCTCAAGTTTAATAAGCACAATATTTTATATCTCTGTAATTGCAAATGATTTAGGCTTACTCACAAGATAAATAGCAATTGGCAACCATGTATAATAGTATTCAATATATAGAATAATATTATATCTGACAACTATTTTAGAATTTTTCTTCTCTCTTTATTTATAATATTGGGAATTTGCTTACTGAAGTATTCTAGTCAAGAAAGCATTTCAAAGAAAAATATTATCCATATACTTTGATACAACAATAAAATTATTAGTCCCCACCAATGAAAAAAAAAAAAAAAAAATAAAAAATAAATAAATAAATATGTACATATGTATACCCACTTATTTTACACAACAAATAGTCATTTTTCAACATAATCCTCTTCCTAGTTAATGCTCCAAATTCAGTAGTGAATATTCATTTTATAGATCAAAGATTATATACTGAAAATTTCAGTTTAAAATTCAGGCTGCAGAATTATTGATCTAAGCTTATATATATGGCCTCATTTATAATCATATACTTACTTCTCTCTTTATTTCTCATATCAATAAGTTTATGGAAGTATAATAAGGAAGAATAGCGTTTTATTGAAAAATATCATCAACACATATTCTATTCACATTATTTCATTCCCTTGTCACCAAAATGGCTGTAAATATACGAGGTAAAATCTGAAATATTTTTAAAAAAAATTTGAGTAAAATCAAATTTTAATCATCACAATTTCAATATAAGAATTAATTATTTTGATTTAGTTGCATTTTTAAGAAACTGATCAACCACAATAAGAGTCATAGCTGACATTCTACAATATCAAAAAGAGCTCCTTAAAAATTAAATGCTGTATTTGAAATATTAAAGTACCGTCTCTGCCAACAGTTAACTTAAGACAAATTAGCATTTTTTTTACATTAATACGTCAATTTATCAATGTAGATATAACTGAGTAAAGGTTTCATTTTGTCTGAATTTTATTATTTTATGAAATATCAACAGTCCATGAGTAGATATCTGTATCATTTATAATAATAAAAAAAAGAGCAAATGATGATTTTGATAAAAAGAAAAAAAAATGATGTGGCTAGTAAAATTCATTTACTTCATAGGAAGTTGACAAGGAAGGACAGTTCCCAGAGTTTTTAGGCAAAACAACTGGATGAGCAATTCTCGAGCTCTCACAGTTTAATATTCTAAACAAAACAGATATGATGGAAAATTAGTGCATGGTCACCAGGTTGTATATTAGGTTGGTTGGTAGTGTTTTATGACATATCAACTCTTAGGTTTTTAATGCCAAATCCTATATATATATATATATATATATATATATTAAATATATGATTTCTAAATGAATATTTTGTTGGTAAGATTATTTTAAAATTAACCAGAACTCACTTGTTTACACACAAATGGTTTCAAGTATTGCTATGTAATACAAATAATTCAATTTAACATCTAATATTTTTGCATACGGTGAAATAGTTTAAAATATAGTAAATGATTAAATATTTCTATTTGACCCATAGATAGGACCCTAACAGATACTACCACACCAAGTCAGAGTGGGCCTGGGAGTAATCACAATAAAAGGGTACTCCACATTCTCTAGAGCTACAGGAGTGGATCTTACCATCAGATGCTTTTGTGTCATATCTAGGACACTTGGTGGGAGATGGGTCTTACACCTCTGCAGTGATGCAAGTCAGCATATTCGACAGTCCTAGCCAACTGAGCTTGTATATTTGGAGTAAGAGTAGTGGTATTAGAGCTAAGAGGTTAATGCGGTTGTCTGGTTGGTTGCTTCGTACTGTTTGAAGATTGTCCACTGGGAATGTTGTAGTAGGCTATATGGAGAAATTTTAATGTATTTAATAACATTAAGTTGGCATAAAATTGGAGAATATGAAGAAATAAAAAATTAAAATATGGATCAAATTGTAATGATAACATGGGATTGCAGTATATCATGCTGCATGAAAAAGTAGTACAATAGTGAGGAATAGTTTTAAAGAAATATGACTAAAATTGACCTAGAAAGTTTGTTGAATGTTGCAGCTGTGTTAACATAAAGTTCAAGGGTGTTTCAATGATTTACTGCTTAAATAGTAAATATTTGAATTGCCAAATTGATGTGCTTGGAAGGTTTCATGCACAGCAACAATGTGTGTGGGTGTGTAAATTGTGTGAGAATATATATTGACCATTGCCACAAATGATTAATTTAGCTGATAGGTTTGAATATAAAGAATCTGGATTGAGTGTTTTAGACTTGTTTTAGCTAATGGAACTTAGTGATTTGATTCCATAAGTAAAAAGTACTTTTATTTGACTTCTAGTTTTTCAAAGAGTGAAGATGGTTACTACAACTTGAGGAAAGCAGCAGGTTTCAGTGAAAAAGATGTGAAAAAAACCAACAAAAATGAGGAAATTAGTCTAAATGACCAAAAAATGAAGAAGTAAAGCAAATTTTTGAGAAAGTGCTTTGAAATATTTCTTGAAAATTTAGTTTGTATAATTCATCGATGTCTTCAAGACCCTTTTTTCTTCCTTCTTCATTTATTAAAACTTTTAAGAATATTAGCAGTTAAAGTAAACAGACATTGTTTTCATTACCTCAAGAAAACAATGTATTTTTAAAGTAAATAAGAAAGTGATAACTATTTCTTTCTTTATCATTTATTAATGATATTGCTTTTGTAAGTTACTTGACTTTAAACGTAGGATGGGCATCTCAAATTCTAATGTTTATTTTTAACTTTTATTTCTACTGCCTAATCTTATAGTCGATCATTTGTCATTTAAAAGGGTTTTTTTTTTTTAAATAATCATAAGCTGGAGGGCTTAAGCATATGTTGGGTGGCGAAAATACAGAACCACTGTCTGAATGACTTTCTTAACATTCCTTGAAGAATTACAATAGGCACAGGTTAGAAGCCAGGTTCCAAGAAGAACTACGGCAACCATGTATTTGTGACCAGAGCAAACCACCAAGTAGAAGGACATTAGCTATGGTCAAGCTTGGAGAAGGATGGACTCTGCCAAATTTTTCAACCCAAGATACACTAAATGAGAATGACAGCAACAATATCCAGGATAGATGGTGATTGATTACCAGTGAGTCATCAGTGGCATCTCTACAACTGCACCCCTCCCCTAGCTGATCATGATTAAATTTTTGAAAACTTGCAAGACTCACTAGATTAAGCATTATATTGTTTTTCTTTTCTTTTTAATTATTTCTTTTCTTTTCAATAGATAAAATGTTTTCAAAGAAAGAAAGCAGAGGTTCATAAAAATAATATCTATGTAAATAAGCAAATGCTGGAAAAACATGAAGGAAAAAAAATGAACAGTGATATAACTTTAAATACAAAGATGCAAAATAGCATGAAAAAAAAAAACAAATATAGAAAAATGAAATGTTTTTATTTTTCTCTTTGCATTAGGTAGGAATATCAAACAAGTTATCAAATGTTATAGAAATTGTATTGAAGCAAAATATTCTGCCAAAAATTTATATTTCTGGTCTGCTTCTCATTAATCTATTTGTCTGCCTCTCAGAAGATAAGCAATTTCATATCAAAATATGACAACAATTTGGCAATGAACTGAAATTCTTTACTTTTTACAGACACAAAAAGAGAAAAAAACAATAAGGAACATTTGGCACAATGTTACCAATGGATACTTTCATCTTGTTTGTGCAAATTTAGATTTAAATTTTCACTCATTAAATTCCTTTGCCCATTATATAACCAAATTTTTACCATCCAATTTTAATGAAGTACTAATATTTATTTCAATATGTATCTGAAGAGATAACCTATAACAATAACATGAAGAATTAAGTTTAACAAGCTAACAAAGCTCCGTATATAATGTTTTCTCATTTTAAAGATTTACCACCAAATTCGCTTTTTACAGAAAATACATAAAAATTCTAAGAAAATAAATCTATGTATTAATGGTTATTCATTGCAATTTGTATGGGCATAAAGCACCATTCACTCTAAAAAATGTTTTCTAAGAAATGGATGCTTCCATAATTTTATTGAAATGAAAATACCATTTATGTCATTAAATGAAAATAAATGAGACAACGCCAAAAAAAAAATAAAATAAATATAAAAAAACTTTAGTATTCAGCAATACATGTTTCTGTTTGTTTTTTTGTTTTTATAGGAAAGACATTGCATGATGAAAGAATTAAATTAATAAGCAAAGATAAAAAGCAAACAAAAAGAAGCATATTTTTCCTTAAGAATTTTGTCATTTGTTCAAATCTTTATGATTAAAGGTAACAAGCTGAAAACCAACCCACAGATCAACACTCACCAAGAGTTGGCTCTATATATTAAGTGAACATTAAGAATATACCCCTTATATTTTCTGGACATGCTTCTGAAGGTTGATATTTTGTATAACTTTTTGAAGAGAATATAGATTAGTATTAAATCATAAGCTTCTGAATTATTAACACTATATTTTGCTTTGTCAACTTACATGTGAAATGTTCAACATATATTTTTCTCTGTTCATCTTATATATATATATATATATATATACAATTTGGTGACTGAATGATTTCATTTATATCTTTAATAAATCTCACCATAATATCATAAGTTATATAAATATCTAATATAATAATGGTAACAACAATAATGACATAATTTTCCAAGGATGATATGAATAAGGAGAGAATAATTCTTTAAAATCAAAATCAATTGTTCCTCTTGCAGAATACTGATAAGTCCCTCTTGAATTTTTATCTTTTATATTTAAATTTTAAGGTCGGTGCCATGCAAAAACTGCATCTAGTTTTCCCCCATTCATTTTTTTTCATACATCCAGTTACCAAATTTAGGAGATGTATACCCTTTGGCATTTGTCATAAAAGAAAACTAATGCATCATTCATATGAAAGGTTAAATGATAAAAAAAATAGTAGTATACTGAAATTGTTAACAGGAAAAGGAGCTTGAGGCAATTACAGAGCCAGATTAATACAAGTTAAAGTTTGTTGAAAAGAAGTTCATTTCCTGTTGGCTATAAAAGATGTGCCTCTAGAGTAAAAAATAAAGAAGTGGGAATAGCATTGTTAGAAAAGATTGGTGGTAGTGGTGATGGGCTCACAGTTTAGCTTATAGCATTTTTTTTTTTTGTGTCTTATCCTGTCTGTTAAGCTTTGAAGTTGAAATTTATTGGAATACTTTTTTTACCTCGCCTGCATAAAATTATAATTTTAATCTTCAGACATGTCAGAATAAAAAGTGTAACATAAAAAGAAAATCTATTCCAACTGCATTCAAATTTTTACCAATTAAAAGAGAAATTCTAATTTTTTTTAGATACATAAACAAATGCATCATTTACTTTTATGATATAGTTTTTATGAAAAAGAAATTCTTTTTTTTTTTAAATAATTTTTGGCGCATTCAATTTCTAAGACCTTCATATCTTCCATGAACCATCACTTTATGTTCATCTTATGAAAGTGAAGTTAGAATGAAAAAATCTAGGGGAGCTATTTAAACAAGAAAGGATGATTTGCATTGTTATAACATATAAATCTGATTTTTGCTTGTGGAATAAATAATCCACAAAATATACAATAACAATCTCATACACTAATCATTTGATAGTATTTAAGTTGATTAAAACCTCAAGGTCAATACATAGTCATAATTTCAATTTCATGGATAACAGTATTGTTGATAGTGAAAAATCTTGAGAACTTTTTCCTTTTTGGCCTTCAACAGAGTTCATTGAGTGTCTCTGAGTTCATCAGATCTTCAGCAACTCAATATACAATAATTTATGTTTACTATACTACAAAGTAAGGATAGATGAAATTAGCAGAGGATAATTCCATCAAAATTGAACAGTGTTAGATGTGAAGAAGCTAGTTCTATGTAGAACAATGTTCCAGTTGATTGGAGGGATGGAAGAATATTCATCTTAAGAATTGCAAAGAAAATCATAAAGAAAGAGATTGTCAATGGTTGTGAATTAATGTGTTGCTCAAAGAATATAGTTATTACATGCATATTTGATTTTCATCGAAAGATCATATGACAAGAAGAATACAGTCTTAAGCTACATAATATGTGAACAGAATGAAACTAAAAAGAAACAGGTAATATTTTTAAACTCTATAAATTATTTGCCTAGTGGGTAGAGTGTTTGCCAATGGTCTGGGAGATCTGGGCTCAATCCCAGGTTGCATCATAACAAAGACTTTAAAAATGGTACTTGATACCTCCTCGCTTAACACTCAGCAATATAAGGTATGTATCAAGTGTAAAGTGGAGAAATCCAGGGAAAGGAGTAGTGCCCTCCCCTACATCTTGGTGTAGTAGCTATTGAAAAGGGAGCCTTCTGGTCGCCCTCGACTACGGTCGCCAACAACTTTACAATAAATTACTTAGAAAACGATCTTTATTTTTACTGTTTTTATGCCTATATTTTGTTGAATATGTTTCCCAAACCATGTACAATTATCTTTATTATCATTCATTAAGTTTGTGTTTTTCATTTTAGATGGAGGTATTATAGACTAGCAGACAAGAGTTATCCACCAGTTATTCCGAAAATAATTTGACAATATGCACTGAGGTCAATACATATGCTATTTTGATAGCATGAAGAATCAAAAACACAATTTTTCATTTATTGAAGGACCACATAGTTATGGTAAGGGTTTTATTAATAGACAGAGAAAATCTCAAGTGTTATCTTAAAAAAAACAAAAAAAAATCTATATTTATGAAAATTTTTCTACTCACAGAATATAGAAGGGGTAACTACATCAGCTATACAGAAAAAATGAAATAGAAATAAAAGCTCCGATATATATCTCTGATTTTGCTGATCTCTTAAGATGCACATTAAAACTAGCCTAAGTGCTGTATTTTTATTGTCTCTAGTATGCTAGTTTTATAGAAATAATATCTACTATTAAAGGCTCCTAGTTTTAGGACCAGGATAAGTTATGTTAAACATCAATAAAAAAAACTATTATTTAACCAACCTATTTACAAAATGAATTAATTAAAGATTTCTTCAAGATCCATTATAATCAAACACAAAAAGTCTTTGATCTTGGTCTGTATTATGTTTAAGAATAGAAAAAAAATTTGATTGGTTTTAACAGTATATGAATCCATCTAAGGATTATTTTATGTCAGGAGGAAAGCATATTCATTGAACATTTATATTTACATTTTCTGTGAAGTTGTTTATCAAGAGTTTTTTGAAGACAGTTATGTGATATCAAGTATTCCTTATCTAATAGAAATAATTAGCATACAGTAGTATACTTTCAAGTAGTCAAATCTTATTGTAATAATGTACGGTTTCAAGTAATTATTTCTACAGCATGATAATCCTTTATTTGAACATATAGTTACAACTAAATAATAATAATCCTGAGTAAACAATTACAGCTTCAATTACCAATCTTTGATAAAAACAATTTACTATTTATGGCATCAAGTATTCCTGTTAATTACAAATAATTTTTAAACAGATCTATTTGACTCATAGATGGGACCCTAACTCAGGATCATAGTGGACCTGGGAATAATGACAATGAAGAGATACTCTCCACACTCCAGAACTTGAGCCTCATCATCAGATGCAGTTTAGGGTCATGCCCAGGATACCCCTTTTCAAGAGTGGGTGGTCTTACCCCTCTGCAGGTGGGGGATACAGTCAGTGTATTCTAAGTCCCACAAATTGGGAGAAAAAAAACTTCTAAGGGAAATGACAGAAAAGACTTGAAAACAAACAAACAAGAATGCAAACTGTCCGGAAAGATAATTTTTAGAAAATAAAACATTTTCAAATTACCGGCATTGTTTTACTTTTTTTCCAAATTAAAGGCTGGAAAATAACTGACTTTTGTAGTACTCATAAATATCAAAAGCATAATAGTATTATTATTATTATAAAACTATTATTATTATTATAATATATACAAGATATTAAAAGTTGTTGAGGCAGTACCAATAGATTTGAATAGGCATTTTTATTTTCTAACTATCATGAAAACATTCAGTTGGTTCCTTTGTTTAATGGCATATCAACTTTTGTGGGTTATTTAATGCGAAAGCCATCTTTGAAGAAAAACAGTAGTAATACTAACTGGGAGGATAAGGGGGTTCTAACCTTTCCCAAGGGCATTAGTCCAAAAGAGAACACAATAGCACAACTGGAATTTATAGCCACTGTCTACAATGTCACAGTTGAGCACAGTTAGCCATAATGCTACAGGGACTCCTCCTTCTCCCTAAGACATTTCAGTTTGTTTGATCGAGAAGACAATGACACGATATAATTACAATTTTTGTCTCTTGTAAATGGCCTTATTTGTGCTTTACAGAAGAAGGAACTTGGGCGAGGAACAAGGAAAAGTTAAGAGTTTTGCGCAAGAACTTTTATCTTAAGACGATAAACTTATTGATTGATGCCAGTGTCAAGATTGCTGCAACAACTGGAGAACCGTAAATTAGTGATGAATTGAAATGTGTTCAACAAATTAAGAGATGGGATTAGGTCAGGCAATTCAGTTTTGCTACATTTACAATGTCAAGTAAAGTTTGATTCTCTGAAAGGCAGTATTGTTACATGTCACGGGTATCAAATAACTTTTAATTATATACAATAAGACCTCATCATCCTTGAAATCACTAAGTTTAGATTCATTTATCAGTGGTTGACCCAATAAACAAAACTTTACTGTTCAAAACTTCTGTTAATCTGTAAATCTTTGGAAATAACAGTTAAAATGGGTGAATTTTCATACATCTTGTAAATTAAAGATAAAAAAAATAGAGTGACTGAAAATGCTCAATAAAAAAAATAAAAAAATAAAAAGTCAAGCCTAAAGGATTTAAAAAGGATGAAAATCAACAACGGTTTAAAGAAATTTGCTAAAATAATATTTTCTATTAAACAATAAAAGAATAAGTTTTTCATTTTCCTGAAAGAATTTATTTGCAGGTCAACTGATTCAATCTGGATTTACAAGTTTAAATGTAACAACATGTTTAGATGCAAATTTTATGATTTTCTGAAGGGGTTCAATTACAAAACACAATAGAGGATCTTTTATGGCAAAACAAAACTCCAGCAACTTCTTTTCTGATTTCTCAAAAATGAGCCTTCATCTGTTCTGTCATAGTTTACTACAATAACTGGTCTAAAAAAGTAGAACTAATAATCAAAAAAAAAAATTAATGACCTAACAAGTCATGGGAGTACAGTATTTACCCAATCCTTCTACAATAAGGTCATTCTTTTAAGTAGAGTACCACTGGTTTGAATTCAGAATTTTCCTTCTACCAGTGTAGTTGGCTTACCCAAACAAAAGAGCCCAGTCTGGCCAACTATTTGACCATAACTGGGGAAGGAGAGAACAGATAAAATTCATGCTTTTCCTTAGGGCACTAGCAGAAAGTGAAATGCAAACAGGCTGGTCTAGGATTTAAATTTAGGTGATTGATTCTATTCTTCGTGATGATAACCATTACACGTAATATTCAAGAATTTCTGATCTCTCCGCACAGAAACTTTATAATACAATGCCACAGGTAACAAGGTGCTAATCTGAGTGTCCATTGTTTGGCTAGAATCACTAAACTCATGGGACTATGAATAGTCAAACTTTTGGCACCTACTTGGAATGGTATTTATGGCCCTGTTTTTAAGTCACTAGTGTAGTTTTCATGCATGTACTAATGTTAAGACTAACTTGAGATTTAACCAAATGAAACTTTGAAAGCTTTCTTTCCAGAGGCCATGGAAGGAAATAATTGAATGGTGTGGGCTATGAGACACCTGAATTTGTGCAGCCAGACTCAGAGCAACATGGAGAAAAGAACTTAAGGCACTGGATGAAACAATTACCAACATAACCAATTGTAGCAACAAACATTCATACTACACAATATTTTCACAAACTCTAAACAGGCTGAATGCTAAAAGAATTAACAATGAAAAGTTCAGTTTCAAATGATGGTTGTTTTTATGTTTTCTTCAAAGAGACCAATAAATAATCATATAGAAATATATATAGCTTCTCTCTCAAACATTATGACAACCAGCTATCATCACAATTACAATTACCTCAGTTAGTGGATATTCCTCTGAGCAAGAATGCTAGTAGTCATCACTCCTTATGTATGAACTAGATTAGATTTTTTTCCATAGGTCAACAAAAAAAAGTTTTTGTAATGTTGTCTTTTTTTAGCTCATCTGAGGACACTGAATCTGAGAATGACCTTGCTTTTTCTGGGTTAGCTATGCTGTATTTGTAGTACAGAAATGCCTCATTTTTAGAAAAAAGGATTTTTTAAATTTGTTTTCTGTATATATCATATTTACTGATGGCAATATTTCCTAAAGTAAAATTGTAGAAACCTCTCAATTCATATTAAAACCAACAATTATTGGTCTGCTTATTGAGATATACTATTTTTTAAATAACAATCAGATTAAGTCTTTAAAAATAATAAGACCAACAAATATTTTCATCAAATCATTTAATAAACAGTAGAAATAAAACCTTTGTGAACATAAGAACTATGATAAAAATGTTCTATTTCTTGATAGTCTGTCATGTCCAATGTTATTTAAGTTCCTTTTGATACTCCAGCAGTCATCAACTATCATTTGTTTGTTCCACCTCTTCTGGTGATGTTCTTCTATTGTTTTTATATCATGATAGAATCATTGTACTTGCTCATCACTCACATCATCACAATTAACTGAAAATTTATTGAGATGGTAATCTAAAAATGAACCTTAATACTTATATTAGTACTTATGACCTGTAAACTTTTCAACAGTTTTCCACTAACTACTTGTAGTTTTCAGTCTGGTGACTGTCTAAAAAGTTTTTCACCATGTCAACAAATGATATCCAAGTTTGTAATTCCAAGTCATTTACTGAATTAACAAATTCATTATCTTTTCCTGATATTATAGTGAAACTATTTTCACAATGTTTATCATATAAAATGGAATATGTGCGTTCAATTGGGATGTCTTTAGTTGGAGTTTCTTTCCAATTGTGAAATCAAAAGCTTTCAATGTGTTTGGTTTCCTTACGTAGTGAAGGAGCAAAAGTGATGGGATAAATTTTTGAACATCCAACAGAACATTTTAGGGTTTCACTTTTTTGATGTAACCTATATTATCAGGTTTACTAAAGTTTATTACTGATAAAGTTTATCAGTTCATTTGAATTTTGGCAATAAATTGGAAAAATTGGTACTTCAATTTTAGATCCTTTGACTAAAAAACACTTTTTCTTTTAAAAATAGTTTATTTCAGGTGGCTAACATAAATTGCTTGGCTTACCTAAAAATTTCTATGACCTTTATTAATTAAATTTTGTGATCAGTTAAGATTATTAATAGATCTTTTTCCAAAAATGAGTATTGGATAGTTTGGAGGAGAATCTCCTGTGAAGATTGTCCATCTATAAATTGTCAGCAAATATTTATGGACGTTCCCATCAGGAGATTAGCCAATGAAAGGCGACTAAAATAGAAGCAGTAGACTATCCAATCAGATGCCACTAAGTCACATATAAACAATGGCAAATTAGCAGACTACCAACTTAATGCAGCCTTGTTACTTAGAAGGAGTATCTTGTATCACTCAACCAGAAACAAGATGGCTACCTGAATTCCAACAACGAGCAATTTCAGTACATCAAAAACAGTAGCTAACAATGAAAAACTAAATACATTTTCAGAATAAGTATCGTCAAATTAGCTAAAAATGTGTTTTGTTTCGTGGCACTAAAAATTGTGTTGATCGACATTATTGTCTTCACTATTCCTCCAATGGAATAATTTCGAATAGTAGTTATCAAGATTGAAAAGAAAAAATGTGATTTCATTTCCTTCCATCGAGGTACTAAAGTTGACAGTAGAAGTATGGATGAAAAATATAAAAATGTTTTTTCCACAACAGAAAAGTAAAAAATCAAGTGGTTTACCTTTTCTCCATTAAAGATAACTTTTTGTCTAAAATCTTTAAATAAACTCTTTCAATCCTTTCTGATAAGATGTTATGTTTTTCAGCGTATATATAAGTTCCAGCTTATATAATTCTGTGGGCATTTGGTTTTATTCTGAATTTAACCATTTTTTATTTTTGGTTATTTTTTTTCATTTTCCCTTTGCATTAATAATGACAATATCACATGCAGAATGTTAGCCTGTCCAGGAACTAAAGAATCTATGGAATTGATTTAGCTAAGATTAGAATATCTACCACTTTTTAAAAAATATTAATATAGATATAAAAGTTAAGGAAAAATTAGTGGTATTGGATTCTCATCTCAAATGCAATTCAGGTAATTAATACATGAAATATTTGTCAGATTAAATCACTCATAACTAAGTTGATTAATAGAGCAAAAATATTTTGATATCAGAATCAAAAGAAAAATTCAGAGTTTCCTAATAATTACAAAAACTTTTTTTCTTTTTTTTTTCTACAAGTCTAGTCATGAACATATTAAACCCATTCTATACACCTGCAACAGCTACTAGTCACATTAATTGCTTTGTTTTAATGACCCATTCACTTTACATTGTAGATATTGCTAGATATATTCCATTCATAAGTGTATGGATAAGAGGGTTCATAGGGAAAAATGGGTAGACAAAAAATTTGATTCGGTGGAGACATTTTGCCAAGTATTAATCTATTCAGTCTCTCATGGGAGCTACTTTACCCTGCAGATGTCTGCCATAACACATTTTTGGAATACTGCCGACAGGTATTTTCATTTCTTTGCCATAAGCTTTTATTCTTCAATGTTTTTCTTTATTGCTTCAATTTTTTTAGAGTTTCATTTTATATTTTTCTCTGAAAATAAACCCAGTAGTGATATAATTGACTTCAAAGTCATTGATAGCATGGGTTTGGGAGTAAAGATCTTTTTATTTGCTTAACAAAGCTTTTATATAAACTAAGGAAAATATGTTATTCACGAGTTTACATGGTTCGGCTAAATAGTTACTGTCATTTGTTGAAACATACAAGCAAAAAGTATCTAGACTGAAACTTAACATTTTCAAAGATTTAAATGAAGATATGTGCACAGTTGAGCAAATTATATAATAAAATGTGGATGTCTAGGTATCAAGACTGCTTTCTTTACAAGTCAGAGTCAATTTGAAGCCAATTTTAATACATTTTGGATGGAACATTTTTGCTGAAATGCATTATTGTACAGGGGCAGTACCCTCCACACTCACCAGACCTAGTTATAGGCAACTATTTTTTCTTTACTAAATAAAAAAGTCATCTCAAACAAAAGATTTGAAGATGTGAAAAACATTCAAAGAAATACAGCTAATTAAATAGAGAATTTTCTGAGCTGCTTTGACCAGTGGAAAACCCATTGGAATAACCATGTTCAATGCTATGGTAATCATCTTTATGAAAATTCATAGTTCATTTCTGTCCAGGCAAATACAGCTGTTTCCATTTTGATACTTTTGAACACAGCTTCTAAAGGAGATAATATTTTTCTTGAGAAATATTTTTTAGGTTCTATTTAAGTCATTATTTACTTTTCTAACTTGAAAAAATAGCTTCAAGTTAATAATATTACCACTCATAAAAAAGAGTTGATGTTATTTTAGAAATTTTAGCCAAATAATTTTTAAAAGAATGAAAATTCAATGATAATAGAAATACAAACACAAAGTATATTGAAAACTCAAATATATGATCAGTATTTACTGCATATATAAGACAAATCTTTTACTCTAACTTAGATGATATAGTCAATAACCTGTAAAGATTTATTTTGCTACAATTCATCAAATATCTACTTTGTCACTGCAAGTTTCAAGAATTGTGAGAAGTATGACGACTTTCTGTTGTTTCCTAGAGCAGGTTTTTAGCATATTATCATGAAAATCTCAAAACAGTTTCAAGTTTTTAGTGAAGGGTTTGATTTACAATGAATATAAATGCTGAAATGGATCTTTACTTTGTGCCTATTAGGTTAGCTATATAAAATGTTAATCTTTTTGCTTTACTACATAAAGAACCTGGACCCAAACAGAAAAATGAATTGACAGATATAGTAGCTTTATATATATATAATTAGGGAGTCTCACATCGATGGTGTGAGACTCCCCGATGATCCGTTGAGGTGAAACTTTATTAGGAGAATTCCGACTCGCGATTTAAGTTAATTTTGTAATTGGCTCCACTCATGTTGAGCACTCTTGTAATTGCAGCATTTAGGTGGGTTTTATTTTTCTTCTGACCAACTGACTGCATATCTCTTGATTTTTTTCAACTGGTGTGACGGGGTTGGCCTTTTCTTTTTTTTTTTTTGTCCTATGATATTTTTTCTTCTTCCCCCGGGTGGTGATTCGAGATATCTTTATCTTTTGTTCCTGGCGTTTTTTTTTTTCTTTTTTTCAGGTAACCGTGAATGCTGGTAGATAGTAGATTAATAAATATATATAAGCCTATACAAAAACATATCTGCATTTACAGGTGTAAAAAAATTGACAAATTTATGGACAATTTATGTAACATTAAGAATAAATCTTTGATTTTCTTCTAGATAACTTAACTAGAGGATAATGAAATGAAAGAACAACAAAACTGGGTCAGTGTTGTATAAGGTGTGTAGGATTTTTATTTGAGTTTGGGAGAAAGAAATTTATGTATTTCTAAAACCTTACCTTTCACTTTAAAACATCTTTGTCTATAATTCCCGAAATACTCTCCTTAATTATTCATAACTGAATATAACATAAAGAAATGTCAACCTGACCTCATGCTGGAAAAAGGTTCGTCAAACTAAGAATTCTGATTGTGCCTTTAGAGAATATTTTCTCTTTCCAAATGCATTACAGGCAATTTCTTTCTCATCTCTTCTTTGAAATAATTCCCAACAAAGCAGAAGAGCAAAAACTGTAGAAAGTTAAAATCTACTTCAAATTTTGTTGTTTTTTTTTTTTTCTAATCACAAGAAACTCTATGTTACTATGAATTATGTAGACAAAAAAAGAGATCAAAATCTTTACAACAAATCATTATGCGGAAAGAAGACTTACATAAAACAAATGGCATCTCAAAATACTCTTTTGGACATAAAATATTCTAGATAGGTTGATTGAACAAAAGATTGGAAAGTATTCAGGTTTTAAGATATTCATCTTTCAGATCAATAAATCCAGTAAAAATATCTAGATTTTCAAGAAATATGATTATATGAAACATTTATAAATTTATTTGAATTATATGTGATTCAAAAGTTTATGTTGATGATTTTCAAATAAAATATGATTCTTAAAATTGATAGTTCATATCTCTTCATCAACTGGGGTCAAAGGCTCTCTTTTGGCCTTACACATGAAACAAATTTTCAGCTACTATAGTTAATTCTTGAAGCTTTGCAATAGATTAACAGTTTACACGCAGAAACCACAAGCAATTCCAAGTGAGTTCCTTTCTTTGACTGGTTACTTAATGCACTTGGTGAAAATTAGCTTTATCTAACAAATGTACAATTCAAGTCACCATTATTGGTACCATTTCATTTTTTTCCTATACCTTGAAAAATAAATGGAAATGAACTAAATTTATATAAACTTGTTGTATTATCACAGGCTGATCTTTATCAACCATGATTTATCAACAGGCTAAAACATTTTCATTAGATTGTTTTTTTTTTTATGGAGATAGTCTAACTTATGTACTGGAATTTTATGGGCATCAATAATTGTGACCAAAACTGGATATCAATTCAAGGTTTTAGATATGCATTCTGCCTTCAATAGAAAGATGCACAAATTCTCTTGAAGTATTTTAATGCTATAAGATTTCAGATTGTAAATATATTCTGTAGAGTAAGCCTTACTGAGCTTAAAACAAAAAAAATTAATAAAAAGACAGAGTAAAAATGTGAGAACCAAGGAAAACTGATTTAGCTACCAAAAGAAGAATGCAATTTTGATTTTCTGGGATTATTTTATTGCTTCTCAATAACAAAAAAGGAAATCCTGAACTAATATGATAATAATTGGAACATCTGTTTTTTATGTGCACAAAACAGGATAAAATATTTCTGAGTGGATAAAAAGCTAAGGTTATCAAATGGTTTCCGATAAAAATTGACCCATTCATGATGAGTTTTAATCTTAGCCACTAAAACTGTTCACTCTTTAGTTTGCTTAGAAGCAATTTATAGCAGAAAGATCATTTTTGACGATGCAATTCTATCACAGCTCAGATATTAGATGATGCTCAATTTACTATGATCACAAGAATTTTAGAGTGGGCAATGTCCCGATTATTGTTCAGTATCAGATAATTTCATTGCTCTGACCTGACCAGACATTAATAGCATGATAAAAAAAGAAAGAAGAAAGGAATGTAACAAGAATTTTAGAAAAATTTTTTTGTTTTAAGTTAAAGATATATTGTGTGTGCAGAAATAAACTGATATATTCATGCTCAGAATATTTTCAAAGGAGTATATGCTTATTTATATCATGACATTACATGCATGTATTCATTTATGATGTCTTGTGAATAAATTGGAACCTAATAACAAAATAAATCTAAAGCACACACACACACATATATATATATATGTATATATTTTCAGATTTTCTACAAGGCTTATTTTATCAAAGATGATGAACAAGGAGTTGCTATGAGTTTGTATTTTTTATTTAGCTTTTTCATATTAGTGAGTGAGATTTTTAAAAAAATTTGTCTATATATATATATATATATATATACACACAAAAATTTTGTTGAATATGATAGATATTTTCTGTCTACATATTTTCTTGTTGATATTTTCATATTGCCATATTGATTTTATAGTATTTGGCAGGAATTGATTGATATATTTTCCATAATTGTTTATTTCCCAAGTACTTTCTGCCCAACTTTGGGCCATCATCAGGGAAGGATGTATTACAAAAGTGATGTAACTTTTGTATATACATTACAACATTGTAAGAAGAAGAGCATCTGGGCTGTTGCAGTGTGTAGCATTTACTTTTAAAATTGTTGGTTTTTTGCAAAACACTAATCGAAGGAGAGGAATTATTTTTAATGACTAGGTTCAAGGTTTTAAATTTATTAGACTCTATATTTAAAAAAAAAATGTTAGATCTGTATCCTCAAAAAAAGAAATAATGATAAATTTCTGATGAAGATTTAGTAAAACCCACAAAATTCAGGTCACCCCCATCTCCCTAACCAAAATTTCATTTGCTTTTTTTATTTCTTTATTAAGTAAAGACCAGACGATTTGTTTTTCCTGCCTGGTTGACGATTGACATTCAATTCCTGTATCAATATGTATCAATTTTTGAATTCTCTTTCCTTTTCACTTATGTTTTTATGTAATGGCAAACAAACTTTTAAAACCTAAATGAAGGAGATGACTATGGCACTTTGCTTGTTTGCTTCTTTTATAATTGTTTTCATTTTCCTGTATATTTTTAAGGCTTGTTTTTATTTTTATGAGAGGTTATTTTTTGTTGTTTTTTGAGTGAGTTCAAGTCTCATTGAGTACCCTATTAACAAGGGTTTGTGCCATATATGTTCTCTGACGAAAGCAACAAGCCGGAAACATACACGTATGTAAGAACAAAATAAATTAATTAAAAATACAAATCACTTCTTGGACCTACCTATTTTAAAATATTTTTATTCTCTCATTGGACTGTCTACACAGGCAATTTATTTGTAGAGGTGAAGGTTTCTGCAGAACCAGACATAGATTTTAGATAAGGTGATAACAGAAGAATGGTGCACCAATATACCATAGATTCTTCTTAACAACA
The DNA here is from genome assembly GCA_963585895.1 of Sepioteuthis lessoniana. Lineage (NCBI taxonomy): Eukaryota > Metazoa > Mollusca > Cephalopoda > Myopsida > Loliginidae > Sepioteuthis > Sepioteuthis lessoniana. The sequence continues at coordinate 105,264,899 of OY757920.1, read as the reverse complement.
TTCCTGAGATTTTGGAAACAGTTTTTCCTGCTCACAGATTGCTTGCCCCCTATCAAAAGGGTAGAGAGAGTCCAGTCTACCCAATTATTTTTAACCCATAAAATGATAAATGCCTTTCTTAAGAACATTAATGCAAACTGAAATACTAACAACATCAACCAAAATCTGAATGAGGCTCATTAAATCCATTTTCTTACTACAATAATCATTATGCCACTCGTGCACACACACACACACACACACACACACACATGCGTGTGTGCAGTTGGGCAGCAGTTTTTCATTCAAGCATGTTTGATTCAATAATAAAACACATTTTGTCTATATAATTTTATTAAGATTTTTTTTTTAGTATTCCATATTTCTTGATAAAATATAATTTTATTAAGATTAGATTTTTTTTTAATATTCCATATTTTTGATAATATTCTATTTCCATTAATAGCATTCTGTTTTTTAAATTCATTAGCATCTCAGTTTTATCCAACTCTGCATTTACATAATTTTGTAATGTTATAAAATAACCTAAAAAATGACCTAAGAATACTCTTTATACATGCACACCACCTCTGATGATGGCTTATGAAAGGTCCAAAAGTGCTCAGGTCAATTTTGACAAAGTCATCCACTAATTCCAACCTGAAAACCAAGACACTTATCAGGAAACTTGAAAGGATCTTAATAGAATTATATAGACAAAATGTGTCTTTATTATTTAATCAAATATATATATATATATGATCAGGATAATAATGATGATAGTGACAGTTGATTCAATATTGATGATGAACACCTATAGGTTTAATATTTTTCACTTGATAATAACTAAAATTGTAGTACAAAATATATATTTTACAAATGTTTTCTTTTTTCTTTTCCTTTTCCATTCATCAATTCTTTAAACTAGTTATTCATAATTATAAATTCCTTTTATACAATCTTTCCATTATTCAATTAGATGAATACACTACTGTAATCTGGGGATACATAAGAATAAATAAAATTCTTCAGTCCTACCAGACACTTGCAAAACATTTTAAATGTGTTGTAGAGAAAGTTTTCTGCTTTGCTGATGGTCTAGATACCTGATCAAGGTGTCATCAAATCTTAGATCTTCATATGACTATTTAATTCACCTGCTAGGTGGCATATTTTCTCAAATACATTAAATGATTGTACCTCATCATCAATATCATACACTTTTGAGGGATGGTATTTATGTGATATCAGGTGCCTAGTGTATATATTTATCTAACTCTCCACATAAGCAGGATGTGACACAAGGTCAATTTTTAAGTGAAGTTTAACAGTTTTGAATTCAGAGGTTTCCTTCTCTTAAAATGGTTGCCATCACAAGGTCAGTCTGCCCTACTATTTACTCATAGCTAGAGGGAGAATAGTAGAATTCATACCTTTCCAAAGAGTATTAGCTCTATGTGAAATGTAAATAGCCTTGTCCAGGTATTGAACTTGGGTCACTGTGTTCATTTCTTACAATGGTATCCATAACACCACAAATGCCTCTACATCCAATGTCTATCTTGAGTTAGGTAGAAGCAAAATTCACATACAAATTGTAAACTCACTTCAGTTAAAACTTTTTTATAACCAAATTCACATTTTGATTTTTAATACATGATTTGTTTTGATTAAGAATAGGTCTCCCCTAGAAGAAATCTTCATGTTTCCTTTACCTTCATTACAGGTAAGGAATTGCCATGTCTCTCGGTCAAAATAACAGATAAAGAATAAATACGTTTATATAATCTTTGAAGTAAAGTTTTGGCTTACATCTTGTTCTCTCTTCTGAAAAAGATTCCCCATAAAATACTTAAGGATGTATGATTGCTAAAACCAAAACAGTCTGCACCAAGAGACCAAATCACTTCTAACATCTAGTCACCTAACTCCAAGGATCACTGTATCTTTGTGTGGGGGACAGTTAAGTAAGAAACCTAGAAAAATCTATGAAACACAAAAGATGAACTAAAGGCAAGGATAACAGCAGCATTTACCAATTTAAGCAAAAAGAACATTGGAAAGGCTTGCAGGAAATTTTGAAGTTGTCAGGGGGCCATGGTTGAAGCTTAGAGTGATCTTTTTTTAAATAAATATAATCTATAGCATTTCAAGATATCTTCATGTAATTTTGGTAAATATATTTGATAAAGTAAGATGTTATTGTTATTTTCATTTTTGAAGAATATAACAGATAACAATTTGCCCTTCGCACCCTTTATATATATATATATAGAGAGAGAGAGAGAGAAAAATGCATTGTGAACTTTCTTAAATGCATGTGAATATAAAGATCATGTGTGTGCATGCATGTGTGTGTTTGTATTCACAACTTAAAATATACTGAAATTCCTTTGATTTTGGATAGAACCTCAAAAATATATAATTATTTATACTTATTCACAGAGAAAGATTTGAGAAAGGGAGATACATATATGTTTTTTTTATCAATTAATATAATGTAAATGTCCCTCTGTCTTGCTCTAAAAGAGAGATACTGAGACATACATAGATATATGAGCTGTTTTCAAAAAGTCTTGAGATTGAAGCAGTATTTATCAAGAGAGAAATGAGCAATAAATGAAATGTTTATGTAATTTAAAATAGTTGCCTTAACATTCACCAACTTCACCAAGTTTTCCATTTGAAACTTCTCTTTTGATATATCATTTCTTTTAATATTTCCATATCCTCAAATCTTGGCACCAAGAAGAATCTTTAAGTTTAAGAAGAAAACATTATACATAGAGATAGGTCTGGTGAATTAATCCCACATGGGGAAGTGCTGACAGTCTGAACTGTTGCAATCAGAAGTTATCAAACAGATAGGTCTGGTAAGTATGGAGGATACTGCACTTGCACAATCCTGTTTTTCACCAAAAACAACTGTTCAGAATATTTTAAGACTGACTATATATATTTTTTCAAGTTGGCAATCACTTGTTTATATAGCAATTGAGACAACATTTTATAATATCAATTGCTCTTGATTTAAGTTTTAAAATTTAAAAAAATTTAATTTCGATTTTGATACTTTTATTTCACACCTAATATAACTGCACATGTTAATGTGTTTATATTTCCATTATGTTTCTAAAAGCAAAATAGAAACTTATATTCATTATATTCATTCAGGTTCCATATTCCATTTTGATAATACAGAAATGGCCTTTTATTGCTTTGTCTAAGAGGTACTTCCGAAGGTTAAATAAGCAATTGAAAACCACCCCAAAACAAAATTGCAGACAAGTTGCTCTTGGGCATTCAGGAATATAAAATGGTTAAGAACTTTCCTGTAATTGATATTTTCTTAATGTTCTGCAAGATATATTCAAGAAATTTCTTTAGGCCATCATCATTTTTTGTTTTTTTCATCTTTACGCCTTTATTGGCTTTCTTCAGCTTTGCATCAGTAATAGCAATTGATAAAAGACATAGCAATATCAAAAATATTTCCAACTGAGCTCAACTGCAATTTTATGAAAGACTGGAATAATGAAACATTAAAGAAGACAATATAAAATGTAAATCACATGAAACATGAAAATAGCAAAAACGAAGAGTAGGTATGAATTTCATTTACGGAAATTAAAGTATAAAAACATTGCTAAATTTCTGTGCAGTACTCTTGAAAATTATTCATAATAATAATAATTATTATTTTCAAGAAAATTATTGCATTGATAGTGACACTTAAACAGTGGTTTAAGACAATCAATATATAATTTCAAAATATAATAATAACTGTAGAAAATTTAACAAGACTAAAGTAGATGACTTGTTAGGTGGTATATGAAATGAAAGTTAAAATAAGCCCAACAAAAAGCTTATTCTTCAAGGATTTTATTTTATATAAATTTTAAAATCCCATTTTTTTTTATTACAAGCAAAACACTAAAATAATAATTTTTTTAAGTCATAGGGAAAAAAAATTCATTGAAAAAGATTATAACTTAACTTTCTGGTGAGAAATTTTCAACTCAATATCTACTTTATAAAGTTAAACAAAAAAAGATGAATTTTCACTTTAGCTCTGTTGGATACAAAGTAAGGGTTCAGTTTAGCATTACGTTTTCAATGTGAATTGAATCTTTCGCTAAAAATTTAAAATTTTGAAATGCATTCAGATCTAGGTGATTATGATCTCTAGAAAAAGAAGCAGTTAAGGAGTCAGTCAGAAAAATTACAAGTGTCTGAATAAAACAAAACACAATTTTATCAGTAGATTTTATGAAACACTGATGATGTCCATTCTCAACTATAGAAGGCTCTAACAGCTGTTCTATTTGGTTCAATGGAACACAGCTCTCCTCTGCTTTTGATGACATTTAGATTCAGTATAGGACTTTTTGGCAAGCTCCCAAGTGAGAAAAGTAAATAAATTATAAGTGATTACTGAATTAACTCTACATCCTTGGTCAACAGACACATAAGCTAAATAATGATATAATAAAAATGACATGGATGAGTTTTAAAAAACCAGTTAAATGTAATCAAAATTAGTGAGTGCAATACAAAAATATCGCTCAATAGTAGAGCAAAGTATTTTAAAGTTTTGTTTTGAGAAACAGTTCTAGATATGTTAAAAGGATACAATAATATTTAAAGATGTTAATAAAAACAGAGAAAAAAGAAAAGGATGAGGATGATTTTTTTCTGTTCCCAATGAATATATAAAATCAGTGAAATCTGCTAGAGAAGATGAATTATAACTAAAATTTAAATTAACCTGACTGAATGGATTATATAACAGTGCAAACTTTTCTAATTACAATCTAATTTTTTATTTTAAGCATCAGCTTTGGGTAAAAATCAAATGTTGGAGAAAAAGCTTGGATCACATAACATGCAATGAAAGGAGAGTAGAAGCAGCAAGCCAAGTTGTTTGAAAGGCAACTTGGTTGGCATCTGCATTCCCTCCTCTTGTTCATGGCCACCTCAGTACGGGTACTTCATTGGATCCCAACTCTAGATAAGCAAGTTTTCTGTTCTCCTTAGTTAAGAGTATGCATGTGTCATGGTCCTGTCATTGAGATATAGTAGTCTAGAACTCCCTTGTCCACAGTTTTTTCTTTTTCTGTTCTCCCTCGTTCATTGAAATCATCTATTTTCATCCTGGATTCCCTGTTAGGAAATGCATAAGTTCTCACCCATCCCAATGTATATTTCCACTTTTTCTTTATCTCATTAGATTAGCTCCATCCCCTCACAGGGATTGCCTAGCTTGTTTTTGACTTTGGTCAAAAAACAGTTGGTGGCCCAGAAAACAATGTATATTTTTGAGTGGTATGGGGACAACTAAATCCCCTTAGAACTTTATATTGGTTAATTTTTGTGTTTGGGAGGGTGTTTTAGACCTCCTAGACCCTAGTATTATAAAGAATTTTATCTGGGGATAAGTTTTAAATAGAATTTACCTTAGAGTGGCAGTTGTATTTTGGTAGTTGCATATGTTTGGGTTAAATGGATGGAATATTGTCAGAATGAATAGGTCGGTGTGTGGTTGACTTAGGAAGGCTTAAGATAACATTTGTTGCTCAAAAGACCACTCCCCTTGTTTATCCGAAAATAAAACAAAGCAAAATAAAAACAAGGTTTAAATTTCAAAAACTGTGTTATTATGTAACATTGTTTAGCACTTAACTGGTTAAATAGAGAAAATCTTAATATTTTTTGGTGCTGAATATGATAAGTCAACATATAAGGTTAAATTTGTTTCTGAATGTTAATAAATGTTTATCTCAGAAACAAAGTATTAATCACACACACATTCTATAACAAACCTACTCAATCACTCACACACACACACGTGTGTGTGTGTGTGTGTGTGTGTGTGTGTGTGTGTATAATATTTCATCTGCTCAAACCTAGTTAGAAAGTATACTTTAAATTAAAAGTTCTACACTGCAATTTTCCTATTCTATCTCATTTACGTATGTGTGATCTCTGATGTTGAAAGATTCAAAATTAAATAAGGGATTGGGTCGTCATTTAACTTTTGACACAAAGAGAATTTAAAAGGTACACACACAAGTATTCACCAGATACACAAACCTGGTTGCAATTTATATGACTGTCCAGAGAAGCAAAGTTCTGTGAAGAGAGAAAATCCCAAAAAATTTCCCCACAAAGTCTGATCTAGAAAACTGGTCAAACAAATAAGATCAAACAAATTTGCTAAGAGAATTGGAGGCAAATTCCAACAAGTGACTCAAAGTCTGTGAAATCATAAAAATGAAAGCATTAGTTATGATTCATTTCCATTTCTCTTATGCATCAGATGAAGAAGGATTTGATGTTTGCTGAATGTAAATTGTCATCAATGCATGTGTGTGTGTGCATTCTTATCTTATTGTATAGTTATATATATAGTCTTATATTTGTCTTTGCATATAAGACTATTTAAAGTCTTTTCAACTATGTGTGTATAAGTATGCATGTATGAATATATGCATATTTGTATAAATGGGTGCCTAAAATTGTTAGCAAGCTCATTTCAGAGAACAATTTGTGAGTTTGCTGAATTCAATACTGACAAGTTATCTTCCTTGAATAGTTTTCTATCAGACTAAACTAAGTTACTAAATACCTAGAGACATTGCCCAGTAGAAAATGAGCTCAAAAATGTTGGATTATATACATATATATATATATATATATATATCTGTGGCAGCTGACAGAGTTGGTGTTGGTTACAATCAGTAGTATACCATATTGATTGTCAGAGGCAAGTACAAGAAACAGAAGAAATTTGGTGACAGAAGAAATTCCCCATACTGAAGATGACAAGTGTCTTGCTGTGCTTAGCAGACATTTGAAATAGGCACATGGACAAAGGAGGAAAATATCAAATGAGGATGACTTATAGGGTGCAATATAGAACCAGAGAGAATAAGTTTCCCAATACAATCAGTAAATGACATTCTATCAATGCCATCAGGATCAAATGGTGCAAAGTTGGTCAATATGACTGATGCTGTAAATGTGAGAAGGCAACTAACCACAGATACAAGCTTATTGGTGGTAAGTATTTTCTGGAAGCTACATGAAGACAAATAAGTGACAGAGGTTCTAACTGAGACCACAAAGATATCTTGAAGCGGGATTTTGCTTACAACTCTGGCAAATTTCACAAAAGAAGAAACATTTCTTTGAGCCAATTTTAGATGAAAAATAGCTCAAAGAAATGTTTCTTGAGAAAGGCTTGAATCCTTCTCTTCTTGCCTCCCCACCAGCTATTGTAAATTATAGAGCAGACAAAGTTCTTTAGCCTAGATAAGGCAACCAGTCTAGGAGAAGGAAAACTATGAATTCAAACCACCTGCACTTTGCATAAAAATCAATCTTGTGTTATATGCTGCTCATAGTAAAAACGTTTGGAAAATACATAAGTACAAATCAACATAATTAGGCTTTATGTTCACAATTCAGCATGAAAATTATTGTTGCAATTATACTTGTTTGCTTTTTAAAATAAAGCAGTATAACACAGAAGTTAAAACCATATATTGCAACCAACAGTTTCATGTTCACCATCATTAGGCAATACTATGAGAATAATCTAACATCTGATAAAGTAATGTGTGAAGAGCATATGATATGAAATGATATCAGATTTATATAACAAAAAATCTAAAAACAAATCTATAGAACAATAGCAATAGTAAAGATATTTTCAAAAAATTACATGTGGGTTGTAATTTAGTGAAAAGTATTAAATTCCTGGAATTATTTTTTAACGGTTATTATGGTATACATAAAACTCATTTTCAATTAGGGCAACATTTAATTTTGTTTGTTTATGTTTTTAACATTAAAAAATCGCTAAATTAGTAAATTTAGTCTTAAATTATTCAATTTTTAAATATTTCAAATTGATAATTGCTGTTTCTTATAATTTGAGTGATGATGGTGTATTAATAAGAGAATAATAACTTATTTTAACTTCAGGAAAAAAACATAGCCTAGCAAAACTCTGAAACTTTACTATTCAATATGATGCATAGCTGTGCTACTTTATTCATGTCCTGTACATTGACAAATTTTATCTTTGAGATGAATATTCAGTTTACGAAACAAAAAAAGTCACAAGGTGCTAGGTATTTTGTAAATGGAGGTTGATGCATAATTCTGAGTTTCATCAAAAAATGCTGATCAAAAAATCTCAAGAATTGACAGCAATGAATCTACATGTCTTCACTTTGTTTTATAAACTGCAAAGCTAGATACAGACTTTTTTTTAATTCTAAAATTTAAACCAAGGTTCAGTTTATATACATTATGATCAGACCTTGTATATATGCACAGAAATATTACCAAATATTTGGGGAATTCAAACAGACTGATCAATCTGTTAATTTGTCAAATGACCCAGTGTTTCCCATATCTCATTAAACATTTGAAGAATCTGTCAAAATTTTCCCCTCCAAAAATAAGCAACTAGAGTCTTTAATAATTTATAACTATTTTTTGGAGAATATTATTTCACATGTTAAGTTCCTTAAACTTTTGGTCAGTATGTAATACCTTATATATATAAATATAGATTTAGTGCATGAACAACCTCCAAAATATATATATATATATATATATATATATATATAAATATAAACACGCACAAAAACAAATATGTAAATACATAGAAAAATGATAATGTAATCAGTCTCAAAAACTATTGAATATCTTTAACAATCAATCATGTATGAAAGCAGTAGTTATTGTCAGAATATTGTTCCGAAGCATATACATAGTTTTTCTATACTATACTTGCTCCCATTCTATATATATTACTCTTTCATTTTTATGCTTTCCCTGACAAGAATATTGTAGTAAGTTCTCTTATTCTTACCTTCATTTTCAGAAAAAAGCAAATCAACCACAAAATCTCATTATGCTCATGGCTATGTTAAAAAAGCCTTTTTGTTTTATTCTTTTTTTATTTACTTGTTTATTTTAGGAGGATGTTCATACATTAATTTTATAGGAGAATAAACCGTAAAAAGCAGGTTTCCATGACAAATAGTCGTACCCCCACATTATTTTTTGGTGCTTGATATTGTATCTCATTTTCTTCCCTGATATTGTAACATTCATAAATGCAGCCTGAGGACCTATTGTCTACAATCTCTAAGTCTGCGTTTGCACCAATATTAGCTGCAGACAAATTTAATACCAAAGTTCTTAAAAGAAAATAAATTTTGCCAAAATGTCTCTCATAATAACTCATTTATTGCTTGTAGCACATTAAAACTGAAAATATTCTTTGTAAAAATGAATATGTTTTTCAGCTCATTAACACTGGTTTAGGCTTTATGGAACCATAAATTATTTGCCCTGTATTCCAATAGATTAGAAGAGCACATTGTTTTTGTTCTGTTTGTTAGAATTATTACACAAAAAGTCAGAAGCAAATTGATATATCCTAACAAAATGTAGCAGACAAATGATCAATTAGGGAATTAATTGAGGACCATCTTATTATAATTTACCAAATAGCCTTTTTTCTTGCTTCTCTGTCATTGCATAACTTGAATACATAATTAGGAACACCAAATTTTCTGTGCTTACAAATGGAAAACTGGAATGTCTTCAAAATATTAGGTTTTCAAAGCTCTAAAACTATTTAAAGATGTTACTGAGGGATTCAATTTACTTACAAGTAATAAACTAGACCTTTACTATGTGTTTTTTAGGTTGGTTAAATAAATTTCCATCTTTTTGCTTAACCATATAAAGGAGACACATTTAAGTGAAAATTTACTGTTTTAATTTTTTTCGAGATGTTTTTTTCTATATTTTTTTCTGCTTACTAGAAAATCAAGATTTAAATCATTTCAGTTGGTTTATATTCATTGTAATGGCTACTGGAGAGCTATTGGAATGCTTGGTGGTAAGAAAGATATTTGGTTGAGTCCTCACATGACCAAGAATCAATATTAGCATTAGTACTCATCCAAAATATATTAACACAGTATAAAATTTAAGGAAAGACAAAATACACTCAATTACAAATACAAGAGCATTTAACCTTACAATTAGTATTAAAGGAAAGAATACATAAATACGTTGGTAGAATTATATACATATCCTTCCAAAAATAAGTAAATTGTGGAAGCAACAAAAAAATTAAAAAAAAAGGTTTACTTGACAAGTATAAGTAATATAAACATGTGGTTTTATCATTCCCTAACAGGCTCAGAGACAATGTCTCTACTATTCAAAGCAAATAGTTGGAAATTGTGAGACAAGTTAGCAGACAATTTTGTTTCGCAGGTATATGCTTTGTAAATGATCTTGCTTGATGGATACATCGTATAATTTTTTTTATATCTATCTACTAATTTAAGGTTTCAATAATGCTATCTTTTTAGATAGCGATACATTTTACAATCTCACATTCACTTAGGGTTTTGGTTTTATTTTGATCTTTGGGAGCAACATAGCCCCTCCTTGCTTGTATGGCGTTGCTTAATACTTGGTTTCTCATTAAATTTTTTGGTGATTTTCTTCTTGTAGGGAAGTCTCTGGATTGAGATGATGAGGGGTTTCAAATTTTCAGTTGTTTTTGTTCAATTGTTGGTTGGGCATAACTTATTTGGGATTGGGAGCTTGGTTAGTGTAATTAGAATGTTTTTAGGTTTGGTCTTTGATCTGGATTTATTTTGAAAATTCATAAGCAGATCAGTAATCTATGTGATGTTTTTCCTTGTATTTACCTAGTTAGGGATTTGCCGTTTTCTGTAGAAATCTTTTGGGCAATGGCATGGGTGATAGATATGGGTTCTTTTCTGGTTTGATTTCAACTGAGTGTTTGTATTTCTTCATCATCCTTTTTAATGGTTATCCTTTTGTAGTCTGTAACCCTTTGCTTTCCTAAGGCTGTTTTAATTTCTTCATCACCTCTTCTAATGATTATCCTTTTGTAGTCTGTGACCCTTTGCTTTCCTGTTTATATTTTCTCTGATGTAGTTTTTTTTTTTTTTTGACAACTTTGCTTGGCTTGGTTTGGTTTCTTTGTTTAATGGCATATCAACCTTTTTAAAGGTGGATTATTTAGTGTCAAAGACATTCTTGTAAAAAAACAGAAGTGGTACTTTTAAATTCTTAGCATGGGATAAAGGGAGTTTTTTTTTCTTATGAGTATTAGTCAGAAAGTGAACATAAATGTGTAAATGGATACACCCAATGAGCTACAGAGTTGGGTTTTTTTTTCAGGTGGATAAAGTCTGCACTTAGAATTAAATAAGATTTCCTTTTGTATTTTCAACATGTTTTTTCTTATCCACCTCCACAAAAAGATTGCCAATTCTAATGGTTTTTCACATTTAGAGGGTTTATTCTGCTGGAGATTATTTTTTTCAATCAAAAAAGAGGAAAATTTGGTTAAAGAAGTTTCTTCTAGTAATTTAATTTAGATAAATCATGAGAATTCTAATATTATTTGAAAAGAAAAGATTTTTTCTGGGTAAAGAAGATTATTAATGATTTTACCAAATGCAAATACTATTCAGGAAACATTAAAAGAGTTGGAATGAGGAATTTCTCTCTACATGACACATGATACCAAAAAACGTATTGAAGAATTCATTAAATCAAATTTGGAATTGTTTTTTATGATAGAATACACAATTTACCTAAAAAATGGTATTAAGTTGCTGAATGTCAGAGAAAATATTTTGATAACAAAATACATTAATAAGACATTTTGCTAAAATGCCAAAAATTTACACAAAAATCACATATTTTGCGGATGATTATTCTTTATAACCTAAATGAAACCAAACTGTTGATTTATGAAACTACTGAAATCTGCAGAACAATATGATTAATGCAAAAATTATGAGAGGAGATGAACTAAATACAATAAAAAGATGTTCCAGTTATCACATGATTAATTAGTTATCAAATAAAGTTCTTAGATTGATTGATTTTAAAAGCATGTCAACCCATGTCGGGTTATTTCATCTCTACAATTGAGGGAATTGCATTCATTAAACATTTATAATTATATTTGTGTAAATTATATGATATTATGTATTCATTTCTAATATTAATAATTTACACACAATTGTATGGTTTCATGTCTTATACTAATAATTCATACTCAATTATATTGTATTAAGTAACTATTTCTATCTAATAATAACCATTTGTTTGCATACAGTTATATAGTTTCAAGTAAGTAATAAAAATAATCCATAGCAAACAATTATAGCTTCAAGTAACTATTTTTAATACAATTTACAGATAACAGAAACCGTCCCTGTGGAAAAAAGAAATTCACTCTCACTTCAGCGAGACCCCTCAAACAGAAAGGACACCTTCTTATTTGACTACTATCTTAGTAATGGCTCATTAGCTGTCTGCTACTAGCAAACTGACAAGCCCTTGAAAGCGACTAATATATTTTAAGTTTGGGAGACATGACAATTTCTGTTGGTTTCAGGAAGAATTTTCCTCACCCACAGAATAGTTGTTGAACCTAGAAATAAAGTTAAGGTTTAAAAGGTATCTTGTTCTCTTTTCTCCCTTCCTTCAGTAATACTTTTACAGCCTTTCACAGAAGAAGCCAACAAATTAATTGGGATAAGAAGAAAACCAAAGGAGTCAGATATCTAAACCGAAAACTGGCTACTATCAACCAAACAAAACTAAATAAATGACTGACTAAATCTTCATGTGTTCCACAACCCTAACAGGTACGACCTCTTCAGGTCAGAGTGGACCTGGCAATGATGTTAATGAAGGGGTTCACACTCCCCAAGTTCCAAAACTGGAGCCTCAACAGTAGATGCAGTTTAGTGTTATATTCAAGACTATCTTTCTGGGGATGTTCTTGCAACTCTGTAAAATATACAATCAGCTATTCTAAGCCTCATGAATAGATAGATTTCTTAGAAGAAAAAAGGTTTAAGGCCAAATAGCGACCACACAATTTTATACAACTGAATTCTGATACACAGCACCTATAATATAACTGAACCTTGCGAGTATATTTTCAACATTCTTCTTCTTCTGATTACTGATGACAACTGTAACACTAACAGCATTAATCTTTACAAAGGTTTTAAAAACTGAAGAAAGCAATCCTTTCATAAGACAGCTGGTACAGGACTTCTAAAATCCACAATAAGCAGAGGGAATAAATATTCCATTAATCACTTGCATTTTATATAAATATCCTTCCATGACTGAAGGCAAGGATTTCAGCATAAAACCTTTGATAAGCCAAGTTATTAACCAAACTCTCCATTCTCAACTAGTTGTGTGGCCAAAACAGTCTTTGCATCTGAAAAGCCCAAGGGATATTTGCCAAAAACATCATACATTGGAATTAACCATTCTTACTGCTTGCTTCCAGTGTTTGGTGTTCCTATGAAAAGATTTCAGATCAGCTTTTCTCAAAGTAATTCATAAATATTTGGCAATCTTCGAGAATGGTCTGTCCATTGTTGATTGTTTTCCTGTATGCCACTCACATGAGTTATAATGTTATCATATTCACAGTGACAAAAAATATTGCTATAATCAAGAAAAAATGTTGTTCATGAATGGCTAAAGTAATTAGTAAGTAGTTTTTATTTATTTATAAGTTGTGTCAAGACTTTGGTTTAATCTTGTCATGGAGACGATTTCTTTTTGAGGTCCTGATTTTTCTTTTTTTAAAGAAAACTAAATACATTTTAGCCTTGTCAAAAGGTTGGATAGTCAAATACAGACTGCTCTCACTGCAATTGTAATTTCAATACCTGCCATTTCTGTCTGGCTGAAGACCAGGAAATATAAATGCTTGGCAGTTAAATCAAGCTAAACTCATTATGAATGATACACAGTAGAAAATAAATGTTATGATTTTTTTCTTACCATATTAATCACACAAATGTGTTCAGTGGAAACAGAGTATTCATAATCTATATGGAAAATTGTTTGTTACTTGTTTCTCTATGTGACAACTAGAAACTAAAAAAAAAAGATGTATATGTTATCGCTTAAAAATAAGTACACAACTATGAATTTTTTTGTAAAATGTTTGGTTTCTTTTAAATCTAAGACACTTGGACTTTGTCAGAAAACTAAGAAAGTTGTGGGACATGAGGGTGATGATGATACCAATTCTAGTAGGTGGGCTTGGAAAGAGGACAAGAAGAATTGGAAATCAGAGGAAGAATTGAGACCATTCAGATGACAATATAGCTGAGATTGATCAGAATACTGAGAAGAGTTCTGAAGATCTGAGGAGACTTGCTGTCACTCAGACTCCAGTGAAAGGCTATCAGTAAAAACTGGTGTGAAAAACAAGCAAGCAGTAAAATAATAATGTCATTGATATTTCAAGAGAGAAGACTGATAAAAAATGAAAGATCAAAGCAATCATTTCAAAGATGATTGCAATTGCAATGTAGTCCTTTATTAATAAATTATTTAAACAAGTAACCTTATTGTCAGTTTTGTCATGATATTTTGGCCACTATGCTCTCCAAACATCCTTAAATAAATATCATCATCGGCGTGTATGTACACATATATACACAATGACTCAAGGACATCCAAAGGATAAACAGTATATAAGTTGAATAAAGAAAAAGATACTCATTTTAATTTTAGAATAATAACAACACTTTATCACAAAATTCTAGATAAATATTTGAAATCTATATTATAACTTTATGGGAAAAGAAAATTTAAATCTGATTGATTTCTTCAGTTTGTGTTTTTTTTCATAAATTTTATTATCTACAAATCAAACTGTGATTAGGAATTTTTAATTTTTCGTATAAGGCTCTATCATTATTGTTATTATCATTAAGTGTATTAAGACTAAAAATAATGCATGAAAAATATAAGATTTTTTTAGTTTTAATATAGTAAATAGTTTTGCTTTTAGATATATACACTTAAATGAACAACTGAGGAGAGGGAAAAAAGTTACCATACAATAACGATAAAAACATTATTCTATAAATGTAACTGAGAGAGAGAGAAAAAAAGCAAAAGTGAAAGAATACATTACGTTTTTTGTGTCTCCATTGAATACATAAGTTCTTGATATGATGGGTCAGAATTAAAGTAAGAATTTAAGCTGAAAGCAAAAAACAAATAAAATAAATGAAAGCAAGAGTGGAAAAAAACCCAAAAAAACAAAACAGAAACAAACAATCATAAATAAACTGCAGAGAGAAGAAGTCTACTTAAAATTTATGCATCAATTATGAAATTGCAACAATCCTTTCAATTCTAAAGGAGGAATAACAAGGAAAGAAGTATTAAAAGCATTTAAGTCACAGTTATTAATTAAAACTTACATAAGAAGACAATATTTTTCAAAAATGGTTTCAAGTGCATTTCTAAAAATTCAAATTCAATTCACAAGTATTCTACACTCAAGAAATTTTGAAAGAGACCCTTGAAATACTAATATCATTAAATAATGTTCATAAAAGAAAACATAAAATAGGAAAAAACAGTAAAGTTTACTGGAATTATAACAAAGAAAGAAAAAGTTGAAATTCAAATGTTGTTACACAAATTCTATAAAAAACTTTGTGTAAGTGTGTATACAAATATATATACACACACACACAGAGGAATTCATATTTGTATAAACATAAATATGTATCATATATATATATATATATAGAAGCAACTCTTTTGTGGATAAGTATTTATATTAAAACTGTAGAGTATATGTATGTAACAATATAGATACAAGGATCATTAAATAAGTTTCCAGACTTTTTTTCGTATGGGCACTTTTATTGATAGTACACACATGAAACTCTAATCTCCTTCGAAGTAATCTCCGGCTGCAATGCACTTGTACCGTTCCAACAACTTCTGGAAGGCCCCATGGAAGTCCTCATGTGTCAATGACCTTCAGCACAGCCTCTTTCATCTCCTCAATTGTCTCATAATGACAGCCATTAGGGAATAACCAAAAGTCACAGGGAGCAAGGTCTGGACTATAGGGACGGTGAGGAACTGTCTTGATGCTCATCTTGGTCAAATAGTCTGTGACGAGGATGGAGTTATGGACTGGTGCATTGTCCTGGTGGAAATGCAACTGACCCAATTTGAAAAGTGCTGGCCTCTTCCAACAGAATCTCTTCCTGAACTCCCTTAACACCTCAACACAGTAGCTCTAACCCTAACCCTTTGGCCAATCAACTCTGGTGTATTGTCTTCCTTATTCCTGCCACACCTCTCATCATCCCTCACAAACTCTCTGCCTTCCTTGAATCTCTTATGCCACTCAAAAACTGACGCTCGATTCATGCAAGATGGTCGAAAAGCAGTCTGAAGCATTCCATACATTTCTGGAGCATTTTTTCAAAGTTTAAAACTGAATTTTATTGCATATCGTTTTTCTAAAGTGTCCTCACGTCCAGATTGCATTTTTGTACTTCATCTGCTGTGACAATGAGGCTTTAGTACGGTGTATTCCAATTCCTGCTGTAGCTGTTCATTTGAAGCTGAAATCATAAAAATTGGTCAGTCATCTCATAAGATGTATAGCAATAACATACTGAATTTTCAAGAGTCTACGACAATTTTAAATGCCTGTACAAAGAAAGTCTAGAAACTTATTGAATGCACCACATATATACAAGGTTTAGTCTCTTTGTTTAAAGGTCTATCAACATTTGTAGACTATTTAGTGTTAAAGCCATCCTTGTAGAAGAACAGCAGTGATATCATTTAACCCATACGTGGGAGATAAAGGGGTTTCATACCTTTCCCAAGTGCATTAGTCTAAAAGTGAACGTAATAGCGCAAGTGGAATTCAAACTTACTTTGAGCCCAGATACATACTAAGGTAGGCTGAAAAGTCCATATCTGCTGTTGACTGTTTTGACTTTATCTGGTTACATTTCCTGAGAATATTTTGGTCAGCCTATGAACTTTTCAGCCAAACCTCCTAGATAGTTTGACTGAGATAGTTAAATAGTTGCAACTAGTGCCATTGTTAAAAAAAAAAAAAAAAGAGAGAGAGAAGAAAAGCTAAAAGTAAAATTCTGATTGATGCAATACAATTTTTAGCCTACATTTGATTTTTAGGTAAGGTCAGCATAGCTTATCATATATATATATTTGTCACACACACACACATATATGTGTGTGTGATGGAAAAATCAAAGCCAAACTTCTTTTCAATGCCAACCTTATTGAATAACATATCTATTGTTTTGTTGTCCTACCATTTTTCAGACACTAACATTATTTCATTTTTGCACATTTTAAAAACTCTTTTTTAACAAACAATTGCTCAAGATACCTTTTTCAGTTATCCAGTGAAAATAAATGTTTTTCATTAAGAAAATTTTATAAAAAAACACTATAAATGGTAATCTAAAGGAGCATAATTCTTCAAAAGGTGCTCAAAAGTTTTCTTTCAAATCTCAAAATATACATAGCATAACATTTGAATGAAAAATGAACTTTGGATCATTTCAGTTGTCCCATTATCTCTTGTATTTCATACTGCTAAAATACTGAAGTTTCATTTCTCATCACAATTTCTTTAAAAAATACAACATTTTCATAACATATGGAAATATGGTACGTTAGGATTAATTTAAACAATTTATGTAGAAACAACACATCAAAGAAACTGATATAACAAAATTTGTGGAATGATATCCAGTTCTTAATTTGGCTAATTTGAATATATTGACTGCATACTGCATGCTTATTATTTTAAAGTATAGTCTTGATTCAATCAATATTAACTTCAATTTGTCTAACTCATCAGAGAGCAATTGGATATCTCTAACACAAAACTTTCTAAACTCCTTTTGACACATTAGATCATTCAGAATAGCTCCACAAATTCTTTCTGTATTTGAGCCATGTTTTTTTAACTTTTATTAAGATAACAAAAAATGATAGAAGAAACTAAATAATTTTTTACCAATGTTAAAATCAAGGAACAAAAATAAGTCAATTCTGACAAAACTTTTTAAAAAGAGTCAGATTTCCTGAATGTTTGAGTAAGGTATATTCATGATGATATTGTATACAAAAGATGCTAGAAAAAATACAACAGGCAGAAAAAAGCCTTCATCAGATGATGACCCAGGGGTCCAATATGGTTTTAACTCCACTAACCAAGAATGCATGAGCAGTATATTACAACAGCACCAGACTTGGTTGGTTTTCAGACATACTGTGGGAATTTCAAGCCAAGATGCAGCCTTTTTCCGTAAATTCTTAACTGTATTCACAACGGAGTGTCAATTCAATGATGTAAAATTTGAATTAAGTGTCAAGATGACTCATCATTACACTGAACATGAACAAGAACAGAATCTCCGTGAAATTCATGAATGAAGTCAGTGTACAAAATTTGAATAATGAATCCTGAATTCAGTGATGTTAATTTGAGTTGGATGATGAGATGAAAAAGTGACTAGAATGTTGAAACAGAATTCTGCATAATTTAAGTTCAAATGCTTTATTCTCTAAACTGGTAAAAAGTACAAATAAACAAAGGAACTTTATAACAAACTACTGATTCTGAATTCCTTTAATCAATTCACAATCTTGGTATGAGATTTACACACAGTGGATAAATTTTATTGTAATGGCTTTGCATTGTTTTTTAACACGATTATATTATTCTACGATCCACATTATGTGTGCATATCCCATTTTATTGTGAGGTGGTAGTGACTACTTAGGCTAACCTAGAGTCATCTGAATTTTCCCTAAAATGTTAAGTAAATAATTTTATATAAACATGCTTTATATTTATTTGTGGTAAGTTGTTAAATATATTCTGTAGAAAATTATTCTTGAATATACAGCCACCTAACTATTATAACTTCTCTCATCTAAGAGGAAAAACCAACTGCAAACATTAAATTTTTATTCTCCTTTAATTGTTGATAATTTCATTCAATACTTAGTTTGGTTCAAAGGCATATGAACCCTTAATGGTTATTTAATGCCAAATCCTATTTGTTTATATCTGTAAGTGAATAGTTTGTAGGTAACTTTATTTTTAAATATTAGAGCTCATTTGTTAGAACCCAGTTAAATGGTTTCAAGTATTGCTATCTGGTACTAATAATCCTACTTAATATTAATCAGTTGCTGGCACACAGTTTAAATGATTTAAAGTACTGCTATTTCAGTGCAATTGCCCTTCAGCTATTTCCTTCTAGCACTTTTAAGACAAAATAGGGTTGGGTACTTGTTTGCCAGAAGATTAATTTGAAGGATAGGATCAGGACAACAATGAATGTTTGTGCTTGATATGGCCAGCCAATTGATCAGATCAGACCTTTCCAACCATCTTATAGCTGAGTCAGGGCCAAAGTAGAATGTTGCAGGTCATGTAACAACTTCAGTTGCTTGGTTTCAGACTGCTCAACCACCAGAATTCCATCCTCAAACATTACAGGTTACACAAGCAACAGGTGGCCATGTTAGTGGGCAAAGTATTACACTTCTGCAGAGGTGCAGCTGACATATTCTACAGCTCTATCTCTCAGTAATATATGTATATATGAAGAGAAAGCGAGAAATAGGCATATATATAATCTGGATCATCATGCAACAAGGAATAAGGAAGTTATCTTTTTTAAATTAGCATTTACTTGAGAAAGCAGTTAAGATGGTAGACAGATATTTTGGGAGTTTTGATAGTTTGAAGTGCCTTTTCAGAAGCATATCAAATTTCTCAGTTTTTGAAATGCCGAAGTATCGGGGCATTGAAATTCTTTGAATTAGCTGTGGTTCACTATCAACTACAATGGATTTTGTATTTATAGGAGAGGAATTTTAAGCAATGAGAAGTCAAAACTTTTAGAGTACATGAAAATATATCAGTACAGATAAATACTTTTTTCAGTATTTATTGATGGCTATTTGGACAAAGCATCACTATTTTCATGGAGATGGCAGCTCTATATAACAAGAAATATTTGAAAATGCTATGGGTAGAACCTGATCTGGTATTTTACAAGATATCAGATTTAATAATTTTGATCATTTAGTGGAAAAATGTTTTAAAATCTATTTATGAAAAATCCCCCAAATTCTGATTTGTATGATAAGATAATTCTTAATGTTTTTGATAAATTATAATGATTATAGGTTTACATATACATTTTTATATGTATATAAATAGTTACTAAGTTATCTACGTGAATATTTAAGTGGATTTGGGATGGCAAGTCACATGTTAAATTGATGATACAAACCCTGAAAGAATATTCCTAATGATAAGAAATTCAATTGTTCATGTTAGATATATTTATATACTTTACAACTAAAAATAATTTGTTTAAACAAATTAGAAGACAAAAATCCTAAAGCAAGTTACACAAAGCCAATTCTATTTCCAAGCAATTAACTATAAGTCATTGTATAAATGGAATGACAAGGAACCTTTTCTAAATAAATCTCACAATACAACCTGAATCATTATCAAACATGATTTTATTTTTCTTTAAATCCGATAATATCTTTTAAATTTATTAGATTTATGGGATTCTTTTTGATTCTTTAATGTTTTCATATATAAATCTGTTTATCCAGCAACCACAAAATTAAGTGTTTTTATTGTTACATCTTTCAAGGGCAGTGCCTTAAACAATTTGATTCTCAAAGCTGTCAAGATTTGAATTTTTTTGATATTTTCATTTTTAGCAATGAATGGATTAAGTTTTCAGTCATATCTTCTCACTGACACATAACACAGGTACAAATCAAATGATGTTTATTATCTATAGTGTGAAAGATACCTACAACACTGATAAAATCTTGAACTCAATGCAGAAGGAAACACTGACTTCTGAGGCATACATTTATTTATAAAGATAATAAAAGTAAATACCTAAAGTCATCAGATTTTATTTTTTGATAGTTTGTATAAATTTTACAAAATATTTAATGTTTCTGTATGATTCTCAACCAAGTAAATAGACAAATATAGAATAGTCTAAAAGGAAAATTTCTCCTTTGAGCCAACTAAACCTGTAATCTATATTTACCTAATTAAAATAATGTAAATAATAACTTCTAATAATAACAAAAATATATATATCTCATCCTTATCAAGTTGTGCTGACAGCACAGAGTTCTTTGACTCTCTTTCCCTCTATTCCTATTATCTATCACTCCTGGTGTATATCCTCTAGACTGTATCTTGTGTCCACACAAAGCCAATGTAAGCAAGTCTTTGGTAATCAGCCAACACAGGCTCATCCATGTGCAGGAGTCTATAAAAGAACATTGCTTATGAGTTCATCCTTGCTTAATAATTATTCAAACTAGTTTTATTTTTCTTTTGGTTGACTCTGCTGAATTCTGGATTCAAATATTTTTGGAAATAATTATTGGCTCAATTTCTCTCTCTCTCACTCACACATACAAACACACAAGTGTGTGTGTGTGTGAGTGTGTATACAAGATTACAGCATTTTTAAAATTAAAATTAGCGATAATAACCAGTATATGCATTAATTATTGAACAAAAATAGTTTCCTTGGCTTTTTATAGCCTTGCATCAATATTCCAAAAGTTTAAAAATTTAAAAGATACAATAAAGTTGTTAAAATTTTGAACATTGAAAAATCTTCAATTTTCTTGGATGAAAAAAGGAATGCAACATTGATAAAAGTAAAAGGATAATCCAATAACACTGGGTTTGTTGAATAAAGGATTTGAAAAAGATAATTAGTGATGCCAATGTTTGAAATTATTAGTCATTTTCTCTACATTACAAAATTGATTCTGATCTCTGATTCAAACAATTTAAGCAAAATTCTTTATTACAAAAGGAAAAAAAAATTAACAAAGAAAGAAAAATTTATGACACTAAAGAGAAAAGCAAAAATGTACATAAAGTACATTGCTCTGCTTTCAAAACATCTACCAAATAATTTGAGGAAAAAGAATAAAAATAAAGCGAAAACACATGAACAAAAATTCCAGAGACAAATATCAAGTCCCAGGCAAATAAGAAGGGCGACTTCTGTATGAAAAATGCATTTCTATTATAAGAGACTCTGGAATAAGAAAAATAGAATAATTTTCCAACTCTATGAAATTGGTGTGCCTCATCATCCTCATTGGATCTGGTATTTCTACAATGTATCGGAAAACCAACAAAGTCTTGTGGTATTGTAAGATACTTCTGGGCACTCTGTGTTAGTGCTAATGATACTTTGACACTGAAACCCTGCCTGACCTCAGGATCATCATCTAATTAAGGCTTTGATGGCTGCACAGCTCCTTTTTTTTTGTTGTTGTTGTTGAAGCATGTGAATGTAATATCATTTACTTAAGACTTCTGGGAAAATTTCAATGATGCTTGGAAAGACCGTTCCATTGCTACCACCTCACAAAGAATAGAATACACACCCACAATGCAGGAATAGAATATCATCATCACATCAGAAAATAATACAGAATCATTTCAATAAAATTGGTTCTTTTTGTTATTAACAGCATAAATCTCATATTGATATTGTAAATCAGTGGAAAGGACCGAGAATCAGTTCTGCACACAACACAGGATTCTTTTGTTTTGTGATACAGGTTACCAGTTTTTAAAATTAGTCATTTAAACTTAAAATTAATAACACAAGAAAAGGATAAACAGAAAAAAATAATAATTTTTTGCATCTAATTGGTGAATATTATGTAACAAATATGAATATATTAACATTTATTTCCAGAAGAATCAAAGTTGATTTTAACTGCACAAAAATTGTTAATCTTATAATGTATCAATAGGAGTTATTTAATGGTGCAAATGTTGTCCCGCAACCAAAAGTGGTTAAACCTTGATTTGAATTACAGTTGTTACAGCTAATTTAAATTAACAATTATCAGCCAAGGAAGGAGGAGGACTTGCCATGAATTCCATTTTCATTGCGAGTGTAGGTAGTTCTGTGGATGAATGTCATCATACACTACTTACAAAAATCTTTTAATTCAGATAAAAAAAATACAAAAAAAAGGAGGATTAGATTTTGAACACTTATTTTCTAAGCAGGTACATTCTCTTAAATTGGACAACTGGCAAAACATAATCTCCTTACTTTAGCCTCTCTCTGCTTGATTCAGTAAATATCAATAATCTTACAAGTCAATGCATGTGCAAAGACTTAAAAAAATGTAAGAAGAAGTATCATTTTATAGACATATGTCAGCAACAATTTTCAAATCTGTCTATAACAGGAAACATTCAGCAGAAATATAGTTGAGTGTCAGCAATATGATGTTTTTTCTTTTGCCAATACAGAGTCACTGAACAAAGCAGAAGATCAATTCTTTTCATATTTCCACATTGCTGCTATCCTAATCAATGCTAAATGATTGTTTTAACACACAACAAATTAGCCTTCTCAATTGAATTAACATTAGTCATACTCAATTAAAAACATCCAATGGACATAATGAATTCTTAACACTAATAATCATCACTAACTCATTTCTAGATTTGTATCATTAGCTCTGTTTTATTTTCTTTGTTTTTTAATTTCCTTTCATAAACATGATTAAGCAATAAAAATCTTGTTTGTGATATTGTCTTTATAATAAATAACAATAATTCACATTTTTATGTAATGTAATGTGGATGTGTGTGTGTGTGTGTGTGTGTTCTGAAATAAATAGAAAGATGACTAGTTAAAATTGGCTAAGATATAAAATAAAACTTGAGATACCTATCAACTGATGCATTTTCAAAAGGAAATCATCAATAATTATGGACTGTATACAGCATCTGACTCTATGCAACCAGAGAGAACTCAAACAAACTCCCAAATCAATTTAGGTTTTATCAGTTTAATTTCAAGATGTCCACTCCTAATTTTTTATCTCTCTTTCCTTTAAAGAATTTATCATTCCTGCCAATCCAGCCATTAGAAGATTTTCTTTTGAAGACCCAATAGTGAAAAGGTATAACAAATTATATTTTAGCCAATTTTAACTGGTCTATCTACTTTGGAATTAATCTTGTACTGGAGTTGTACCAAAAATGTATTTGTATACTTCTGGAGTTGGTAAAACAACTATTTTATAAGTACCCTCAATAATACTATCCAACTGAGAGGCAAAATGCAGTTTCTTCAACAAAAAATAAAGGTCCTTAAATCCTGTTTTGATAACCATGTCATTCTTGGCTACATTTCTAAATATATTTCCAAGATTAAAAGCAAGAATTCTTTCAATATTATGAATGCTTTTCTTAGGAATGAGGTCTTTAGGTTTTCCACCAATTTGAATTCTGTGAAAATTCAGTATTACTTATTACTGGGTAAAGACTGGTCTACATCATCTTTTTTTGATAAATTCCGTTTTTCTAAATATCTGATCAATGGTTATATATTCACCAACAATAGAACCCTTTCTCAAAATTAAAACTATTCAAATATGTTAATTAGATGGAAATTTGGTTCTAGGATCATTCTAAACAAATATATCTCCAAATTAACCAATTATATTTTATCTGAAACTGATAAATTAGTCATGTCCAGTGGTTTAGACTTTTGTATCCCTGAATAATATTGATAAAGTGAAAATGTTTACTAAATTTGAAATGTTGTATTCTTAGTTAAAAAGAAATTTACCTCCTTCCAAGAAAAATTTGATGTGCCTGAAAGCTCATTAATATCATTTGGCCTACAGTTACCTTAATAACCTGATCAATTCAAATGAATTCTCTTGGCAAAGGAACCATATTAAGAATTTTGAAATCCATGGCAAATATTAATATTACCAAATCTGATAAAGGGGCAACTGGGGGTAATACTAAATCACCTTTTGATGATTTTGTTAAATGTCACTTATATTGGATGATGTTAGTAAATTTCAGAAATTAGGTAATATCTCATCTGATGACACCCTAGAAATAAAAAATAAAATTCTGAAAAGATTCCTTGAAATTCACAAAAGAAAAATTTTTCTCCAAAGAGGCTTATGATAGAATTTACTCTGTTGATTCCCAATGTCCTAGAATGTATGGGTTACCTAAAATTTATTAATCTAATATACCTCTCAGACGAAGTTCATCAACGGTTGGTTCCACCCAATACAAATTGGTAAAATGGGTAGTTGAAATTCTACATCCTGTCTTAATATTTTATTCAAATTACTGTATTCAAGACTCTTTCCAGTTTGTTTCATTGATATGGAGATTAAAATGTTGTTGTCACAGATTTAGTGCTTTTTGGTATTTCCAGCTTATTCACCAACATGTCCTTACAAAACTATTGGTATTTGTGCAGATATGCTATATCTGAAATGAATTTTAAAAGTTCTGTTTTTTTCCTGAAACTGTTTTTGTTGAATTCATGAAGTAATTTTTTTTAAGATTCACCAATAAAATATACTATCAAATAGACTTTCAATCAGTAGTATTTTGTAACCATTTCTGAAGAATATTTTTATGGTTTTTCAGGAAAAACTACTTTAAATTAGCTTCCTAAACCATATTGCTATGTACATTATGTTGATGACACCTTGGCTTCTTTTGCATCACATAACAAGGTAATAAGATTTTGCCAAGAAGTAAATAACCTCCATTCATCTTTAAAATTTTCAATGGAAGGGGATATTTTGGTCCAAAAGACACTTACATCTTTTATATCAAGCATATACAAAAAAAAATCAACACATTTGCAGGGTTATATTTTTGTTGGGATACTTTTGCTTCAGGAAGATTAATATTATAAAAGACTCTTCTTCAATATGCACACATGATTTGCTCAGCATGCAGAATGGACAAGGAACTTAAGATCATGGATATTTTCATTTTAAACAGTTACCCCAAGAATGTTGTTCTGAATAGCATTGAATTTTAAATTTTTAAATTTCATCATGTCATGCTGCTAGCACGGATCTCCCTGACCAATTCTCCTGGTACAGGCTACATCCTGAATCATCACAGAGCTGTTGCATATAGGTTCTTGCTGGTCATCCTACCTTTTCTTATCCATGTTAAGGGGTCCACAGAAGCACATTGCTTATAAGTTCGTCCTTACTTCTCCAGCAGTGTTCAACATGTCTGGTTCATCTAACTAGGATAGTTTTCATGATGGGTGGTAGGTGGTTGTACAGCTACTGTTTTATGGGGTGTTGCTTCCAGGACTGGGTCAATAAAGTTTGCTGCATTCTTATGTAATTGCTGTCAAGCTTTTTCTCCATATCTTTAGTTAGCAGCCATATGTTGCATCCATACAGCAGTATCAACATGACCGCTGCTTGGAAAAAACTGCATTTTGTTTTATCAGTCAGGTCTGACTTCTATGTGACCAATAGCCTATCAATAGCTGTCCATGGCTTTACTAGTTGCATGTTGATATCATTCTTGGTTGATGAGACACTGTTTCCAGGGTAAGTGAACTTATCCACTAGTTTCAAAGGACCACCCTTTAGTGTGGAGATGTTGTCTCTTCCATTAAAGCACATGTATTCCATCTTGTCTGCACTGACATGAAGGCCTATGCCATCAGCTGCTTATTCCAGACTATGTAGCAGAGATTCGGCTTGGACAGGTGAATTTGCCAGAAGCGCAATGTCATTGGCGTAGTCCGCGTGCATAATTGTTTGTGCGGGGTATCTTCTGCTTCTTTCCTTTGCCAACTTGAAACCGTTTTCTTTCATTAAATCAATAGATGTTCTAAGCACATAGTCTAGGCAGATAATAAACAGGCATGGGGCTAATATGTCTCCTTGTAGCACACCTGTTACAAAGTCGAAGCAGTCTGTGTCTCCATCTGGTTAGCAGACTTTTATTTTTGTGTTTTTATGTAGCATCATTTTAATAATAAAAAACCCATTCAGCTCTCCTAATTGCCCAGTCTACTTCAAACTTTCATTGACTGGAGCTAACAGTCAACTGTTTGCTGATAAAATCTAATTACTTGAAACACATTGTTTAAATTCTATCATAGTTTATACAATCTTATCCATGACAAGTGCATTCCCCTCCTTCCATTAAGACTTTTGCCTACCCTTCAACAGAATTATTTTATATGTCAGTGTGATGCTGACTATTTAGGCAGAATGATCCAAAGGTTTGAAGTCAAATCACCTTACAAATACCAATTTAGATTTGTAGACACATAAAAAGACAAACATCTAAGCACTCACAGACTCAGGATGAAGTCATTGGTGAACATTTGTAGAAAAATATTTGTGCTGAGTGTTATTCAGACCAGATTTTTCCCACTCTTGAATAGTGCTGGGATAAAACACCACATAAAGCATTCTAGGAGTTGTTGTAATCATTATAAAGCATCTGACTATGCAAATAGAGAGAACTTGAATAGACTCTAAAATTAGTGAGGGATTTATCAGTCTAATTCCAAAATCCCCCTCCAAAAATTATTTTCTTCTCTTCTTTTAAGAATTTATCACTCAAACAATTTCCTTTTGAAAATGTGTCAGTCGAAAGTTATAACAAGTTTTATCTTGTATCTTAGCTGAATTTAATTGGTCTTATTAAAATCATGTCTACATCTATTTTAGATATTAATCTGGTACTGGAGTTGTACCATATATATATATATATATATATATATATACACACACACAAATATATCGAAGTTAAAATAGTGTCATTTACTAACCTCAGATTAATATATATTTTTTTTATCACTGATATTGAGAATTCTTGATCAATAAATATAGTAAACTACATTATATATATATATATATATATAGTGTGTGTGACACAAAATCTCTTACAATAGCAAAAATTAAACAACTATTGAATAAATAAGGTTAAGAAATTTTTTCTTTTAATTATATTTATTTTAACACTTGGAAATTATTTCAAAATAATTGTGGAATATAATATCCCTCAAAGAAAATCATTCATAAATAAACATGTTATTTTCTTTAAAAGGGCAAATGATTTTTATATTACCTTATATATATATATATATATATATACCCACTATGATGAATTTCTTTAGTATTTTCTCAGAATAGCTCATTATGTAATGGATTCTTTTGATTATATAACAGACATAGAAATTTATGATGCCAAATTTGATAAATAAAGATCCATAATTAATAAATTTCCAAGTGATGTATTAGAAATAGAATTGTCTGTTACTTCAAACTTAAACAATAAAATAAGATAACTTATATCTTAAGTTATTTTATTTTCCACATAAATTATAAACAGATTAATGAAAAATCTTACTAGATACTGTGCTATAAGTAATGTATATATGAGAAGATACAAAGCAAATCAAAATGTCAACCATGATCAGAAATTTGGTGATCCTGAAAATTACAGAGAATGAACTATTGAATATAGATTTGAAAATGTAAAGCAACATAAAATGTCTTTGATATATTATAAATAGAGTACAACTGCAAAATCCTTTTAATATTCTTCTTATTTTATGGCACAAATATACAACTACTACTACTACTAGTAATTGTAGTATGATTGATAATATATTATAGTATAGGATTTACACGCCTACATCTTAAAATGGCCATTATGCCATTTGTTCTCAAAACAAAGATGGCAGACATTGTCAAACTAATCAGTCTCAGGAAACTATTGGCCAGGAAAACCATGTGGTTAGTGCTCACAACTATGTCCACAACTTCAATTTTGTCCTGCGTTTTTGGAGCCTACTGCATGACAAAGATTGTCTATAAATAGTCTCGTCTTCCAACACTCATTCTCTTTCACATTTTCACTTACAGGGTCAACACATTGTGACTTCCAGAGACAACACTCTCACTCTCTCCATTTCAACTAACAGAGTTAACACACTGTTTCTCTTTTTTACATTTGACTTCCAGCAGTCAACCACCACGAAAATGTATACTCTCTGCAACCATTCTCTTCCTCGGTATACTTTTTTGGTGAGACTTTTTCAAGCCTTGAGCAGAGAAATTTCGTCAAACCACAGAAAGAAACAAACAATAGAAATACTTAGTCAACATGCATAGGACACTTTTTTGTAGTATTACTGTCACACACACACACACACACACAGAGGAATATTTAACAAACAGTATTAGAACACTAGTAATGTTTTGAAATATTCTATTGAATGTATTGTTGATATATAAATTTGAATTTATTTGTACTGCTTTGTTTTAAATGTATTTTTGTCCACGTCATTTTACGTCTTTTACTTTTCAAATATACTAACTTAAATTGTGGGGACCAAAGATATTCACCAAACAACATGTCCTCCTACAATAGCATGACTATTTAAAAAGACTATTTTAAGATAGAAAGGATGAAGATTGCACCCAGTTAATATCTAAATGGCATATAAGAGTGAGGGTTAGTTTTGTGCCTATTTCAATGTCTATTCACAACATCATTAGTATTTTATATAAAACACATTATCAAGTTATAAAGTACTTAACCTTATCCATTTACTGATTTATTTGCAATTAATTATAGTATTAATTCTCTAAAGTGGATGTCACCTACCACTGAGCTTATAACATTAAGAAACGAAAAAAGATTTAAATCCTAGAGAAAAAAAACAACTACTGTCTAATCTGCAAGGTATATGCTTTCTTGAAAGCAGTTTAATGAAATGAAAACCTTGAAAACTTTCACAGCATGCATCCCCCTGCACAAATAGGTTTACTTCATCAAGTATGTGCATCACTTTTATACTCATTTACAGAAAGAATTATAAGCAATATACCACTGCAAAGAAATCATACAATTATATGATGGTAAATGGTTCTTCCTGATCCCACACAATCTTAGTTCTAAGAACTCAGTTGTCTTGGAGATTAATTAATTCTTTTTCTTCATCCTGAAATGTTCAGTTGCAAATATATAATTTATCATTACACTGTTTATAGCCCCACACTATAAATGCTTGTATAGCAGAGACAAATAAGATTTTAGCTTATCATCCTTGATTTCCAGAAATAATCCCATAACAGGCTACAACTGAACAAATAAATAAAAGGCTTACATTTATAGTTCAGAATGTATATTGAAGATAGTTTTGTTTAAAAGTATTCCTGAAATCAATAACTGCAACCATTTTGTTTACAGGGTGTGTCAAAGAGTCTCATACAGTATCTAAATTAAGAAACTATTAACAGAGGAGCCATGTCTTTGAAATCATCGCATATTTCTTTACAAATTCAAGTAGAAGTGTTAATAAAATCATTTCATTGAATTTTCTTACTGATATATTAAGTTGATTCAAAAGTTTCCAGCATTTTTTATGACAAATACATAGCCTCATAATTCATATAGATATATTTTCCATGACTTCCTTGTGTCACACTTTCAAGTAAATTATGTATTTCATCATAAAAGAAATTTGATTCACTGAATTCTTCAAAGAAATATTTGATACCTTCAAATTTTTAGAGCCACTGAGCAGGCAAAGTGAATTGCCTGGAGCAAAACAAATGCTATTCAAGAGGTGAAAGGTTTTGAGAATACACTGTACATTAAAGAACTTTTTAATTCAGCTCTTTGAGTGAAGCATCATAATTCGCAACCTGAGAATAAGTATTGTCCTGTCGCAACTTGCTTGTCTATTCCCATGTGTCATTCAAATGAAACAATTACTCACTGTATTGTCAGCACAGTAAGTTTTTTTCAGATTTCAATTATTCATAATAAAGAATTCCTTTTGAACCCCATCAAACATAGAATGTTTTACATAAAACATTCTATTCTAGTCAAAATGTTGAAGGCTGTTATGGATGTAGTTAATTTTTCATAATAAATCCATGTTTCATTCTCAATGACTATCTTGTATGAAAATGGCATCGTTCTTTTTCCATAACTTTATGTAAAACTCATTTTCTAAGCTTCAGAATTTTTTCCAAAGTTTGTAAATGATATACAACTGACTAATTACACAGGAAATGAACTGATTCTACTTCAAAGACACTTCTCGAAAAAATTAAAATCATGCAAATACTGATATTGGCAAATTTTACATCAACCAAGATAAACTCTATGATGGATTTTTAAAATCTTTTTTGTTAGATTTAACAGAATTCAAAAAAATCTATCTCGGAGAACAGTATAGATTCTATGGTGCATTTTTAGAGTTTAAGAAAATAACAACAGATTACATTAATACAAGAAAAATTATAAGTAGTAGTGGATTATCAATTTATGAAATTATGATTTATAAACAGATTTCATAATTATTCTTACTTTTTAATAAGTTTATAAGAGATTATATATCTTTAAAAAATCTTGTAATATTTATGTATGTGCTTATTTGCAGTGGATATATCCTGTGACCAAAGCAGATTGTACTGTGATAGGTACTCACTTTGGTTGGTAATATTTTAGTAGTAGGTGCACTGACACATTCTGCTATGTTTCACTGTGTGTGTAATTTAAAAGCCACACAGATTATTGTGCAATGTATTTTAATTTGAGAACTTAGGCTTTATGTGTCTGAACTGGGACATAATACCACAAAAGCAACCAAAAACATTGTGCAAACGGTTAAGGTGCAATTGATCACAGTAGCCAGATGGCTCTAGAAATTTTACTCAAGTTGCAAGAACTTCAACAATCAAGCAAGGATTAGAACAGTAAATTCTGAAAATGTTCTTCAAGTCATAGAAGCAAATCTGGTTGTTGAAGTTCTCTCATGTAGGATTTTGCCCATGTCAAAACGTAAAGCTTGGCAGCTGTGAGTCAGCCGAGTTACAAGTTGAAGTGATATCCAGAACCAAAGAAGGAGAGATTTTATAGACATTGAAGTGTTCCATCAAGTGCACATGATTAAGTCCATTCTCTAGATAGTGATTGGTTGCTGGCCCAGTGAGTGGCTATATTGGTGTCATTCTCTGGACAGTGATTGGTAGCTGGCCTAGTGAGTGAATATATTGGTGTGTATATATACCAGCTTTCTTCAGTCATGTCATAGGGTCAGCATTGAGTTACTGCCCGTTTTATTTTTTGTCTGCTAGCTGGACACTAGCTGGCCCCGCTGAGCAGGTAAGTGTTGTTACTATTGTTGATTTACACGCTAGCAGTGACTTCTACATCTCCCTTCCCCCACAAGTGAGTAGGTCAGATTATCTGAGGGCTGTAACCTTGTTTGAGGCCTGGCCTGTTATGTGATAATAACCTGAACAGAGTTTGAGGAATTCTTGACAATCAAAGGCGTGGCTTGTTTGGGGGTTCAATTGCTGTGCATGTGCCATTACCAGATGTTGGGGGATCAGGGTGCAAGAGTGGAGCATTACTTGAGGAAGTCATTGGTACAGGTGTTGCACTTGGTATTGGGGTTGGTGCAGGCTTGATTTTGCACTTTCTCAGGAATTGGCAGTTCCTAAGTGTGATTCTTCCTAATCCATCAACCCTGATTCGGTACTGATGATCTGGTAGGACAGTGATGATTTTTCCCATAGTGTTTCACCTGTGATTTTGTGGGCTTTGGATAGCTACTGTGCCATCAGTTTTTAACGGGGGAAGGTTGTGGGTATATTTGTTATACCTTTCCTCTATTTCTGCATTGCAATGGTGGAGGATTTCCCCATGGCATTGTGCCGTTGCAACCCATTCGAAGTGTGGCTTGAAGAGGATTGGCTGTGAAGGAATGGCATCACATAGTCGGCAGGGGAGTAGGAGCTGTGCCAGTGATAGGCCAATACTTTGGATTGGAGTGTTTTGGTGCTGCAAGATGGCTCAGCCAACATTATCATTTATCCAAGGAACCCTATGGGCCTGTGTTTCCATTCACTATCCTCTTTGTAACTTTCACCATGAGGTCTACCTGGCCATTGGATTGGGGATATGCAACTAAGGATGGTCTGTGCTGAATACACCACATCTTAAGGAATTCTTGGAATATGCAGAAGATGAAAGGTGGGCTGCTGTCTGTACTGAGTTCATCTGGGGTACCATATGTCTGGAACAACTGTCGACAGATGGACATCAATTTGGATGTAGTGGCATGACCTAGTTCTACGTGGCACAAGATGAGCCAGTCAGTTAGTCCATATGTGCAGGCAAGGTATGCAATTTGACCAACGGGGAATATGTCCATTACTATTTGTTGGAATCATGATGATGGGTTCCCATAGCTGGATTGGGGCAATGGTTGCACAAATTTAGCAATTCACTCTAAAGTTACATATTGGTGCATTCATGCTCCACCAATAAACTGTATCATTATTGTGAGCTTTCATGCCATCCACACCTTGGTGGGCTGAGTGCAAGCAGTGTGTTTTTTGTTATGAGGTCTGAAATGGCAGCATTATAGGGCTTAGTGAATATGCCCATGCTACTTGGTTGACTAGCCTGCACCAAGACCTTGCATTGGTGATATTTTGGGGGGCTGGGAAGCTGGAGATAGCATTTAGAAAAATTTTTGCAAGGAGTCAGTCCTGACAATGTTATTTGGAGGCCTCTAAATTGGACTATATCCTGGCAGAATTTAAATTTTTCTCTGTTGAAGATGATTCTATTTTTTTCACACTGCAATAAGTAGTCAAGAGTGTGATAGAAGGCCTCTTCTATGTTTCTGTTGAAGAGTAAGGAATCGTCAAGAATTTTTACTTTGTGAGGAATGTCTTTGATGATATCATCATACCTACTTGTGTAGGCTTCACCGGAAGCCAAGTACCCTTGGGGCATTCTGAGATTCCTTATCTAGAGGAATTGAGTGGTAGCCATCCATGGCATCAAGTTCTGTTATCTTTGTGTTTGGTGGTACCCATAATGCCAGTTGGAATGGCACACTGGTGTGGTGTGTTTCCTGTTTGCATTGGGAATTTAGGTGCAAGTAGTCTACTGTCCTCCTTGGATTCCCATTTTTCTTTGCGGTGATAACCATGGTGCTGAACCAATTGGTGGGAGTACCAATTGGTATGGGAGTGATGATGCCCCTTTTGACATAGTCCCAGGGAGCTTTTTTTTACTCCTTCCTTGTAGTGGTATGGTATTGGGATAGGGCTATGCTTGGCCTTGGAGGTTGAACCTTCTTTGAGGTGGATGTAAGTTGGAAGGCCAAGCATCACTAAGAATTTCCCACTATTATTGAACGCCATGGTAGCAAATTGGTCAAGACCCATTTCTTTAGTTTTTCTATGTCCTCACATGTTGGTGAATATGGGTGGGGGTCTGAGGATAAAATAACTCTTGTTTATTTGCTGGAGGGTCTATGTTGTGACGTTGGATATCTGGATTTCCAGTATCGCATTTTACTTATGATGGTAATGTCATGGGTTTGGGAAAGCAAGGAGGTAATATACCAACATCAATACACGCAGCCTTGCTGAAGTATATTATATTCCTGCAATTGTATAACTCCTGCTTTGAGGTCTTTTTCTCAACTTTGAAAGTGACAGGTAGCCAACCTTGACACACCAAGGAAAATCCTCCAATGGTGCACATCTTTTTCCTTGAGGGGACTAAAATCCTTTCTGAGAGTCCCATGTGCTGCAGGTGTTTTGGTCCACCAAGGCATATGGTCGCATCCCTATCAGGGTAGATTCTGAGCCAGATGGAGTGGGTGGGGAGGAAGACCCTGGTTCATCTCGGATCCAGGGAGAATGGGATTACTACTGCATTGAACTCCTTGCAACTGTTGTTGCTTCCTGGATTATAGGTGTCCATTGCAGGGTCGAATGCCATGTGTTCAATGAGGAAGTCCATGGCAGCCTCCTCATCATTGATATATTGTATAGTGTCCTGTTTCTCATCACCCATTGACCAGCAGACTTTCTCAAAGTGGTTTTGTTTGCCACATGCTTTGCATGTCTGACCTCATGCAGGATACACCCGTGGCCTGTCCACCATGTTGGTGACTACTGCAACCTCTATAAGTATTTCGTCAGGGTTGCGTTTCTATCATGGTCATTTCATGTCCTTGGGTAGTGGTCAATTTGGTTATGCTTTGGACTTTTTTTTTGTCAGTGATACGCAGATATCTGAAAGCCTGCTATATGTCTGAGACACCAGAGAGATTTTGTCATATGATCTTTGCATGGCCATCTCAAATGCTTCTGCGAGGCTAATGTTCTGTTCCAGGGTTTTTAGTGACCCTGTTTTAGCCAGCATATCCTCCTGCTGTAGTGCATCGCTACCTATATACCCTGGATGAACTGGTCCTTGATATATATACGCTGGATAGATCATGATTGCAGCTGGGTCAATCCTGAGCATCTGACTGGAGGCAAACAAGGTAATTTTGGATGGATTCTTTATCGCTTTGCATGATTGATAAAAATGAGATCAGGTGCACCATGGGATTTAACTTCTGCATGACCAAGACTTTCAGCATACCAAGTAGCTTGCTAGGATTCATTTTAAAAAACTTCAGATCAGTGTTGATGATGGAATTCTAGATGAATTCATCAGCACAGTTACACAGTTGCATGTTGGGCTGTGAAGTAGGGAGATTGGTCATCTTTGTGAACACTCCCCAATCTACCCTGAATTTTCAGAGCAGTTGTGGAGTCATTTCTACATTGAATTGAAGTTTTGCAGTTGGTGGATTTACATGAGTAGCCAGTGATACTGTGGGTTCTCTGGTTTAATTTGAGCACATCTCTCATAATCCTGATGCTTAGCTCTTTGAGCATGGTACAGTCCGGCATTTGGCAGAGGCAGCAAATATGCTTGCCTCAATTAACATGCTTTCCCAACAAAGAAGGTCGTATCCTGTTCGCAGTGCCATGTTGAAGTTTTTTCGTGTGAGATTTTTCCTGTGTCAAAATGTAAAGCTAGGTAGCTGTGACTCTATACTCAGTTGCGTAACCAGTTAAGTAACAACTTGAAGTTGGAACCAAGAAAGGAGAGATTTTATAGACATTGGAGCATTCCATTACATGCATGTGGTCAAATCGATTCTCTGGACAATGATTGTTTGCTAGCTAAGTGAGTGGATATATTAGTGTCATTCTCTGGACAGTGATTGGTTGCTGGCTCAGTGAGTTGATATATTGTTATCATTTTCTGGACAGTGATTGGTTGCAGGCCCAGTGAGTGAATATATTGTTGTCATTCTCTGGACAGTGATTGGTTGCTGGTCCAGTGAGTGGATATATTGGTGTATATATGTGCCGGCTTGCTGCAGTCATGTCACAGGGTATGTATTGGGTTATAGCCTGTTTTATTTTTGTCTGCCAGTTGGACACTGGCTGAGGCCACTGATCAAGTAAGTGTTGTTATTATTGTTGTTTATTCTGCATGTTAGTAGACTTCTACACTGGTGAGTAGTATTTAGAAAGTATCAACATCTCAGTATACAACATCTCATTGTGGTTCATGAACTTGCATAATCATTCAGAGAGGTCAAATTGTGCCTCACATTACCAAAATATTGAAACATTTAACTCAGCTAAGTGAATTACTCATCTTCAGATTTACTTTTATTCTTTTCTTTATATTCTATAATTCCCCAATTGACAAACAAGAAATACAAAGATATAAACAACAAAATACTGGCCGTGGTGAGTAGATGCAAAACTTTATAAGATAGGCATAATTATTGTCATTGAATAACAGTTTTCTTAATGGTGATAAAAAGAAAGGAATATATCTATTAAGTTAAATAAAGTTTGACAGAGTCTGTATGTTTCAGGAGAGTGAAGTTTATCAAATATTTCCTATAGAACATAGCTTGGCAGGTACAAACATGTGCATGTATATACAAAAAAAAGGTTTATCATAAAGTCAATATCATTGCCATGTTATTACAAGAATCAAAAGAAAATATACAGACAAGGTTTATCTGGAAAGAATTCAGCTAGTTTGAATATGCTGATGACCAGTTGCATGACTTAGATATAATTTGGCAATCAATCAGAAAAGGACCTTACTGCACACGTGTAAATCAACACTTTCCTATGGAGTCGCTCAGTTGGCAAAGAAGATGTTATTGAGTGACCTTGTGTACTTGATGACTCTTAAATTCACAATGAATATGTATCAAGCTTTGCCTGAATTTGAGTATTTCTCCACAGACACTATTCAAATGACTGAAACTAGTGAAGCTCAGAAAATTTTATTACCAGTGCTTAAAACTTAGTGTAAAGTGATCAATTTTGAGGAAACACTTCAACACACAGAATATCTAAGAAAGTTGAACTAGTGTGGACTGCAATCAGAGAAAATCAGTGTCTGACAATGTAAAAGTTAAAAGATCCAGAGATTATATAGACTTTTTTAAAAGTATTGTTTCTTTCAACTTTTTGTCCTCCTTATATCACAAATTCTCAATCTTATTACCAGCATGATTATTCATTCATCCACAAAGTTGATTCTTCAAGCCTAATAGGCACACTGAATATATTTATTCCAGATGACGATTCGTTAATGCAGATATTGTAGCAGCTTTGTACTCAAACAAATCAGAGATCAGCCTTCATTTAAATTATAGTGAAGCATCTTGAATTTTGAAATGCTTCTGTAGTTTTCAATCACTTCCCATTGTAGAGAACAGTAACACTCAGAGAAAAATTGCAAGTCAATCCTGAGAGCAGAGTAGTATTTATTCCAAATTCAAGCAGTTCTTTTCTTATTTACAAAGTTTACACATAACTTGAGAGCTTAAGATAATGCTCACCAGTGCCAAGTGAGTGATGTTCAAGATCAGTCAAAACTGCTCGGAAGATTAGTACAACACACTTTTCTGGTCGAAGACTTAGGAAATTAACACAGCAGTTGATTCAATATATATAAAGATACAATATATCATCTCAGCTACTCTAATCATACAAACAGAATGAGAATCTTAGAATTATTTATATTATTTCTCAATTCATAAATAATTCAAACACTACAGTAAAAAAAAAAACCCACAGAAAATTGTCTATATAAGTTGAGAATCTCCCTTTGTTTTCTGAATTCACTTTAATAAGATAACAGACGTAAGGCTAAAGTGCATCTTACCTGTCTAAAGAGAACAAAGTCCAGAGTTGTCTCTTGCTAATTTCCCTTGCACACCCCTGTCCGCGAATATCTGTAACAATTAAGGAAGGGAAAACTCCATTCATCAGAAGATGGCACAAGTGTTTGGGTTCCAGGAGACTTGGATCTTTTACCTGATCTGCAAGGCAATGAGAAACTTTGTTTAGCACAAATTATTATGCAGGGAAAGAAATGAAGCAGGAAATATTAAATTAGCAATACATCACAAGTTCAAAAGAAATGAATGGAAGGAACCAAAAATAAGTTAGAAGAGTTTGGGATGTTTGCACAAGTAAAAAGCCTGTATTAGAACATTAGACACAAACTCTTCTTCATTTTTGGGCATGAGACAAAATAATTAAGAGCATCTTTACTTGAATTAAACTTTGACAAAAGATCAGTTATTTTTCAGATGATTTTATGAAACATCTTTGTATAGGAGTCATATTTTTACAGAATACAAACCTCATATAAAAAAGACAGAAAGTTTGTTTTCTTTCAAATGTAAAAAAATCTGAGCATTGTTAAAGACCCCCCGCCCCGGACATACCCATGCTTTAGTTATCTCCCTTTCACTTAAAGGTCAAAGGACAGAATCTCACATTTTCTACATCAGAAGTGAAGATTATCTGAGCTCTGTGAGTGAGAAAATGGCAAATTGATTATACTCTTTTTCTGTTTCTGCTTACAAAAGTATTGATTGTTGATAAGGAATGGTATTGATTGTTGGTGCCATAATACATGTAGAGTATATTGATTATTGGAAATCATTTTCTTGTAAACAATACAAAAGTTTGGTTGCAGGTGTTTTTGATTTTTTAACTCTTATAATACAAATGATCTACCCGTTGGCCTTTGTGTCAGCTTCTTTGTGGCTAAGGATGTTGGGTATTTGCTTGTGGGTCCAAGCTGTTGAATTTGATATCATTATCTTAACTGACTGGGCTGTTGATTTAAATTTCTGCTTGTATTAACACTCTTATCAGCATTGAATCATCATAATTGGGTTGTGTGTTGGATTCCTATCATTATCATCATTTCACCCTTCTGATTTTAAAGTTATAATCACCAGACTGCTAATCTACAATATGATATTTAAAACTCAGTCATCTTCTCTTTATTCACAAATAAAAATGGAGAAAAAACAATGTCTACTAATGATTATTTTGAAAGAGTCACACAAGAAAAACCTTGTTGGTAGCACTTTAAAGATTCTAAATGCTTAAAGAAAATTCTAAATCATTAGAGATTTTTGACTGAATAAATTTCTTTGCTGTAAAGAAGATAAAACTCACGAGTAATAATTTCTTAAACTTACACTATTGATATGTTAAACTACAATCGAGAATAATTGAAGAAGATTTATACAATTACCCTCCTACTATAAATAAATGAACATTTCTGTGTAGAGAAATTTATAATTACTAGGGTGAGTAAAATGTTTTGCAATATTTTGGTAACATGGGGCGAAATTCCGTAACCATGGATGCTTCAACTGAGGTCGTAAAGGTGATGAACTACATTGGATTGTGAAATACCAAGTTGACTTAATACTCATGGAGTTCTACTCAGTGGATTTGTCTCAATGGCTTTGACTATGAACTTGGAATCCATCCTTTTAGCCTTGTCAGATTCTTGTCTAGTTGTCTGGTTTCTTGCAACTCAAACAAAATTTTTTTAATTATCTGATACATAATTGTGATAAACTGCACTTTAACTTTTCACACAACAAATGCTTTTTTATTGCTTCAGTGGTGTTATGATATAGTTCAAATTTGTAATGTTTAAGTTTCTGGATTAAACTACATAGCAGATTCATAATAAAATTTTCAGAAGATAAACTACATTTCTTGTTTATTAATTAAACTTTACCTACCAAAAAACAAGCTTTTAGGGAAGTTTTTTCTTCATTCACGTATATATTTATCTACTGACTGACAATATTTATAATCGATTTTGATTTTATTTGAAATAAAATATTGCTTAAAATCTCTATATTTTATAAGTTCCTTTATCACCTTCATACCAAACATCAGAGTCAGTACCCGACTGATTGAAATTTGGACACATTTCAATGGATATTTTATCCCATGAATTGTATTCTCCTCTTTGTTGCTTTATTCATTACATTTCAACCAGTTGGGCTCTCTTTCCTCCCTGATCAAGTGAAACATTGTTAAATTCTTTTGATTATTCATGCTAGGATACTCATTATTTTCTTCACTAAAGTTTCAAAAATGTATTCTTTCAGCCTCTTATTTAAGAGTTCAGATGAAACATTATGACCTAAAAGTGTCAGTGAAATTAATGCAAAGATTTCCAAGCAAAAATCAAGTAAGATTTATCATATAATCATCTCTCAGTTGTCAAATGCCTCTACAATTATTACATACAGTCCGGGTCAATATTATTGGCACCCTTTCATTTTTTTCTATGTATTCGGAAATAAACAGAAAAATAACCAAATTTATGTGGACTTGTTGTTTTATCATTAGCAATTCTTTATCACTGATTAGTTGTCAATAGACCAAAGTTGTTTCATAAGATTCATTTTTTTTCAGGAGATATTCTACATGATCTACTGAAATTTCATGGTTCCCAATAAATGTGACTGTAAATCATTTTGAAAATGTGTTACATCATCTTAAAAACCTTTTAAAGCTTAGGAAATGTCTTCATCAAAAAAGAATACAATACTGACATAAAGAAATCCTAAATGTTATTTTGGTTGTATTATTTTGTTTTGTTTTCCTCCACTGTAAAATAGGAAAAGGTAAAAATACTTTTCTAGAAGGCGAATAAAAGCTAATGAATAAAAAAAAAAAAAAGAGGATTCATTTGTCAAGTCATTACCTTAGCATGGATTTTTTTTTGTAATGGGTAATAACTAAATTTTTATTCTGAGTTAAGGATTAGTGACTATTGATGTCATTATATTTAAGACCAGAGACCATTTAAAGTCTGATCACCTTACAGTTTTTATACATAAAATTCACTCCTTGGTGAAGTAAACTCATTCTTCAAATTCCAGTATGAACTGAGTTTGAGAATCAATGCTTGTTTAAGTTGCTAGAGCATCAAAGCCTTAAAGATGCATAACCAGACTGTTTGAGAAACCATTGAGTATTTCCTATCAAACAAGCAGTGAATTTTGTAGAACCTACCATTGTGATACTTGAGTAGTAAAAAATCTACATTGAAAGATCTTGGCAATTTCTTCCAGTTTCACTAATTTTATGCCAGTTAGTTTTTGATTGCTAAAACACAAATCCAAAAGCTATTGCACAATAAAAGAAACATGTCATGTTTTCCTAAGGAGATGGAATAAAACATTAAAAAATCTGAAGGCTTCAAAACAATGGTACATCACTTCACTTGCTACCAATGATCAAGATGCTATGACTTCAAACTAATTAGTTTTTTTTCTTTTTTAACACCAGAACCCCCCACCCCGAGTGGAGAGACATAAAAGTGTCAAATAGTAGAAAGTTTGCTAAAAGAAGAGAAGAGAAAAATTAAGAAGTGAGTGTATAACAATCACTTTCCTATGAATAATCCAACAACCAAATGGAAATCTGATGTCTGATAAAATAGAATAGGAATTCCAGTCCAGATTGTAAGGTCTTTTTGAAAACAACTTCTTTTTCATTTTTTTAGAAAAACATTTGATGACTATCAATTAGACACCGACGGGGGTTAGGAGACTTATGAGGTGGATTCAATTTGCCATGTAAATATCTTGTAAAATGCAACTCTACCAGTACTTATTGAAAATCTGAAGTCTATATGTGTGCGTTGATTGGTTAGAGGCAGTGTTCACCAGAGGGCTATATAGGTATAAAGTTACTTATACTGACTGTTGGCATAGAATTATCAGCAATCATTGCAAGATTAAAGTAGCTGCACCAATGTAACCCTTTGGCCACGGAGAGGGTTAATCAGGCATCAACTTGGCTTTAGTCCCTCAGCTGGCAAAGCATTGTTCTTGTTTGATTGTATTGGATTCCAGAAAATGTTAAAATCTTGTGTATTACCCCCATAAGTTGTATTACTACTTGATGATATTTCCCTAACATCCCATTTAACAGCAGACATTTATGATTTCTGCAAGACACCACCATAAAGTTAAAAATATCAACAATTAATCAAAAGATATTTTTCTAAAAATTTCTCAAAAAAGTTTTTTTTTTTTAATTCTCTAAAAGGAATGAAAAATAGACAGTATTCCCCATCAATTTGAAATATTTGAAAATGTAAAAAACTTTGAATTTTTGATAAGCACTAGTCAGGGTACATTTTACAAGACATTTACATGGCAAACCCCTCTCATAAGTCGTCCCATGCTTTTAACTGGATTTTTCAGTGCTTAATTGATCGTAACCAAAAGAAATTTTTCTAAAAATATGGCAAAAAGATGTTTTAACCATGCGGTTTTGACTGCAAACGTTGGACTGTAATTCTTCTAACTGTATATCAGTACCATTTGAACACTAACAAACTGCTGGAAGAAAAGGATTCATGTGAACTACAATAGGAAAATACATCCTGTTTTAAACAAATCCAACAATTCAGCCATTTAGCACCCCTCATACAAACCATTCAAATAAAATGAAGAGGTTGGGTACTGATGGAAAATTAAAGACAAACTCATAAGTGACCTTCTCCAATGAACTTTGATCCATAGACATTCAAGTGTTGGCAGACAAGCAAAAATTTACATGAATTATCTTTGTGATGACCAATAAAAATGGTGGATATCAAAAGTCAAAGGAACCTGAGCAGTTAACATACCATGATGATGATGATGATAACTGTCTTTATTGTTTTGATTTAAGAATTAAAGAGTGGAGATAATTGTATAATAATCATTTCCACATGAATAATTCATACAACTAGTTTTGTTGTTTTGATCATTATTTTACCAATATTTTGAAGTATTGTTATCCAATAAATAATCCAAACAGGCAACCCATCTAAGAGAAGAAAATCCAGCTTTACTCTGTTTAAAAAGTCATCTTGTGTCAAATTTTGTATATTGTAGAGGTGTTGGGCATATTCTTAAATAATCCAAACTAATAACTTAATCATTGTTGTTTTGATTTCTGAATTTC
This sequence comes from Sepioteuthis lessoniana, assembly GCA_963585895.1. Lineage (NCBI taxonomy): Eukaryota > Metazoa > Mollusca > Cephalopoda > Myopsida > Loliginidae > Sepioteuthis > Sepioteuthis lessoniana. The sequence continues at coordinate 105,221,906 of OY757920.1, read as the reverse complement.
AGTTTTTTCTTTGTGGCCTGACAGATTTTCTCAAGTTCTAAAATGGATTATTGCTATCCAATCAATAATACTAGGGTGAGTAAAAAATATTACAATATTTTGGTAGTAGGTGCTAGTTTGCAGTGCATATATCATGTGACTGAAACAGTTCAAGCAATGGCAGGTACCTGTAAAAATACCTATCCTGAAAGGACTGTTCCAGTAATTGCATTACTCAAGCCAAGATTACTTTCAATAAAACCTGTCCCCTTTATAATTAAAGTATGATCCATAAACATAGAAGTGTTCCTTAATTATACATGGTGTAGGAAATGAACCTTCTAACCTATACTTTGCAAAAAATAATGACTGACAGCAATATATGACACAGATTACCTACACTGCTTTCATAGAGAAAGGACATACCATCTATAAAATTTACAATGAACTCTGTTTTGAAGATTCAAAAGATGGAAGAAGCAATGTGAACTACCATTTATCACAGGCCTTTAGAATTACTAACAGAAGATAAAAAATGCAAATACCTGTAATAATAGTCAAGAAAGCAAGGTCTAGAACTATTTAATCCATGGGATTTAATGGAAGTGGAACAAAATCTTACTAAAATACTTAGACAGATTTGCTAAAGCACATGGGAGCTTCACCATATTAAAGAACTCACTGGCACCAGTCGTTTCCCCAGTGACCTCTACTATAGTGAAATTGATAAAGACTACAAAACAGTCAAACAATCAATTTGACAAGTTTCACTACGTTTTCAAACTGCAGACAAAGAAGAGATACAAAAACTTTTTAAAATAGGATTTATGAAAAAAGCTGGCAATGAATATACTCTGTGGGTTTATTCCTTTGGGGTGACAAAACATAATAGGAAAATTTGGATTTGTCTCAAATTGCATGACTTCAATCATGCAAGCACACTGACACAAGAAAGAACAGCGATGTAATTCTAAAGTTAGATAAAGCAACCCTCTTGAGTATTTTGGATATCTTCAATGGTTTCTGGCAAGTTAGATAAAGCCAGCAGCAAATTATGCACACCTTTAGTACACCCTTGGAAAAATATAGTTTAATATTTATTCTATTTAATCTTACTGTAAGTGGCAATGAGTTTCAAGAGAAAATGGATTAAATTTATTGGAATATTAAAGGTTACACAGGTATTGGTAAAAGTAAGTGTAACAAGAACATCCTGATAATTCTTGGTTATGAACAGAAGAATAACATCACATTTAACCCAGAAAAGCTGCAATTCAATGTCCCTGAAGTTAATTTCTTTGGAATAATAATGACTACAGATAGTATCAAACCCATTCCAAAGATACACTTTATCAACAAGCTGACTCCACCCAAGATGTTTGTAGAACTATAGTCATTTATGAGAATGATTAACTACTTGAACAGGTTTTCACTGGCCATTGCTACTGTATCAAAACTGCTGAGTGAGCTTACGAAAAAAAAAAAAAAAATGGAACTATATGTTTGGAAAAGAAACAAGTGTTTTTGTACCTAACAGAAGATTATAACTAATTTTCCTGTTTTAGCCTTATATGATGAAGCTAAAGTTAATGTAATTTAGTCAAATACAAAAAGGCCTTGGTTGTGTCTTATGACAGGATGAAAAACCTAGATGCTATGCGAGTTGATTATTTACTGACTAAACAAAACTACAGAAACACAGAAAGCAAACTTAGGAGCATGTTGGTGACTCAGAAAGTATAACCAGTAAATCTATGGGGGGGAGAATGTGATCCTGAAGGATCATAAATGAAATCGAGGACATATGGGAAAAGACCAGTGCTTCAGCAAAACCATGTTTACTAAGAATATCTAAATAAGGCGTCAATGTAAAATATATTAAAGGAGAAACAAATGTTGTTGCCGATGCACTATCATGTGTAAATACGATGGAAAATCCACTCACAAAGATGTTTGTTCCTGTGATACTTGCTGACATGATTACAAGTCAACTGCCAGCAACAATCTCAAAATTGAGAGAAATTTGGCAACATACAGCAAAAGATGGCACGTTGCTTAATTAAAAAGACATAATTTTGCTTTGATGATATGAATTCATACAGCACAGTTCTGAAGACCTTATTGTAGCCGTCCCACCTACGATACCCAAACTATCTGGTTTAGAAAAAAACTGAGTTACCCATGATGTCAGACAACAAAACATTGTACATACATCATGAGTGAATTTTGGTTATGAACAACCAAACTATTTTTCAAAAGGAGTAAATTCTGCTAGCCTTTCAGAGACAAAATTATTACCACAGGATAAAATATATTGAAAAGTTCCTCATCAAAGTATAATGAAGTATCTCATTATCACTTATATCTTTTAAGGGGACTTCCTGTGTACTGCAATACCTCTCGTGACCAGTGGAGTAGCAGTGGCTATATAAACATACAGGCAGTAACCAAAAGGTCAACTGGGCAGCCGGGTTTAGCCCGGGGGAGAGGAATTTATTACCTCTCCCAGCAGCATGGGGTCTGTATCCTCAACACCAAACCAAGCTGCTGAATGTGAGGTCTGCATCCTTACCACCAGCTGAAGTAGAAGACATTGAAACCAACCAATCAAAGCTGCAGACCCAGCACAGCCAACCAGACCGATCACAGCCTTTTATTTTTTCATTCCAACAGCTCTTTTCAGAGCTAATCTCAGAAAGTCTCACCATCCTCAACACCTCTTCTAAGAGTTGGCTTCAGAAAGTCATTTGAGATCACTCTTGGTCTCTCGACTGCAGACAAGCTCCAGCTTAACCCAGCAGCTATTCCTGGGTGACTAAGCAACCAGCACCAACTGCAGACCTGCTCCAGCTTAACCCAACAGTCATTCCTGCTCAACCAAGCAATAGCATTTGCAGCATTTAGTCCATGAGTGACTCACTGCTCGGTCTAGCGTCAACACTTGAGCCCACATGAACCCACCCCCATAGTTAAACCAAGGATTGAACAAATCAGGACATTGATCACACAGCTTCTGCAGCATCTAGTCCACAAGGGACTCACTGCTCAGACTAGCACCAACACTTCAAGATGACTTCAATATACCCCCAGTGAAACAAAGAACTGCACAACCAGAACATCGATCTTCCAGCTTTTGGCACCAATGCATCCACATCATTGACCGTCTTCAGCAACATCTACAACCTGACCATACAGCAACACCTAATATCTGCACCAAGCACAGAGACCATCATAACCTCCAAGATGCACTGTCAACACAAACTAATAGACAGCTGAGTCTAAGACTTTCTGCAACATAAACTTTCGACACCCAACAGAGACTCTACACCGACGTGATACAAAAACCACAATTTCTACACCTATACACCTCTTGTGTAAGATTCGTTCAATAAAATCAGAATTTAAACTTATTCACTTGCCCCTGACTTTTGTCCAGTCGTCTGTCAATCAACCGCAACACCAAAACAACCTATTTGCAGGATCAACGCATTCACGCATACTGGTCCTGTGACAACCTGAAAGGTTTTTGGATTTATAGAGTTTCTAAGTTTCAAGATGGGATGTTATTAACAAGGTTATTATCTCAAAATTGATGTGACCTCATATCTTGAATATGATATACCAGGATCACATGGGTATCAAGAAATATTGTCTCACAACTAGAAAATATATCTTTTGTTCAGAGATAACTAGGAAATGGTGGATACCTGTCTCATACCCCAAAAGTGGGCTAAAAAAGAACAAAGTGAACTTCAGATCCAGCAAATTTCTAACAAGAAAACTAGCTGCTACTTCTTCAATGGATCTTATTAGAAGTTACAAATCTATTTTCACCTCAAGTGGCACCCCAGAAATCATAATAACAGATATTCTGAACCCCAGTATATAGCCACAGTGAGTTTGCCACATTATGTAATCAATGGGGTATGACTCTTGGTACAAGCTCTTCAATCCACCACCAAAGTAAAATGGATTTATTGAGAGAATGGTTCAAACAGTAAAGAATGTTTTGAAAAAATCTAAAAATGCAAGAATTACCTGTCCTAGCAAATTGACTAAATGGTTTCCATTAACGCTCATTGCGGTTAATTACAAGTAGCACACAATGACAACATGCTAGAAAAGAGAAACTGAAGCATTTGCAATACAGGCAAGATCTAGAAAAAGCCCAACACAATATGAAATTATTAAAATTAGTGTTTTCAGACCTCCAATGAAAATAGTTGACTAAAACTTGGCAACCAGTACAGGTAAAAAAAAAGCTTTATTTACTGTGATCATAAGTTGTTGCTACATCAAATGGAAACAAGTATTATAGAAACTGGATTCATATAAAACTTAAACAAGGTAAATCTGTAACAACTCCAAAAGATCAAGTACAACAAATTATACAGAAGGTAAGCCAATTGACTCCTATAATTGAAAAACAACAAAATCAACCACTAAGAACAACATTTGGCTGTACTGTGTACTCTTTCAGAAATATTTAGCTTATAATTTATTCTTTATTTTCAAACATCAGTTTAATAATGTTTTTTTTCATAACACAAAAAAAAAGTGGGGATGTAAACATACCTACCCTGAATGGTCTGTCTTTTTATGATTAAAATGTGATCTAAAAACACAGAAGTCTTAATCATTAATTATACATTACCCATTGTATTTGGTATTTTCATGTTAGTTGGTGTACTGACATATAGTGCATATTGCTTCACTCATTTGAAGGCAGCACAAATGAATGTGCAACATGGTCTGATTCGGAAATTTATGCTTTATGAGTTCAAATTGGGCCATAATTCCCATGAAGCAACCAAAAATGATTGTTGTGTAAATGGAAATAGTGTAGAAATTTTGTTAAGGAACTGGTGATCCTGTTTCACTGAATATCAGCAGCCCCTTGGGGTTATGTGGTGTCAACTATAAAAAAAAGCTACGACTAGAGATTCTCTCTCTTTTTGCCACTCCCACCACTGTTAGCAACAGGTCCATTCTTCCACCAGCCAGGAGCTAAGAGCGATGAAGGCATGTGCTGAGTTAAAAGGAACAGGACACACAGCTAAGTTCCAGCAGGCATTTTATCTGCAAACCAAACCTTCACATAACCTACCTAACCTTACCAAACCTTACTTTATCTTAGACCTTTACCTTACAACTAAACCTTACAAACCTTACAAAACCCTACCACCTATCGGAACCTTGAACTCTTTTTTGAACTCTTTCATATTTGTTGTTTGTTCCATTTGGTGTAAAACCCTGTTTATTGTTGTTGTTGTATATAAATTTTGTTGCACTAAAAGTCGTTCATCTCCTTTCTTCAAAAACTGTCACCAATTCCCTACTGCTGTTGAAGTACGGTTTATTCTTTTACAAAATGTAGGAACAAACCGGGCTTTTCGGGGCTTATAAAATTCCCCATAATAGAGCTGTTGATCACAGTAAAGTAACTGAATCATTTAATGGATTCTGAGAGATTCAATGATCTGGCAAGGTCATGTACACCGAAAACTGTGGATTTTGAAGCTGTGCTCCAAGTCACTGAGGCAGATCTGGTGAATAGCTCTCAAAGTATCAGGTGAATTCAGCTTCTCACAGTCCAGTGTGGTTTGTCACCTTCATGACCTTTGCAAAAGTATCTGAAGTTGCCAAATTATGCCTCTGATTACCAAAATATTACAAAAGACTCATACCATTACTACATTCTATCTTGTGCTCCCTGATTTCCAACTCTGTTTGAAACTTAAAGATTTTAAATTATTACTGAAACTAGTATCTTCATACTTTTTGTTTTCACAATATCTTAATGCATACTTTAATTTTTAAGGAATAATAAGAATTTCATCTTATCAATATCTCTTTTCCATGCTACTTTGTTGTTTTTTTGTTAATCCTTTTCCTTCCTTCTTGCACAATGGTTGTAAATATTTATCTAGCTAGTAATCCAATCAGATCCTCTTGTTTACAACTGGGATAAATGTAAATCAAGTTCTAGTCCCGGAAGATAAAACTGTCACACGCGAGTTGGTATATTAATTAGATTTGTTCACAAATGGCCCGGGAGACTGGGGTTCAATGTCAAGTCGAGTCCTACCAAAAAAAATGGTACATAATGCCGCCTTGCTTAACACTCAGTATTATAATGTACATATCAAGGGTAAAGTAGAGCAATCCAGGGAAAGAAGTAGTGCCCTCCCCTACACCTCAGTGTAGTAACTATTGAGCTTTCGGGTTGCCCTCAATGATGATCATCAACTTTACTTATATATATATATATAGATATATATATGAGATATCAGGTTATATTGATAATATTGAGATATAATATTACTACATAGAACTAAGAAATATTTAATAACTAATGAAATCAATCAAATGATACTTTCATTAATAATTAAACCTGTACATCAAAGTTTCATGAACCTAGACAATTCTACTAACCCAAACAATAATGTTAATGATATATGATATCTCATATCATAAATTGGACCGAAAATTGATGTTTTTGTTGCGGTATTGATTTCTAAAATCACAGCAACTTCTCTTTAAAAAAAAAAAAAATTGAGCCCTGCTGAAATTTTTCATGTAAAAAGATATGCATATTTTTACTGAAATAAAATCTTAGTATTTCCTCATCATCATGTCACACTGCTAGCACAGGTTTCCCTGACCCTCTCTCACCACCCATCTCTATCATCCATCCCTCCTGGGAGGTCGTCCTGACTACATCCTGTATCCGCACAAAGCTGCTGTTGATAGGTTCTAGCTGGCTGTCCAACCTTTGCTCATCCATGTCAAGGGGTCCACAGGAGCACATCACTTATGAGTTTGTCCTTACTTCTCCAGCAGTGTCCTGCATATCTATTTCATCTAACTAGGATAGTTTTCATGATGGGTGGTGGGTGGCAGGACTTGATCAATACGGCTTGCAGCATTCTTGTGTAATTGCTGTCAAGCTTTTTCTCCATCCGTTTAGTCATCATCGATGTAGTTCATCCATATAAGCAGAATCAACATGACTGCTGCTTGGAAAAAACAGCATTTCAATTTATTGGTCTGGTCTGACTTCCATATGACCAATAGCCTATTGATAGCTGTCCATATCTTTGCTAGTTGCATGTTGATATCATTCTTGATTGATGATACCCGGCTCTCGAGTTAGGTGAACTTGTCCACTAGTCTCAGAGGACCACCCTTTAGTGTGGAGATATTGCTTCTTTGATTAAAGCACATTTATTTTGTTTTATCTATGTTGACATGGAGGCTTACACCACCTGCTGCTCATTCCAGACTATGAAGCAGGGATTCAGCTTGGGTGGGTGAATTTGCTACATGTGCTATGTCATCAGCATAGTCCTTGTCCATAATAGTTTGTGCAGAGTATCTTCTGCTTCTTTCTTTTGTCAGCTTGAAACCGTTTTCCTTCATTGAATCTGTAGATTTTCTAAGCAGGTACTCTTGGCAGATAATAAACAAGTAAGGAACTTATGTATCTCTTTTGCATAACACCTGCTACAATGTCGAAATAGTCTGTGTCTCCATCTAGTGAGCGGACTTTTAATTTGGTGTTTTTAAATAGCATCATTAGGGCTGCAACAGTTTCTTTAAGGAGGTGTAGGTGTATTTGCTCCATCTTCCCTCTGTGTATGGAGTCAAATGCTTTGAAGAAGTCAATAATAGTGTTGCCTCAAGTTTTTTGCACAAACACCTTCTACAATTAGGCAGATAGTTGAAATTGGTGATATCATGGATCAATTTTTCTCAAAGTCATTTTGGTTCTTACGTCTGAACGCTTTTTTTTAACTGCTAATGTCTCCCATGGGAATCCAGTTTTAGCTCTTTGTTTAGTTGGTATGCATTCTGCTGCCACTTCTAAATGAGCATTGACAAAGTTCTCATATTTGTCATTCAAAGTAGATGTTTCTGATATCACCTGAAGTGCATCAAATTTGTTTGTTAGTGTTAACGTATACTTATCTCTATTTATCTCTAAGCAGGATGCACTCCTTTTTTACTAATGCGAAGGGCAATATGGATTGGACATTTGGTTTGAGTAGGAGTCATGGTAATCTTTCGATGACTGTGTTTTATTCTCATCCATAGAAGCCACTCTAAACAATGAGCAGCTGTAGTTCCCCGATCAAACTATTTGATCCTGGCCATTGTCCTGTGGGATTGTCCGCACAGCACATGGATAAGCGTGCCATTGACCCATTATTGGGTTTGTCCGCCTTTATGTCCACTGTGCTGCTACCCATGGCTTCCAAAGTATATCTTGAGAAAAAAAAATCCTTTTCCTTCCACCCCATGCATGTATTAAGTTTTAATTTACTATAAGTCAACAGTTACTTTATTTTTAAAATTCATCAGAGAGTCCTTATTTATGGTTCATAGCAATCTTAAAAGCATTCTATCTCTGAACTAACTTTGGTTTTTAAACACGCTGCAATATTTTGAAAAGTATTAAAATCTTTTAATTCGTTTTTCAAGGTTCGGCTGTAAACTAGGATTTAGATTCAGAGTCTTTGACATTCAAAATAAAGATAATATTAGCAATGATTTAACATATAATAAAAATCTTTCATGTGTTTAAAATAACAGTATAGTAAAAAGACAAAGGATAACTAACCAGTTAGTTGACAAGTTCAAACAGCAGCAACAAATTTTGTTATTTGGTGGGTTTCTTACAGTAATGTGAGTAAATTCTAAGGTGGAATGGGGAAGCTTTTAAATCTTTTGTCTTTTATAAAGATATCTTTGTATTTAAATCTTAATAAGAATACAATTTATCTTTACTGACATCCAAAATGTAAGGACATTTTTCATCAGCATTCAAGAAGTCTCTAATTTTATTATTCATATCATGAAAAACCTTCTTCAACAATTTGGGTTCCCACTTGTTAACCCAGCTCAGATTTATTTACTTAGAGCCCATGGGTTTGAAGACAAAGTAGGAATTTTATCATTATCAAGCATGCCAACACCATGGATTTCCTTGTTCCTATTTGACAAGACCCTTGATAAGTCCTCTAGACAGCACCTAAGAAGACATCACTGATGAGTTTGTCTTTATTTTTACAGTAGTGCCCACCATAAATTTCATAATCAAATAAAAAGAATCTTCATTTATTTAGAAAAATGAATAAGAATATTCTTCAGTTGGTATGTATTGTCTGGATGAGAAGGGAAAAAAATAGATTATTTTTATCAGAAGATGTGGACATCCCTTGCATCACAACTTCTATCTCTTTCTTTTCAATAACAAAAATTTCCTTACAAATAGAGGCAACTTGGGACTTGATATACTGCAGCCCATTCAAAATTGGAAATATACAAATTTGATTTTAAAACTCAAAAAAACTTTCTCAAAATGTAACACTAGCCAATGGCTTGCTTTGAATACAACCACATAATGGTAAGTGTTTTAGCCCAAATTAGAAACTTGTACAATCATGGCCACATCCACACTTCCATACGAGTTTATCACAGTATTCTCAAAAAAAAAGAAATATGAAGAGAATAATGAAAAGAAAACGGTAAAGTTTTGAAAAACCTGAGAATAATTCAATAAAAGTTTCAATCAAAAGGAAAATATAATCCAGGCAAATGGAAAATAAACAAAGAATGTTAATATACATTGTGAAGAAAATCAGGTAATGATAAGATTAGGCATGAAACATCTTTGCCCTACATGCTGCTTTCAACAGAAAGTCTTACTGTAAAAGTAATGAATATTTTGGTTCAAGTTAAAATCATTTACCCATTTAAAAGCAATGTAGCATGTTCACAAAATATACTAAACTTCAATTTGGGATTACTCTAAGAATTATGTTGAGATGGTTTAAAGCCAAGTTGAAAATAATTCACATGAACTAGAGAAATATACCCTGATTTCCTTTTATATGTATATATTTCATATAGGAATATATATATATATTATTACTATTCATAAATATTTCTTGCTTTTCTTCTCTCACACATGAAAAGAAATATATTTGTACACAAGGGCATCATGGTTGGTTTTACAGCACATCAACTCTTCTTGGGTTGTTTTTTTTTGCCAGTCTAATAATATATATATATATACACATACACACACACACACACACGTCTTTTCAATCAAGTAAATATTTCATACTTTAAGAACTAATATATTAATGTAGGGCAAAATCCTTTTAAACATTATCTCAAACAAATCTATTTCATCTAAGGACCCTACCAAGTACTACTATACAGGTCAGAGTGAACCTGGAGACCCCTTACTCCCCAGAGGTCCAAACCTAGAGTGTCAGCATTTGATAGAGTTTAGTGTGATATCAGGGACAACCTTTATTTTTAGCAGAGAAAGGGTGTTAAGCCTTTGCAGGGGATGAAATCATACTTTGTAGGCCTCCATAACAGAGCAGCAATTCTCATGAGATAACAAAGAAGAGTAACAAAAATAACAAAATATGTCAAAAGTTACAGTTACAAGGTGAGATTAGAGAAATTAAGATTAGCCACTTTACAAAATGGAGAAATGTGAGGTAATCTAACTGAACTTTTAAAATGATTAATGGAATTTCTAATAATGATAGACATTTTTTACAATTTTTTTTCAATCTGGAAATTTACAATCAAAGTAGATTTCAAAAACTAAATCTACAAATCAATTTGATTTTTTGTTAATAATGGAATGTATTTTTTTAACAAATAGCCTAATAAGATCAAAAAGAGCAATGGTGTAAAAAAATTAAGAATAAATTGGATGATCTCAGGAATAATGATAAAAACAAAGATAAAAAGGATATTTCGGGGAAGTATTGGATGAATTACTTCACAGAATTTGATCAGTACATAAATATCTTCTTAATGTATTTGTTCTGAGAAAAGATTTTATTTTTTTCTAAGATTGATGAGAGAAAATAGTAAAAGAATGGAGACACCAAGGAGGTATAACAAACAAATGATAATAATAGCAGTTAGCATGTTAGTACTGCAGTCTATTATTTCAGTCTCGTGAGGTTAATTTTTTAGTCTTGAACCAGATTAAGTAAATAACTTGGCCAACTTGTCATGGAATATTGGTTATCAAGTTAAACAACAGATAATTATAAATGTGTAATCAGTTCAATTTTAAATGGCCTTGTGTCTGATTACACTAAAATCCCTATTTTTAAGAGGAATACTTGTGACATAAAAATTAACAAGTTTTCTCACTGATAATTCTTGTGAATAGTAAAAATAGTGGGTAGAAGCATGAGTGATGTAAAGGTTATTGTCAAAGAAAATGAAATTGTCAAATCAAGTTCTAATTCAAGACAAGGCTGTTTGCATTTCACTTTGTGCCCTTGAGTGATGGGTCAAGTTTTTGGTTAAGAGCAAACTGTTGTTGAGCAACAATGTTTGGTTCAGAGAAAAATCTGAGTGAACCTTAAAAAGCACTCGCACTTATAACACCATGAACGCCCAATTACTGCACAAGGGAAGATCTTATTCCTTTGCTTTTAATTGCCTGGTGGTTCTGGTGTGTGTATTTTTAACAAAATATAATGAACACTTTGGCCATGTATAGTAGTTGCTACAGAGTGTATTTGGTTACACTGTCTGTTTTTTGTCTGGTGAGTGGACACTAGTCACAGGCTTCCTGTGAAGATAAGTATGATGTTCAATCTCCACTATGGGTAAATAGTAGGCTAGACTAGGCTCTCTAGGTTTGTTAGGATGGTTGGTGTAGGAGAAGGAGATGCTCTGAATTGGTGTAGGAGAAGGAGAGGCTCTGAATTGGTGTAGGAGAAGGAGAGGCTCTGAATTGGTGTAGGAGAAGGAGAGGCTCTGAATTGGTGTAGGAGAAAGAGAGGCTCTGAATTGGTGGAGAAGTAAGAGAGGCTCTGAATTTGAAGCCCAAGGAATGTTATTTGGGGAATCGCTTACTGCTACACAATGAATCTAAAAAGTGTTGCTGACTCTAGTTAAGCTTTCACCACAATAAACAAATCACCTGCGCAATTCTTTTGCTAAGCTTTGGCTTGTTCATGGTTATCATTCATGTGAAAACATTATATACATAGAAATAATCACATGTTGGAATCTCCGGACCAGAGAGAAATTATCCTCAAAAATCAATATCATAAATAATGCAATTAAAAGAAAAGTTTAAGAATACTGAACTGAATGTGAAATATTACAATGATCTTTTTAAGGATTCAGTTTTATAACAATTGTGACATTACTGAGTTGCACTTTAGTATTGTCAATCTGATTATCTCACAGTTTGAGTGTATAGATATTCTGCTATCCAATATCTACCAGTCTAATGTTCTGCTATCCAATGTGTTTTTTAAGTAACTATGAGAGCAGAATCCAGCAAGAAACAGATATTTACTCCATTATCATTAGATTCAAAGAAAAAAAAAATTTTTTTTTAAATTGAAAGTAGATTTCATATGAACCTTTAACCAGCCTTCTTTTGGGTTCAATTGATTCAGGGATAAATCTTTATTGTTTACTTATATCTTTAAATAATCTACTTCTTAAACACTCTTTAAAGATGAGAATCTACAATGATGTATCACAATTGAAAAATTTCAACTAGTGCAAAAAAAAAAAAAAAAAAAAAAAGAAAGAAAAATATATAGATACATGTTGTCAGTACAATAGCAGAAAATTTACCCTTAATACATACAGCTCAGTCAACTGGAGCTGTTGAATATGCTGACTGCATCTCTGCAAAGAGGTTAAAAGAACCCCACCTACAATAAGTTGCCCTGGATATGACACTAAGCCCTCTAATAGTGAGGACCCAGTTCTGGATATAGAGTTCCCCTTCATTACTATTACTGTGGGGTCCACTCTGACCTAGAGTGATAGTATCTGTTAGGGTCTCATTTAGGGGTCAAATAGAAATATGTAATCATTTTCAACACTTGGAACCATTTAACTGTGTACAAATCTTCCTATTAGTGTTAGATAACAATACTTGAAATCATTTAACTGGGTCCAAAAAAAATGAGCCCTGGCTCATTTAAAAATAATGTTACCAACAAACAACTCATTAAAAATCATATATATTCAAGATTTGGCATTAAATAACCAACAAAGGTTTATATGCCATAAAACCCAAGCAACCAACTTGATAGATATTCATTTTGTATTCTAAAATTCTTCTGTTACTAAGAAGTCTCCTTTTGAAATTATCTAAATATTCTACAGAGAGGTTTTAGCTTTCTTATTATATTTCATTACTGGTATTCCATGATAGTTAATAAAGAAAAGAATGGGTGAGTGAGCACTTGAGCATACCACTCTCCCATAATTACATTACAACCTAACTAAGAGTAAAAGTAGAAAAGTGTTACATTTCTTGTCACCCTTGACAGAAACCAGAAGTAGACAAATACACATATATGACTGTAGATGCAGATAATTAGTTTTTGACTAATTCAGTGGCATGTGATCCTATCTGGGGTGATCTTATGCCTTGACATTAGGATATTGTACATTCATAATTAGTTTTGTTTAGTTTCTTTAGAGGTTTTCTGTACAAGGTTATATGATATCAGGTATTCTTATAAATACAATTAATGTGCAAATAGATTTATTAAACCTCTAGATGGGATTCTAACAGGAACTACCACTCTGTGTCAAAGTGGGTCTAGAAGTAATAGCAATGAACCAGTACTCCACACTTACAAGATCTCCAGAAATGGAGCATTACCAACAGATACAATTTAGTGTCATACCTAGAACACCCCCTCTTTGTGGGGAGAAAGTGTCTTACTCTTCTACTTGATGGGGCTTATAAACAAATTTGATTTTCTCTAATGAATACTTGGAACCCACATAAGAAAGAATTGGTTGATATGTTAATCTCACAAGCTATCGACAGTGAACTCTTCACTCAGCGTACCATGTATGTGATCATGATCAAAAATTAGCATATATCTCACTATATATTTATTGTACTTCTTCATGATCTGTTTCTTCTCTTCTTTAATACTATATTTCTTCTACCTATTTGACACCTGTTAATCATAGTTCTGTTGCCGATTAGTTTTTAAATCAAAATCTCTTAGGTTGATATAGTCAGACCATTTAGTGAACTGAAAGAAAGAAAAAAATTCTAAAAAAAACTGTTATCTACAATCTGTGCAGTTTACTTAACAGCTATAGGATAGTATATGATATAGACAATAAGAAAACAACAGAAATATAAGTAAAGAATATAGGTAAATAATAATAATGACAATATGTCATATTCAATTGAATATTGCTTTATTTATCACTATCTATACTTATTCATTCATGGAGTACTTAGTGGAGATTGCAACTATGGTCAGTGTTCAAGCCTACATAAAAGCCCAGCTTTCAAATGCACATTTTCAAAGCAGGTATTCTCAACCAATTTGGAATATTGACACAATATTTCACTCCCTATTTCTCACTACTGAAAACATAGTAAATATCAATAATTTGTCTTTTTTGTCTCATTTTCCTGTATATTACCAATATTACCATTAAATAAAAGAAAAATTATCAAAACTACTTTTTAAATCTGTTTATTTGCCTTTGATAAGTTTTCTAGTTTTTCTGGGTTCAGTTTACATTCATAGCAATAAAATCATTTCATGACAGCTAAAATTACTTATTATCTCAATTGATTGTGTGAGCTTTTTGGAAAGTGTGAATGTTAATGACCGAGTGTTTGTGCATGCATAATTTTCCAGTAATCAAATTCTTACATATTTACATGAAATTGTAATGTTTATAAATAAATTTACAAATATTTGTACTGACCTTAATCTACAAACAAAATACTGACAAGAAAAAATAGTTTAAATTAGAGAAGATTTAGGCCTATTTGGTAAAATTTTTAAATACCACTGATACTTGCTGTTTCTCTTAATGTCTAGTTAAAAGAAAGCTGGTTTTCAAAGCTGACCCTATTCACTTAGATGGGAACAGCACATTCTTACTCCAATCATGATTGACTTGGCCAAACTAAGCCAAGTAAACAGATCCCACTCTCTTTCTCTCTCTCTCTCTCTCTATATATATATATATACACACACACACATTTAAGTAAGGATAGCATGAGCATAGAGTCAATGGCACTTGGTACCTGTCAGTTTCTTAGCTATGCAATGGTCAGAGCAAGCGTAAGCACATAGTTAACATCCCTTTATATACAGTTGTGTGAGGCATGCTGAAAAGGCAGGTCTAGTTTGTGATGCATTCCAGGAAAGGCGTGCTCATCTGTGTGGCTTCATAGTATTAATGGTGTGATTTGCTAATTCATCCACTCTGAAACATTTAAGTTACCACTTACCAGAGCTTTTCATATTATTATTATTATTATTATTATTATTATTCACCTCAGCTCATTTATTCATTTATTTATGTTAATCTTTATTTGCCTAATCTATTTGTTTTATCCAACCATTAGTTATAGCACTTCAAACTTACTTATTTATTCAAGTCCAGTTCCTATTTTATCAATAAATATTCTTTACATTTACTTCTTTATTTTAGTATTTATCTTATTTATTTATTCACTTTGTTTTTTTGATATTTTGGTTTTTGGAGTCGTTAGATTTCAGGTGGCTCAGAAGAAATATGTTTTCATGTCTACATTTGCATATGAGTTCTGATTGTTTAAAAGTTTTGTAAGATCTAAAGAAAACACAGAAAAAAAAGAGAGGTGTAACTGAAGGTCTCTGGAGACAGAGGAGCTACACACAGAAAACTTCATTTAGCAATAATAAATATGAACACAACAGAATAGTTTTGAGACACATTTGGGATCTCAAAAAAAAAATCAAACCAAAAAGCACCAGAAATAATCTGGAAAGTAAGAAAAATAGCAACAGTTTACAATAACACCTCAAAACACTTGCAACTTTTAGTTAGAAAAAAAAAATCATAATCACCTTCCAAGAACAAAATCAACTCCTGAAAAAAATGACAATATTCAAATGTTGACACAAAAACAAATTTCTCCTAAACCACCTGAAAATTGATAATTCCAAAGACTAAAATATAAAAAATTAAATGAATAACTAAATGATAAAAATTGAATAATGGAGTATATGCTAAGAATATTTAAATAAAACAGGAAAGAGATGATTTTGTTTTGTTTTGTTGTAAGGCATATCCACCATTGTAGGTTGTTTAATGCCAAATCCATTTTTATACATATAAACAGTTCCATTTCAAACAATTCAGTTTAGCATAGTGTGCAGTTTAAATATCAAAACAGTTCTATTTTAAAGAATTCAGTTTAACAAAAGTACACAGTTGAGTTCTATTTGACCCAGAGATAGGGCCCTATCAGGTGCTTTTAATCCAAGCCAGAGTTGACCTATGAGCAATGGCAATAAAGGGATACTCTGCATTTCCCAAATCTCCAGCATTACTGGAGCAGTCTTACCCTTCTGCAGTGTATTCTACAGCCTCACCTGACTGGGCCAACAGGAAAGAGAATAGAAGGAATAAATAAAAATAGATACTAAAATAAAAGAATACTATCCGATTTATCGAATTATGCTTTATCAGTGATATCGAGCACTGTTTATCTATAAATATAGCAAACTATATGATGAATATATATATATATATATGTATATATATGCAGGGTAACTAAAAAGTCACTCCCTATTTTAAAGTACTTATTATTTCATCTCTAGTAAAAATTATGGTTAAGAAATAAATAATAAAAAATTTTAAATATGGAGTTACTTTTCAATCAGTCAGTGAAGATAGATAGATATCAATGTTGGTTAGATAACTAGATAGGTAAGAAACAAAGTTACCAAGCACTGTCATGCTATGTTAGCCTTATATATATATATATATATATATATATATATATATGATCAATCCCTGACACTGAGCACTCTTTATTTATAAGAATACCAAACTAAATTATTGATATTATTATATATGTAAATGAATAGATAGATAGAAGTTTGTAGCTCGATACAGTCATATATATGTAATTCAGGTACACATATATCAGACAAATTCATATATAATTGTCTTTAATTGGAATCATTTTGAGAAGAGGCTTCTTAATCTGAGAATTAATTTTTTTATCTATTGCAGACTTTTTGTCCTCATCTTGGTAGTTTTTTGTGTTGTCTTCTTTCACTACGTCTCAGCCAAATTTCACCTCTGGCCTTCTTCAGGTGATTTACCACGACCTCGGATAGGAATGATGAATCTTGTAACCGTATCCCCAGTAATTACTGCCTTCCATAGTTGTTGTCTATCGCACCACGTTTTTGACCAAGTAAACCACTGGCCAGCTTGGGTAGGATTTGAAACCGCTATATTCTGACAATGCTCACCTGGAACCGTAGTGACTCAATGCCTCAATCAGCTGTGCCACAGGCCTCGAAGGGTGATCAAGGATGGATTTTTCTGGTCTTATAAATCCTTATCTGGTCTTCCATAGTCGGGTCCGTACTGTATTTTTGTAATTGTCTTTAATTGGAATCATTTTGAGATGAGGCTTCTTAATCTGAGAATTAATTTTTTTATTTATTGCGGACTTTTTGTCCTCATCTTGGTGCGATAGACAACAGCTATGGAAGGCAGTAATTACTGGGGATATGGTTACAAGACTCATCATTCCTATCCGAGGTCGTGGTAAATCACCTGAAGAAGACTAGAGGAGAAATTTGGCCGAAATGTAGTGAAAGAAGAAACAACACAAAAAACTACCAAGATGAGGACAAAAAGTCCGCAATAAATAAAAATAAAAAATTGAATTTATATATCTCTGAAACTTTTTCATTTCACAAATCAAGAAAAACAAATACTTACTTGAGGGCAATATTTTTCACCCTAACACTTTGTTAACAATATGAAACCAAAGATTTAAATCATGATTAACATTTATATATTTTCCTCATTGCTATTCAATACCGAAATCTAAGTTCCAATATATAACCCATTCAATGACGAACAGGAATGCTGATATAAAGCTGAAAAGAGAAGCAGAGAAAGAAAATGAAAGGGAAAAATTTATTCCTTTTGATCTCCACAAAAGAAAATTTCCAAACAGCAAACTCTTCATATTTAGTGCCTTTTTTATTTGCATCAAGTAATAAAAAGTGTCTGAGGAAATTCTTCTTGAAAAATAAATTCTGACCATCTTGAATTTGTTGAGAAAGCAATCCTAACAAGAAGTTCAATACAAGAAAATCCCCAATGTCTTGACAGATTTGACTTGGTTTATACCTGTTACTTTACTAGGTGAAAGCCACTAATATGGCCTGTGAGCAGTTATAAGACATTGGCCAATTATTGACATCATTACTCTTAAGTTCTGAATCTAAATAGCTTACAAAACAGATATTTATGTTCCACAGGATTCTTATTATTATTGACATCTAACTGATTACTTAAGATATTTCTTATTTTTCTTCTTCATTTTAACAATGAAATGTGGTAAAAGCTCCCTATAATCTTAAACTCTAAAACATTTTGGTTTGTTATAAAATTTTGTTTATCTACTATTGAAAGAAAAGAAAGTGATATTAAAATCCTAAGAATGATGGATATTTTATTACAGTGTAGTACAGAAAAAGATATATATATATGTGTGTGTGTGTGTATTTATATAATAAAGTCAATACTATTTGGGAACTGTAACTATATTAGTAAAAATAAAGTTGGTTACCAAAAGGCTTCCTTTTTGTAAGCTACAACACTAAGGTGTAAGGGAGGGCACTATTCCTTTCCCTGGGTTGTTCTACTTTTCCCTTGATACGAAGCTTAAATTGCTGAGTGTTAAGCAAGGAGGTATCAAGTACCATTTTTAAAGTCTTTGGTATGACACGACCTGGGATTGAACCCTGGTCTCCCGGACCAATGGTGCACACTCTACCCACTAGGCCAATGAGCCAGTTGATACACCAAGGGAATTAACAAAATTAACCTGAGAATAAATACAAAGACTTCTAAATTTCCTCATGAACAATCTTTGGGATACTTTTTCGGCCAGAACAGATGAATAGGATTTTCTTAGCTGGTTAGTTGGTTGTTTTGGTTTTATGGCATATCAACATTTGTAGGCTATTTAATGCCAAATCCAATTTTATATGAGTAATCAGTTCTATTTCAAACAATTCAGTTTAGCATGAGTACATGGTGTAATTGTAGAAAACATTTCTATTTCAAGCTCTTCAGTTTAGTCAAAGAGTTCTAGGATGGTTTCAATGTCAAAAACAGTTCTATTTCAAACAATTCAATTTAACATAAATATGCAGTTTGAATATCAAAAATAGTTCTATTTCAAGTTATTTAGTTTAGCATAAGTATGCATATTAGTTCTATTTAACCCATAGAGAGGGCTCTATCAGGTGCTATCACTATGGGCCAGGGTAGTCTTAGGACCTACAGCATTGAAGGGGTGCTCCACGTTCCCCAAAGCTCCAGTATCACTGAAACCTCACCATCAGGTTGTTTGGGGGCAGGGTTACCCCTCTGTAGAGGTTCCGGTGGTGTATTCTACAGCTCCAGCCAACTGGGCCATACACAGAGTTGAATGTAAAAACAGTTTTATTTCAGATAATTCATTTTAGCATAAGTACACAGTTTAGATGTCAAAACAGTTCTATTTTGAGCAATTCAGCTTAATATAAATATGCAGTTTAAATGACAAAACAATTCTATATTAAAAAAAAATTCTGTTTAGCATAAATGCACAGTTTAAATGCAAAAAGAGTAACCTCTTGAAACCACAGTTGAGTTCTATTTAACGCATAGATAGGACCCTTATCAGGTGCTACCGCTCCAGACCTGAGCGGACCTGGGAGTGATGGCAATGAAGGGGTGTTCCACATTCCCCAAAGCTCCAGCATTATTGGAACCTCACCATCAGATTGTTTAGTCTCATATCTAGGACACTCGTTGGGAGTAGGGTTTTTATAACCCTCTGCAGAGGTGCAGCCAGTGTATTCTATTTTCTTAGCTTTCATCAAAAGAAAAAAAAAACAAAATATCATTCAAAAAAAGATACTGAACATATTTTAGTTGCACCCACTTTTTAACTCTACGTATAAACCTTTGACTACTGAATGAGTTGCATGTTGTTTTTCATGCATATTGTGTGTAACATCTTTTTCCTCAGAATCTAGGAAATTCAAGGAAATAACAGATTTTGCATTTGCAAATGGCATGCAACTTGAAACCAGCTTCATAACTTCAACTCTTAAGCTTAGAGGTCATGGCTTAGTTTTTCTTAAGCTTTTATTTTAAGAAATAAAACAAAATTTCTTTTACACCTCTGTCAATAAATCTGTATAAAAGCAAAACAAATATAAATGAATATAGTATTTCAGGCCAATACCAATGAAAATTCAGCTGTATTTGATCTTCTTTTTATCATCAACTCTTCTGATTCTGATATGAAGTTGTAGAAACTGATCAATTACATAGACACACTGCCTGTTCCAGACATCAAAACTTACACTTGTTAACCATATGAAATGAAATAATTCATTGTTATATCAAAAGCAAAACTGAATACAGTTTATTAATTACAACTGATTTCAAACTCACATTTATCATGTGCTCATAATGCATCATTTAGATATTAGGCTAAAATATCTGAAAAACATTCTTATAGACTCATATAAACTTATTAATTAATCAGACCATTATCAATATTTTTTATGCTATAGATTTGAAGAAGGTTTAATGAATAATATATATTTCTTCATGGGAAATGTACCTTGGTAAAAAAACAAAAAAAAAAAAACAGGACTCATTTATGATTATAGACGATATTATTGAGAAAAGCATATTCTAACACTTCTTATAAGCACAATGTTCAAAATAATCTTTGGGGATGGCAAGAAAGAGTCAAAGGAATCAATGTTGTCAACATGATGATAATGATGATGAAGATGATGTCTTTGTTCAAGTTCAACAAAAGTTGTTTTCATAATTTAAAATTCTACAAAAGTAAAAGCTTCTTCATTTTTGCCAGAATTTTTGAGATATTATTTTACTCTTAGTAAGTTTTTTTACACTAGCTGATGGTTTTTTTCCTTGGAGTCAGAGTGTCAACAAGTCTCCTCAGGTCGTAAGGACTCTTCTAATTATTCTAACCAATTTCAGCAGTGCTGTAGTCTGGATAGTTTAATTCTTCCTCTATTCTTCAGTTCTCCTTTTTAGGTTCTTGGAGATCATTCCAAAAGCCCTTTGACTGGTATCACTGTCACTTTTATGCTCTACAGTTTTTTCAACTCTCTAGCAAGGTCCAGGAATTTGTCTAGTTTTTTTTATTTCTTTTACTTTCCCTTTGTAGTCTGCTTGAACAGCAAAATCCACTATATGGCAGGTTCTTTCTTTCTTGTAAATCAAAACGAAGTATGGTCATCTGGCCAGGATTGGGAGATCTGTTTGTTTCTCAATGTTCCTGAGAATTTTAAGCATTTCATTTTCAAAGACAGATTCTATTTGGAGTGTATTCCATTTGCTAGTATTGCATAATTTCAGTTTCTTGTATAATTCTTAGTAAATCATTTTCCCCATCTAGTTGCATCTGTTCTTGTATTCTTTTGGAGCAGCATTCATTTATCAAGATTAATTGTTTCCTTTTTATCATTAACTAGCCAACACTTGCTATTTTCCTGTGTATTGTTAATCTTTTTTTTGTATAATCAATCCTTATGGCATTAATTTGTGCTGCTATTATCAAAAATTCAGTTCCCTTTTTATAATTATGTCTTCTCATGTGCAATGTTCTTAGTTTGTCACTTAAAGTATTGATAAAGTTCTTTTTCTTCCAATTTTTGGTTGCTGTAATTAGTCACCCTTTGCTCTTGTTTATTTATTATTTAAGTTCTTGTATTGTTCAATTGACACAGTCCTCAATGTGTGTAAGTCTTCTTCCTCTTCTTGTCACACAGAGTATATTCATGTGGTCTCTTGAGTATAAGGCTTTATGCATCATCTGTCTGAGTGTCCTCTTTATTCAGTTTAAGGATCCAGAGTATCTTACAAGCTAAGGGACAATGTATTTTTCCCTGATTAGATTTCTGTTATAGAGTTTGTTTTCAAGAAGTTTTGTTTTTCTGGGATACTACTATCCTTTTTTTTCTTTTATCTGTTTGCTTGACAGTATCAAATTCTAATATTTCCAGATATTTGTAATTTTTCTTTCCTCTTAGTGTTTTGATATTTTATTACTTTAGTTGTTTCTCTTTTTCTTTTTTGATTATAAGTTGTTTTCTTTATTATTATCATTATTATTGATTAATTCATTTGAATAAGATTTTTTTTATCTTTGTTGGCTTCAAGAAAATGTTTCGACTACTCTACCCTTCAGTCTTCATCAAATATCTGTCACTTTAAGTCATTTTTTAAAAAGTTAGATGGAAATCTACACTGGCTTGGTGAAGAGGCAGATGGTCATTATCATGAAAAAAACAAAAACAAACAAAAACAAAGACACAAGAACAACATGCTTCAGTGGATCAAGTAAAGAGTCCCATTTAACATTGTTAATTGGTTTCTTATAGTAAAAGACATTTGAGAAAGGTCAGACAGTACACTAATCAAAACATTTTAATGAAAACAAGACTAAAATAAAAGACTGAATAAATCAATGTATAATATTACTTTTTATCTTTGAAGATGGACAATTTTTTTCCATTATAATTTTTCTGCATAGCAAAGTGTCTTTTGATTTAATGTATGCATGTGTGTATAAATTTATGTACCCATAATCAGAGACAGCTTCTCTCTTCACCAAAATAATGGTGGCTAAGTGACATGGCATGGAGTATACAAAGAGCTGAGATTATTGTGTGTGTGAACCCATGCTCTTTCTAGGACCTTCCATTACTGAGTTGTATTTGTTGGGTGTGATTGCAATGAATTTACTGAGGTCTTCAACATGTCCCATATGTCCTCAATGAAGTTTAAATGGGGCAAGCATGTGTGCTAATGAAATATCTGGAAGACAGCAAAGTGTCCCAGTCACCTTTGCCCAATAGAAGGGTTCTTTATTATGCTGATATAAAAACCATCACCACCAGAGAACATGGCAAACATAAAGGATTGCAAATGATCAGCAATAAGATCTGTACAGTGTACTGCTATCTCTGACACTGTGGTTGAAGAGCAAGTGAAGTGAAGTGAACTGTACATAGATTGAACTCACAACCTCCAAGTTATGAGTTGTGTCTTTTTATAGCAGCCTGTCAGGCGTGTTGGTTAGAGTGGTTTGGCTAGTGGAGAGAGATAAAAGCTAAGACAGTTTCTCTCAAAGGGTCACTTTTTTTCTGTTGTCACTACATTTTAACACCCCTATTTTTGTCTTCTAATCATAGCTTTTAACCACTATCAAAAAACAATTGTCAAATCTTAATAGTGTACCTCTTAAAAAATACATTTGGCAAGAGAAAAAACAACAGTAACTCTTAAAATAAGGCTTTTACCTTAAATTATAGCCTCTTTGCCTACAACTCATTTTCAAAGAGAACTGCAATAAAATGAAACATTACTCAAATCTCAAAGAAGTTCCCTGATTTATTGAGAGACTAAAAACACACTTGGTCAAAGAAAAAGGTTTATGCATTTTGGGCTAACATCAATATAAAGCAAAATTTATTGAAGCTTATTTGAAAGGTGATTTATATTATCTCTGGTGACATAAATTATTACTGCTTTCCCCATTCAACAATTTATCTGACTCATAATACCTATCTTAACTCTTACTATTTATCAGGATTTTTTTTACCTCTTAGTCTCAGTATAAAAGTCATTCTCCAATGCAAATCAAGTAATATATATATATATATATATATATATATATATATATACATTAGTTGAGGTACACACTACACTGGTAGTAAGTAAAAAATATTCAAATATCAAGAATTCTAAAACATCAAGCATTTAATTTTAAAAAACCTCTGGAACAAGAAACTGCCTGCATATGATGCCAATAATTAAAGCAAATGGGAGAAGCTCTTTTATGTAAAATATATAATTGATTTGTGAGAAAGAAGATTTCTAAATGTTAAGAAACTTTTAGTAATATCTAGTTAATCTGATATTTTCTGACACACAAAATTTTACTAAATATTATACAGAAACTTTCATTCTAACCCTTGAAAATCACATTTCCCACAAATTAATGTGTACTTCACATCTGTTCCAAAAAATGTCTGTTTTCATGAATAATTGCTTACAAAAATAACTTCTTATACTTTTCTATTGTGAGGAATAAATGTTGAATTTTTTTTAGATTCCTTGCGACATAAAACACTTCCCAGCACACTACAGGCTATAAACACTTCCATTTTTATTTTACCTCATATTTTTTCTATAATGAAATATAATTGCTTTTTTCAAAAAAATTACAGTCAAGATATCTCTGACGGTCATAAAATTGTCAAAATTTTCAGTATCATATATCAGAAATCTAACACAGAAAAAAGAAAAAAATACAGTGAGACAGAAAGAGATAAAGAAAAAATTATTTTATCTTTAAGGAAGTGAAGGAACTCTTTAAAATTATTATTTTTACTAAGATTATCACATCATACACACAATAGATTTTAGGTAAAACCCAACATAAATGAAATTAGTAATCATTTCATCTTCTCAGTGAACAGTAATTTGATGAGTCTGTCCTCACACAATGAGCACAGAACTATCAATATACTAAATACAATCCCTAAAATTGGATGGAACAATTATTTTACCAATAAAATAAGAATATTCTAAGAAAGTTTGAATCTCAAGTAAAACCTTTAACTGTAAGTCCACTGATCTACCCTCTAAACAAAACCACTTCTGCTTATTGTAATGCAACAAACAACTGGTTTCTGAATTTGACCTACTGCAACAATCCCAGAATTTAAAGGTCTTTAGTCAATAGATCACAATGAAATAAAGGTTAACAATAACACTTCTGAGCAGTTAAGTTCATGATGATTTGATTCAAACTTCAATATTTCTCTTAGGCCTTTAAATCCAAATTATATTGCTAAGTCAGATAAGACCTCTTGAACCTGTTAAAGGCTTTCTTGAACAATGGTTTCAACAATGCTAAACAATTGACACCATGAAAAGTATGTAAGTCATCATTCTTAACAATATCTGAAAGTTTCATTTCCTTTTGTCAACTTGAAATGGAAAGAAACAGATGTCTTCAACTGGCAACAAAGTGAATGATGCGATCAGAGGGCAAATATGTCAGGTGAAGCCAACACACTACAAATTCTGAAAACTAATGATTCCAATCAAATCAGCAATTCTTTTACTCCACAATAATTTCTCTCCATGCTGAAATCTCTGTAAAGCATCACCTGTAAATGATACTGCTTAAATCAGAAGAGAACAAAGCAAATATCTAAAAACTCTAAAATGAAACCACATTGTTTTTATCCATAGTTATTCCTGCATTATAAATTAGGAAAATATCTACACAACATCTTTTAGATAATTAAAAAAATTTTTTTTTTCAATTCTTTCTCTCTCTCTTCCTTATCACTTTCTCGGTTTTTTTTGTCTTAGTTCTTATTATTGATGTACATAGGTGGACAAAGAATAAACATGTCAGTTTTTAAGAGGCATAATTTTTTTTAACCTAGACACTGGGGTTTGTCCCCTAAAACACAATTTTAAAGTATAGAGTCAGGTCATTCTGTCATATTTCCAGATAATAATGCCACTTGTTATAGTCTACTTAACTAGTGGGATAACTAGGGAAGTAGATTATAACAAGTGGCATGTTTTTTTAATAGATGTTTATCTTTTTTATAGACATTTCAGTATTCAAAAGTAAAGGGAATCAATTGTCAATATTTAAAGAATAAAATACAAATACCATATGGTCAGATTCTGGAAGTCTACTGGAGGAGTCAATAAATACTGGCGGTCAGTTGAAGAGTTCTAGTTTATAAAGAGACCTAAACGAGCAGTTGACTCAAAAGGGAACCCCAAAGAGTTTGTGAGAACTCTCAATGTGATGATACAAGATGAAACAATTTGTCTTCAACAAAATTTACCAAACCAAAAAATCAACTTGTAGTAATACGTGAGTATACCAAGCAAATTGACATGTTTCCATGATCTGTAACAAAATGAAAGTTTAGAGAATGAACATCAAAATATCCTATGTCAAAATTAGTCATTTTTATGTTTCTTTTTTAACAACTTACACAATCAACTATCATCATTGCTAACCATGATAATAATCTGTCACCTGATAAATATCATCTTGCCCAATATTCAGTGTAGCAGTTCCTGTTCCATTATGATAATAGCAGCTATCAAAGTGTCCCATACATTAGATACTTCAACAACCTGAGATCAAATCCCGAACAAAGATCTTTTGTGTTTTATTTTGGACTAATGCACTTGAAAAAGGCATGAATCAGTCTCATCTTACCCCAGCTATGGTGTCTTGACATTAAACTGCATCTGATGGGGAGGCTCCAGTCTAGGAGTTTGGAGAATGTGGAATACTCCTTCAATACCATTACTCTCAGGTCCACTTTGAACTGGAGTGGTAGTACCTGTTATGGTCCCACCTTTTGGTCAAACAGAACTGTTAATCTTTTACAAGGAATTATCATTAATATCAAATAAAATTGAGTTAAATACCAACACCTAAAACCATTTGTATGCAAATAAATGAGCTCTGGCTTGTTTAAAAATAATGTTCTCTACAAACTATACGCTTACAAGTCATATATATTATTTACATGCATAAACAGGATTTGGCATTAAATAACGTACAAAGGTTGATATGCCACCTGGGTCCTTTAGCTTTAAGCAACCAGCCTAGGAGAAGGAAAACCTTGAATTCAAACTAGCTTTAATCCACTTAACAAATTGGCCTTGTGTCACATTTTGCTCATGGTGGTGGGGTTGGTAAAGGCATTCATTAGATGTTTCAAAGTTGATTCTTCCCACAACAACTAAACCCATTTTCTATCTGCTGCTGCTGCTGCTATAACTATTTTCATTATATGACACTTACTTTTATTATTAGTAGTTAACAATTCTTTTGTCATTCTTGTACATTTTACATTCATTGTTGCTTTTCTGATTAATTCTACTTTCTCTTTCTATCCAACTGAATTCATGTATTTATAGTACCAATTTTTAAATATATAACATATACACTGTCCCTACAATGGTGGATATGTCAACCCTGACCAATATAATCAAAACAATAAAATCAGATGAAGTGTACCATTCAAATAATACAGAAATCAATCGGAAACTCTCAAATAAGCACTTCTTTTATCTAAATTCTAATCTAAAACTGTTCCTATAATGTCAGATATTTTCTTATGCATCTGAAGCAAGCAACACAATACTTCTTTCAATACATTCTTTAGCCTTTCTCAGAGCTCAACATTTCTGTCAATAAATTCTTCAGCCTTTCTCAGAACAATATTTCTGTCAATACATTCTTCAGCCTTTCTCAGAACTAAATGTTCATGTTTTAGTTTTCAGGAAAGAATGGAGCATTCTTTTGCGAATACTAAAACATGAACATTTAGTTATATGATCAACCAGAGAACAAATTCAAAGCTTCTCTAATTTTTTCTTTTATTCTATTACCAACAACCAGTTATGTGATTCATAATTTTAACAACCAGTCATGTGATTCATAGTTTTGGAATGCATAAAAAAAGAAACCAATCAGGAGACAAATTCCAACCACAACTGTTGCATTCTCACCACTTCACTAATAAGACAAAACCTTAACACCCAGTCCTATGATTCTGCTGGACTGGTATACATAAGTTCATGGTATTAAATGAAGGAAATGCACTCAATGAATTTTAAAGATCAGATAAAACATACGCTAAGAAAAGTTTAGGAATCTATGAGCTAAAACATGGTGCTAATAGCAAGAAAGATAAAGGCAATAATACTGGAATAACAATATTATTTATCTGAGAACTTCAGAAAACTAGTCCAAAAATAATTTTATTAAGCACACTGTCTGTCAGGCAATCATTACTAACAGCAGAGGCAAAAGAAAATGTCCTTTTAGTCATAAGAGAGAGTAGATTGGAGTTATATGCACTCAGTAACAGTCAACATACTCTACTCTTTAAATACGCTTTCAATAAACTATTGTATAAAGAAGTTCATGATATTTGACCTGAAACCAACCCACCCCAAATCATTTAACAAAATTTAGAAAGTATAATATAAATAAAAAGAGATGTAATAAGGTCGGAGAGTACACTCTGATTTATTAATAAATGTAAGTTTATTATGGCCATATTACAAAGTCAAACAAAAGTGTCGATAAAGATTTTAAAAAACAAAAAAAAGGGGCTTTTTGTGATATTGTAATGTTCAAGCATTTATATAAATGAAGAATGCAAACTGTTTTCAAAGAGTTAATTAATAGTAACTCATCAGTTAAAGTTTAACACTTTCAACTCTTAGTTTATTGGACTACAGACACCTGTACTTGAGCTCACTAAATTTACAAAAAACAAAAAAAGATTGAGCTGCAAGATGCAGACATCTATTATCAAAACAATTTTATCCTTTCATAGAATAAGCTGTAAATGGTTGCTTTTTATTATTAGTATTTGATATATTTGCACTGAACCTGAAAGATCGGGCAGATGGTATCTAGTAAAATAATGCTTAGTTCAAAATATTGGGTTTACATTGCATGGCAAAATAGGGCTTAGCCCTAAATTTGGGGTTTACAGTGCATAGCAAAATAGGGCTTAGCCCTAAATTTGGGGTTTACAGTGCATAGCAAAATAGGGCTTAGCTCTAATATTGGGGTTTACAAGTGTATGGCAAAATAGGGCTTAGCCCAAAATATTGGGCTTGCAGGTTCAACTCACTTCTCCTTGTTCAGCTAAAACAAGGTAATGGAATAAATTCCTTCTCTGTCAAAATAAGTCGTGTCAACCAAGCAATAGAAAGAACATCAATAAACTGCATTAAGAGAACACAAAAAATATTTTATCTAAAATTGTTTTGCTTGTGTCTTTGTATATGTTGGACACTTTAGTTTTTCTGTTTCTTTAATATAAAAATTACTTTCTTATTCCTTAATTAGAACTATTATTCTGGAATGAGAGTGAAAAAAGGTTTGATCAAACTCAAGAGTCAGAATGAATGAGAAAATGTAATTTTCTTTCATTTATATTGATTCATTCAGAACAGTTTCTATATCTAAAACATTTTTGCTGAAATGACTTGGCTAAAGTATCCTCAACCCATAATGAAGTATTTATAATGTATGTTAACCTTCTGAGTAATGTTGGTAAAAATCCTTAATTCAATCTGTGTTCAGTTCTCATTCCTATATCTATGATGTCAATGTGCCAATGTATTAATCTGCAGCACTTAACATAATAATTGAAGATTTGTCTTCCAGGAAACCAAATGAATTTTGCCACCAATTTTATCCATAATGTTATATTCTCTCAGAGACTCGGGTAACATTTCTTTAGAACCTTAGTCTAACGTCTGTCATTATCTAAGAAGTTCTTATCCTATGATATTAACATCTATACTCAACCTGTTAATTAGATTGATTTTGACATTTCATGAACAATGCTCCCTTCAAATATCTTATTTTACTAATTTGTTTTGTCAATTATTCTGATATAATTTCAGTGGAGTTAATGCACATCTTTTTTTCCATACATGGTCAGCAATATCTGATTTCCAAGCTTCACTTTTAGTGTTTCTAAAGACTTATTTTTAGGAGTTACTTGTCTTGTTTTTCTATGCCTTACTATTACTGATTAAATGCACTATTCTAAGTAATGTTCTGTTTCAGTAGATATGCTGGGTGGTGGATCAACATAAAGGGAAACAGTTTTTAAATATGACCTTAATGTTATACAACTCACCAATCCTCTACATCTTTTATGAAATATCATTGATATTGAGTAACTGAAACTGGTTTGTGCTTATAATCCATATATGCCCACTCTGTTAGCTAGGGCTGTATGCTGACAGCCTCTTGGTATAAGGGTAAGATCCCCACCCTTAACAAGTGTCCTGGTTATGACATTAAACTATCTGCTGGTGAAGTTCCAGTCGTGGAACTTTTTGGAATGTGAAGTACCTGTTCATTGTCATTATTCAAAAGTCTACTCTGACTCTATAAATCAAAAAACTATTTAATCATTTACTAGACTTAAAACAATTTAACTGTGTGCAAACAACTGATTGATATTAAATAGACTTATTTAGTAATAGATAGCAATATTTGAGGTTTGATTTGGTTTCTTTGTTTAAAGTCATATCAACCTTTGTAGGTTATTTAATGGCATAGCCACTCTCTGTGAAGAACGGTAGTGGTACTATTTAACCCATAGCTGGGAGGATAAGGGGGTTCATACCTTTCCCAAGGGTATTTGCTTGAAAGTAAACGTAATAGCGCGACTTGAGTATGAACTCGCTTCCTACGATCCTGCAGTTTGTTGCTTTAACCATTACGCCACGAGGACACCCCCACAATATTTGAAACTGTTTAACTGTGTGCAAACAAATGAATAATATTGAATAGAATTATCAGTGTTTGCAATACTTGAAAATATTTATTGTCCTGGGTATAACATCAAATTGCATCTTGTTTTATAGTTTAGAGACTGTGGAATAATCCTTCAGTGCCATTTCTCACTGTATATGAACATTTCACAAATTTTATTTTACCCAAAATTGCCTTCAGATTTAACATTTACAGAAACAGTTGAGCAGTTAACCAAGATTTATGGCATTCAATAATCTCTTTTTCACATCAGATACATCTATTTAAAAACATCAAAAGGCAAGTCAGATGACTAGATAACTTTCACAGGTTTTGTGAATCATAAAATAAGAAATGACAGCTTCAAACATTAATTGAAGACCAATTTAAATATCTAATCATCACTGCCTTAAATCTCCAAATGACTTTGATATGCACAAACGGCTATAATCCAAACTGGGAGAGGACAAAAACGTAACTGTTAAAGCACTCACTGCAGAATGCAAAAGACTTTGAAATTTTAAAAAAGATATAATGGTCCAACAACAACATCCAAAACTGTCCACAACTGTAGAAGTCAGCACTCTGATGGGTAGAATAACAACAACAATAATAATACTTACCAGCCCTGGGATTCCAACTAGCATCCAGTTGACAGACAAAAATAAAATGGGCTATAACTTAATACAGACCCTGCACTACTAAACAAGCCAGTATATATATATATATATATATATATATATTTACACTAATACCAATCACTCCCCAGGAAATGGTCTTGACCACATGTGCACAAGGGAAAGCACAATGTGCCATAAATAACTTTCCTTCTTCAGAGTTCATTCAGATCGCATTTCAGATCTAACTCAGCTTGTCGTTGTGATTAAGTGCTGACTAATAACTACTGAACCCAATGATTCAACTACAACCAGCGGCATCCAAGCAAAGCAGAATTTATCATGCATGTCAAAAGAACTTCTCTATCAACCTGTTGGTTATACAGTGATTAGCGTTATTCTCATTCCTGTCTGTACAAAAAACATAACTGTCAGTTATGTCACAAATGGAAAGACAAGGAAAACTTTTGCTACATTTTTGGATTCTACTTCCACACCAAATCTAAGAAAATTTGTGAACAAGGCACATAATAAGCAAACAAATTCACATTCCATTTTAGCAACTTCCCGAATTGAATTTGAATCCCACCGAAAGTATATTACTTTTTCTATCAACAAAATCAAAGTTCATTTACAATTTGGTACACCGTCAGGCATTACATTGATCTTACAGTCCACATCTAAATGATAAGGGAAACCTGATTTATGTCATCGACTCTGGTCTCTCAGTTTGATTGGCTTTAGATTTGATAGCGACATTCGATCTTTTCTCTATGCCAATCAATAGTGTATTTAACACATTTGCTCTTTTTCTTCAGTTTTCAAAATTGAAAACTAGTTTATAGATTCTCTCAAGAAAAAGTTCAGTTCAGTTTCATAGAGAATCTTGGGTCTTGTACCTAAGTCAAAGCCATCCTCAAGCTAAAACCAGAAAAATACCAGTTTTTAGGCCCAAGTGCCAGGTTCTTTGTGCCACTCTTGACTTAGTAGAAAATTAGTTAAATTGCCTCTAACAAGCTGGAGTAATCCAGCCAAGAAATTACACTGCATGGTTGGTTGGTTGGTTGGTTGGTTGGTTGGTTTTATGGCATATCAACCTTTGTAGGTTATTTAACACCAAATTCATTTTTATGCAAATAGTCAGCTCTATTTCAAACATTTCAGTTTAGCAGAAGTACACAGTTTGTCAAAACAGTTCTAATTCAACTAATTCAGTTTAGTAGACATACAGATTTTGTTTACACAGTTAAATGTCAAAACAGTTCTATATTAAAAAATTCAATTTCATGTAAATACAGCTTCAATGTCAAAAACAGTTCCATTTCAACTATTCAATTTAGCATAAGCACACTGTTTAAATGTAAGTACAGTTTAATTGTCAAAAACATTTCTATTTAAGCAATTCAGTTTAGTCAAATAGTTCTAATTCAAACAATTCAGTCTAGTTTTATTTAACCCATAGATAGGAACCTTATCAGGTGCTACCATTCCAGGCCAGAGTGGACCTGGGAGCAATGGCAATGAAGGGGTGCTCTGAATTTCCCAAAGCTCCAGCATAACTGGAACTTCACCATCAGATTGTTTACTGTCATATCCAGGACACTCGTTGGGGGTTGGTCTTACCCCTCTGCAGAGAAGCAGTCAGTGTATTCTACCCCCACCCCTGAGCCGACTGGTCAAGACTCTGCATGAGCTGCTCTCATAGTTGTAGTCAAGAAAGCAAGTGGTAAAGTTCATATATATGCAGGTTTTCCCAAAGGTTTAAATGACTCCTTAAATGCACATCATTACTCATTATCTACATCAGAAGATATCTTCTCAAAACTTAAAACAGGAACTTGTTTTTCAAAGACTGATTTATCAGATGCCTTTTTTTTACAAATAGAAGTTGATAAGGATTCAAAGGAAATGGTAATGATCAAAACCCAAAAGGGCCTATTTCGTTATTATCATCTTACTTTTGTTTAAAGTTAACACCTGCTTTATTCTAACAGGTGACGGATGCTAGCAGACTTAATTGGAACTGCTGCATTTATTGATGATAACATTATTGAAAGTGAAATTCAGGATGAACTTTTGAACTGTTTATTTTGTCTTTGAATGGATTCAGCAATATGGTTTTCATGTTCAAGCAGAGATATGTCAGTTTTTCTGGATGTTAATCAAGTATCTGGGTTTTATATTAGATAAAAATGAATGACAATTAGACCAATAACATTCTGTTTCTATGAAAAGTATCTCAGCACCAATAAACATTTCACCACTATATTCTTTTCTAGGTTTGGTAAGTCATTACTGTTCATCTTTATCGAAACTGCACCATGTTCATATTCCTCTAAATAACCTTCTGAAAAAAGATGTTCCATGGAACTGGTCACCAGAATGCTAGTCTGTCTTCAAAAAGATAAAATCGTTGCTTAAGTGAGATTTACTTCTCACACATTACAACCCATCTCTTTACATTACCATGGTTTTGGTTTGGTTTGGTTTTGTTATATTTTATAAGATATCAACCCTTATTGATTATTTAATGCCAATCCTCTGTGTTTGAGTAGTTTGTGGGTTACATTTTTTTTTAAATTCAGAGCTCATTTGTTTACACACAGTTAAATGCTTTCAAGTATTGCTGTTTAACACTAATAATTTAATTTATCAATAATAATCCCAATCAAAAGATTAAACTGACCCACAGATGAGACCCTATCAGGTACTACTACTCCAGATCAGAGAAACTGTAAATAATGTCAATGAAGGGGTACTCTACATTCTCCAAAAGTGGAGCCTCACCATCAGATGTAGTTTAGCGCCATATTCAAGGATACTCATTTGGGGAGTCTTACTTCTCTGCAGAGATACAATCAGTGTCTTCTACAGCCCAAGCTGACCACCAGACTACATAGTTTTAGATGCTTAATGTTATTGCGTTGGAGCCATGATTTGCCACATTTTTCTTGATGGAAGTCAGAAGGCTATTGCTCATACAAGATGATCTCTAATTCCTGTTGAGTAAAACTTTGGTCAAATTAAAAAGGGAATTTTGGCAATTATATTTTCCATAAAAAAATTTCACAAAATGCTTTATGGGTGTAAATTTACCTTGATTACTGATCATAAACCCAAGGTTAACATTTTTGGATCAAAAAAAGAAATTCCTGTTCATCCTACAAATTGGTTATAAAGATGGGCCACAATATTTTCAACAAATTCAATGGGCCAAACAGATACCTTATTTAGATTTATGAATGCACACCAAAATCTACTCGAAGACTTTATTGTTGTTACAATATTGGTGGAATCAAAAATCATTTAAGTGTTTACAGCTTTTGTAAGAGCACTGCCAGCCCCCTCACAGAGGATACAAGAAGCTACAGTTTCTGATCAGAAGGTGATTCACAACTACAATATAAAGAAGCCTCAAACATGACCTAATTAATATTTTCATCCTGTTTACCATCAGAAATCATCATTGTCCTGAGTGGATAGTAGTATTTTTGAGAAATAAATGATTGTTCCATTGCCCTCACAAAATAGGGTCCTAAAACATTTTAGACATCAAGGCATTAATAGCATAAAGGCTTTGGTATGTTGCTACATCTATTAGTCAAACACTGACAAGCAATTTGAAGACCTTACTTATAACTGTATAAAATGTCAATTAGCAGCAAAATCCCTGAGAAAATCAAAACTCTTTTCTATAGATTTAGAGTCCCAAAGAATCTAGTATTTGATAATAGCACTGTCTTCACTTCAGATTTCAGTCAGTAGAATTGTATCAAGTACATACACTCATGACTATTCCATCTGCAATCAAATTAAAAAGTTGAGCAATTTGTGGGAACTTTTAAGAAGGTACTCCAAAAATTACAGTGGGGGAGCCATGGTAACCAAAAATTACAAGATGAAGCCATGTTAACCAAAAATTATGAGAGAAAGGCATGGTAACAAAAAATTATGAGGGAAAGGCATGGTAACCAAAAATTATGAGGGAAAGGCATGGTAACCAAAAATTATGAGGGAAAGGCATGGTAACTAAAAATTATGAGGGAAAGGCATGGTAACCAAAAATTATGAGGGAAAGGCATGGTAACCAAAAATTATGAGGGAAAGGCATGGTAACCAAAAATTATGAGGGAAAGGCATGGTAACCAAAAATTATGAGGGAAAGGCATGGTAACCAAAAATTATGAGGGAAAGGCATGGTAACCAAAAATTATGAGGGAAAGGCATGGTAACCAAATATTATGAGGGAAAGGCATGGTAAACAAAAATTATGAGGGAAAGGCATGGTAACCAAAAATTATGAAGGAAAGGTATGGTAACCAAATATTATGAGGGAAAGGCATGGTAACCAAAAATTATGAGGGAAAGGCATGGTAACCAAAAATTATGAGGGAAAGGCATGGTAACCAAAAATTATGAGGGAAAGGCATGGTAACCAAAAATTATGAGGGAAAGGCATGGTAACCAAAAATTATGAGGGAAAGGCATGGTAACCAAAAATTATGAGGGAAAGGCATGGTAACCAAATATTATGAGGGAAAGGCATGGTAAACAAAAATTATGAGGGAAAGGCATGGTAACCAAAAATTATGAAGGAAAGGTATGGTAACCAAATATTATGAGGGAAAGGCATGGTAAACAAAAATTATGAGGGAAAGGCATGGTAACTAAAAATTATGAGGGAAAGGCATGGTAACTAAAAATTATGAGGGAAAGGCATGGTAACCAAAAATTATGAGGGAAAGGCATGGTAACCAAAAATTATGAGGGAAAGGCATGGTAACCAAAAATTATGAGGGAAAGGCATGGTAACCAAAAATTATGAGGGAAAGGCATGGTAACCAAAAATTATGAGGGAAAGGCATGGTAACCAAATATTATGAGGGAAAGGCATGGTAACCAAAAATTATGAGGGAAAGGCATGGTAACCAAAAATTATGAGGGAAAGGCATGGTAACCAAAAATTATGAGGGAAAGGCATGGTAACCAAATATTATGAGGGAAAGGCATGGTAAACAAAAATTATGAGGGAAAGGCATGGTAACCAAAAATTATGAGGGAAAGGCATGGTAACCAAAAATTATGAAGGAAAGGTATGGTAACCAAATATTATGAGGGAAAGGCATGGTAAACAAAAATTACAAGAGGAAGGCATAGTAACCAAAATAGTGGACACATTTCTAACAAGTTACAGATCCACACCAAACACAAATGGTATGTCACCTGCCAATGTTCTGATGAACAGCAGAATTCAGTTACTTGTAGAAGTCATACGTCCAATACACCAATTCTCACAAGAGAAACACGGCAATGGAACAATTCAACCAACATCATTGAGCAGTAACCTATACCTTCAAATTGGGTCAACAAATCTTAACAAAAGACAACTGAAATGACATAGACAACTGGACACAAGGTTATGTTTTGCACTAAACTGGAAATATCATTTATGAGCTGAGCAAGCTTCCTTCCACTAAGAAACTGCATTTAAACAAGCTTTGTCCTTGTAAACTTTTAATACACATGAAACAAAGTTTAGATCTTCTACTCAACATTTTATTGGACACTTTTGATCTGCCAAAGGAAAATATTGGAATATTCATACAAAATAATCTGAGTATGAAACATATACCTAAACCTCAAAGAATGAAAGCTAAAAAGTCAGCTGGATATTCAACCAAATGGCTACAAGTAAATCCTCAAGAAAAAAAAAAAAACTTACCATCACACTAAAAAGAGGAGGTGTTAGGAAAAAAAGGGAAATAAGCCTCTTAAGGAGAAAAAGAGTTGACTTGTCTGCTGGCGGGATATGATGTCAGAATGTTACATGGCAACTAAATAAATCATTATTGTTTTCCACACATATTTTACTTTATTTTTGTCAATTCTTGTTTCTTGCTCTAGTGACATAGTTAAAAACAAGTCAATAGAACAGGCAATTACAGCAAATAGCAATACTTGAAACCATTTTAATGATCAATATTAAATTGAATTATTAGTAATAGATAACAATACTTGGAACCATTCAAATGTGCTAACACACAAGCTCTAACTTGTTAAAAAATAATGTTACCTGCAAGCTATTTGTTTACAAATAATATATAAGTAAGATTTAGCATTAAATAATTCACAAGGGTTGATATGCCATAAAAACTAATGAAACCAATCCAAAACTGTATAAGTACTATTGATTACTTCTATTATAAGTGTAATGCTATCCTGTCTCCAATATTCAGATAAAAATATATTACAATATCAAATTGCAAATCCTCTTGATGGTTGAGATTTGCTTCAATATTCATACAGAAAATGGAATTAGCACACTTCTTGTAAACTGAAATCAATTATAAACATATGTCTGTGATAATCAGAAAGTCCTGTGTTCAATTCTAAATTTTATCTGTTAAAAAGTCTTTGATGCTATTGATATCTAAGTTGATAGTAGGATTTTAAATCTCTTTCCATCAAGAAGAGTTATCACTGTCATTTCAAACGAGGCTTAAAGTGACCAGTTTAACGAGGCTCAGGCAAACAAATAAAGAGAAAAATGTTATTTCTGATTAATGCAGATTCTTCAATAAAGTTAGAATTCATTTGAAAATCAAAGAGCAGGAAATATTATTCTGGCATACATTTCTTTTTGATGTAGAGAAACAAAAAAAAACTGGTCAGTTAATTCTAATTGTTGTTGATTAACACTTACTGCAAACAGTCTTTGCTTGATCCAGCTAATAGTATCTACTAAGTCACAATTAAGATTAACAAAATGATCTTCTCTTATCTTTATCTCAGACAAAAAGCAAATAAGAATTTAGACAAAAATTAATTGACAGAAAAATGAAAACAAACCCAGTTTAGAGTCAATGACATATTAACCCTTTAGCAACAACACATAATCTGCGTGACAAATTAGTTTTTCTCCAGTAAACATGATCTACATAGAAGTCGTTGAGTTATTTGGTATTTCCAGTTTTTGAGGCTAAAACGTTGATATAACAATATTAAAGAAAATGTTGAATTTTATTTCATATCATAGATTTAAATACAACAAAAATATTATCATTATTATTATCATTATTAATTTAGGCCTCTTTTTTTGTTACTCATTTGCTTTGATATCTCTGTGATAACAAGGAACAACACATTGGAAAAAAACAAGAAAGTAAAGGTTGCCATGGGCATTTAAATCTACATTTCCTTTAGTTTTGGGTAAGTTTGTTTTTCCATACCAGCTGCTCGACTATTAAACTATGAATGCAATGGTATTGCAGTCATCAAAATAACACCTATTGTTATTCTCCATTACAAACTATTTCACACTGTTATAGAGATAATCACATGAAAGGTTTGCAAATTTAAAAATGATGGTCTTTCACTGGAGTTTGAGTGACAGCAAGTCTCCTCAAGTCTCCAGGACTCTTCTCAGTATTCTGGCCATTTGCAATAATGTAGTAATTAGGGTAATCTCAACTCATCCTCCAACCACCACATCCTCCAGGTCCCTTTAATAATCCTTTAGTTATTGTACCAAAAGCACCAATCACAATTGGTATAATTGTCTTTTTCATGTTCCAGTTTTTTCAATTCCCTAACAAGGTCCAGGTACTTATCATTCTTTTCACTTTCTTTCAATCTTACACTGTGGTCAGCTGGGACAGCAAAGTCCACAATTTTGAAAGTTCTCTTTTTTTTGTTGATTATTATAAGGTCTGGTCTTCTGGCCAAGATTAGGTGATCCGTCTGTATGTCAAAATCCCAAAGGAGTTTATGTATGTCATCCTCCAGGACAGATGTTGGGTTGTGCATATACCATTTGTTTGTATGGTCAATTTTCAGTTTCTTGCACATCTCCCTGTGGTTCACCTTGCCCACCCAGTTGTGTCTAGTCTTATACTCCTTCTGTGGTAATTTGCTGCATTTACTTATTATGTGATTGATGGTTTCATCTCTATCACCACATAACCTACATTTGCTATTTTGTTGCATCTTATCTATTCTCGCTTTGATATAATTAGTTCTTATGGCATTGTTTAGTACTGCTATTAGGAGAGATTCAGTTTCTCAAAGTTTCCATTCTTAGCTACGTCCATGTTTTCTTGTGAGAGAATTTGCTTATTAACCATTTAAAATGCCCATGGAGTTGTTTTTCTTCCCAGTTTTGTTTTCTAGTTATTGTCATTCTGTTAGTCTTTGTGTTGTCAGTACAATTTCTGGTGGCTGTAATCAGTCCTCCTCTGTGTTTTTCTATGTTGTCTTAAAGTCATATTGATTCTTCAATGCTGGAAAGTCCTCTTCCTCCTTTCTTTCTTGATACATTTAGTCTGTCAACATGATCTCTGGGATGTAATGTCTTATGCAGGGTCATTAGTTTTCTTGTTCTTTGGTCCATTTGCTTAAGTTCTTCTCTGGTCAACTTCAAGCATGGTCTTGAAGATTGTACGAGGGATACAGCCCAGGTATTTATTCCTTTGATAATGTTTCTGCAAAATAGTTTTGTCTCGAGTAGCTTTCAGATTCTTCTGAAATACTCTTTCTTAATTTTTTCTTTCCTCTCCACTTGTTTGATGATGTCAGCCTCCAAGATGCCCAAGTATTTGTAGGTCTTCTTTTCTCTGAGTGTTCTAATCTTGTCTTGATCTGGCAGTTACATTCCATCCATAAGGTGTTGTTTGCCACTTTCCATTACTAGCATGGCACATTTTTCTATGCCAAATTCCATTCCAATGTCCTAACTGTATATTCTCACTGCATGTATTTGAATTTCCAGTTCTTTTTCATTTTTTGCAAACAGTTTGATGACATCCATGTACATTAGTTGATTGATCTTTTCCTGTGATTTACTAAGTTTGTATCTGGCTGTACATTTTCTGAGTATGTGGTTAAGTGGCATCATCACAATTATAAATAGTAACAGTAAATTTATAAGAAAAAACGTAATTATACCTTTTAAACTGGCAAGTCACTGGAATTAATACTTCATTTTTATTGTATCACTAAGGAATTGTCATTTAAATGATTGATTTCTAATCATCTAACAAATTAAACTAGAATAGTGCCATAACTACACCTACAAACATGGTTACTATAAATACCTCTCAGTAAAAGCACTTTTAATCC
The DNA here is from genome assembly GCA_963585895.1 of Sepioteuthis lessoniana. Classification (NCBI taxonomy): domain Eukaryota; kingdom Metazoa; phylum Mollusca; class Cephalopoda; order Myopsida; family Loliginidae; genus Sepioteuthis; species Sepioteuthis lessoniana. The sequence continues at coordinate 105,181,715 of OY757920.1, read as the reverse complement.
ATCATAAAATATTACTAACCCTTTATCCGTTATATTTGCATATATATCTCAAAAACTAATATCTATTATGGGACAGAAGTAATTGTTGATATACCTTAATCTTGAATTGTTACAATGATCTTTTAATTTAACAGATTTACATGTAATTTGTTTATTTACTTATATTTGTTTATATCCTTCAAATAATTTACAACATTCTAATGATTACTACAGACATCAAGACATAGCATAATTTTCCTTTTTCAGTTGAGATTACAATGTATCGCTACAAGAATGAATAATCTTGGTTTCACCAGAATCTGAGATCTAAAAACATGAAAGATATTTGTCTACAGAAGTTCTGATTTTGAAAAATGAAATAACATCTTTATAGGATCTTTTGCAGTTAATGGGTTAATGAATACATTTTGTTTTAATGAAAATTCTAAGATTTAAAATTTTATTAGAAAGTAATTGAAATGATTCAAGTTCTATTCTCAAGTGGCAAAAGTCTCACAATTTTTCTACAAGTCGTACAAATACAAAAAGATAAATTCCAATAAGAAATCAGAAAGTTTTGAGTTACTTGAAATACAACTGAAAATGATCCAATAAATTGTTGGTTTAAGATATTTAATAAAATAGTTTTTGGTTTGAATGTAAGCCCAATAGCCAAAGATTATTTTATCAAATATCTTAAACCAACTATTTCAGACAGAGTTATATTTTATGATACCCTGTAAACCTGATATTTTGAACTCTGAGAGATCATACGCCATAATACTAAGGCTTAATATAGCAAACATTCACAGTTTTTTTGTTTTTTTTAAAATAAAATGATGAAGTGTCTGCACCTAAGAGAAAAATTCTGAATGTGTTATGAGCTGAGTTGTTTTTGTGAATTTTGTGAGCTCAGATAGTTCATGGCAAAACATACTAATGAAAGTATTAACATAGACATTTAAGTGCTTCATAAAATATAAAGTTCAAAACTGCATTATCAACAAAAAGAAAGAAAGAAAAAAAAAAAAATATATATATATATATATATATATATATATATATATATATGTGTGTGTGTGTGTGTGTGTATATTTTACCTTTATCCAACAGCAGTTGATAACCTACTGCAAATCGATAGGAAGCCTGGAACAAAGGTCTAACACTTGCTCTAATGACATGCTTAGATTTTGCAGGCATATCTATTTCCCATTCACTCAGATGGATAGCTAAAATGTAAAAAAAAATTAAAACATTATTATTACATTATAGGATAAAGAAATTAGACTCAAAATGTGTGACATAACAACAGATTTTATTCTTTCATAAACAGTTCCATTTCAAACAATTCAGTTTAGCATATAAAAACAGTTCCATTTCAAACAATTCAGTTTAGCATAAGTACGCAGTTTAGTTCTATTTAACACATAGATAGGGCCCTATCAGGTGCTCCCACTCCAGACCAGAGTGGATCAAGCAATGAAGGTGTGCTCCACATTCCCCAAAGCTCAAGCATCACTGGAACCTCACCATCAGATTGTTTAGTGTCCTATCCAGGGCACTCGTTGGGGTGGGGGAGGGTCTTACCCCTCTGCAGAAATACAATCAGTGTATTTTACAGCCCCAGCCAACTAGGCAATACACAGAATTAAATGTAAAAACAGATTTATTTCAGATGATTCAGTTTAGCACAAGTACGCAGTTTAGATGTCAAAACAGTTCTATTTTAAACAATTCTATTTGACATAAATACACAGTTTAAATGCTAACAACAGTAAACTTAAACTATGGTTTAGTTCTATTTGACCCATAGATAGGACTCTATCAGGTGCTACCACTCCAGGCCAAAGTGGACCAGGGGGCAATGGGAATGAAGGGGTGTTCCACATTCCCCAAAACTTCAGCATCACTGGAACCTCACTATCAGATTGTTTAGTGTCATATCCAGGACACTTGTTGGAGAGGGGTTTACCCCTCTGCAAAGGTGCAGTCAGTATATTCTACAATCCCAGCGGACTGGGCAAATTAATATATATTTTTCTTTTTTAAGTAGAGGAATTATATTGTGAATTGAATTACCACAATCAGAAAATCCAGTGAACACTTGCACATGACATACATAAATACTAGAAAGCTGTTTCGACCTTATTAGGTCTCATCAGCGGTGTGTACCATGATCTCCCCCACTGGAGATCGAATAGGCATCACTTGTGTGTGATGTGGACAGATGGCTCAGTGGTAAAGTTTCAGCTCTGCATTCTGTGGTCGCTGGCTCGATCTCAAGTGGGGAAGATCATGGGATACACTTCTGATAAGACCTAATATGGGCAAATTAATGTTTGAAATCTTTAACAACAGACGTGACAAAAATACAGGTAGGAGAACATTATATCTTTTTGAAAAAAATGAAAAATTCAAAACTCTCTAGATGTTAGTAAAAATCCAAGAAAAATCCAAGGGTTCAGTGGCTGAAAGAGTATTTAAAAAAATCACTGGGTTCAGTGGCTGAAAGAGTATTTTAAAAACAATTAAGACATAAATCTGAAAGAATCATGATATATGAATAACATCACCACAGATACATATTAGAAAATATATTTTTGCCTTTTCTTAAGAGCACCATTTGATAAATTAACAGAAACTAAAATCAAAATCTCATGTACAAAAGAGAATGTTTTAATTTGACAAGAAAAATACATCAATGTCATTTAAAGGTAAGTGTATATTTCATAAAACAAAATAATTTGAAAAATTTTCTTGTTTACGAAAATAACTTGATGGATGAAATATTTAAGGTTAAAAACGAATGTCACATTGACAACTAACATTCTTACTTTTAATAAATACAGAGTTTAATTATAATTTTACAATAAAATAATGATTGGGTTTTAACAGGTGATTATGTCATCAGATATAATAAGCATATATTTTAGAATAGAAATAGTTTAAGATGAGAACAGCTAGAGTAAAGAGAAAGTCATTTAAAAGATTAGAGAGGACAGACAAACAGTAGAGAGATATAAAAGAACCTGAGGTGACAAAAACTCAAACACAGAATTTCATCTTTTCTAAAAACTTATCTAAAGAAACTAAAGGAATAAATATGGGTCCAATATGTTTAAAAAGAAGAGAGTGTTTTATATCAATTTTTTCTTTCAGACATGATAACTTTAACTGGAATTATGGTTTGTTTGTTTTCTCCAATTCAAAAGGCAATTGCAGGAATGTTACCCACAATTTTGTTGACAATTAGATACGAGGATCATTAAATAAGTTTCCAGACTTTTTTCATATGAGCACTTTTATTGATAGTACATACACATGAAACTCTAGTCCCCTTTGAAGTAATCTCCTCCGGCTGCAATGCACTTGTTGTACCATTACAACAACTTCTCGAAGGCTCCAGGGAAGTCCCCTTGAGTGAGTGTATCAATGACCTTCGGCATCAATTGTGCTCTCTCTGAGCTTAGGGAATAACCAAAAGTCACAGAGAGCAAGGTTTGGACTATAGAGAGGCTGAGGAACTGTCTTGATGCCCATCTTGGTCAAATAGTCTGTGACAAGGATGGAGTTGTGGACTGGTGCATTGTCCGGGTGGAAATGCCACTGACTCAATTTGAAGAGTGCTGGCCTCTTCCCTAGGAATCTCTTCCTGAACTCCCTTAAAACCTTAACATAGTAACCCTAACCCTAACCCTTTGGCCAATCAACTCTGGTGTATTGACTTCCTCACTCCTCCTACACCTCTCATGATGGAACCAGCATAAAACTTTTTAAAAATTGATATTTACAGTTAATTACTTTACCAGTTCATTGAGCAGATTCGCTCAGCCTTAAAAAGCTTCACTGGAGATATTAGATGATGTCTCATTAAATTCATATTTTTTTAAAGATGAATGAGAATAAGATTCCATGGGAAATTGTTTGTTATATATTTATGTTACTCTTTGTAATCTTATCTATTTTATTAAAAGTAATCTATATCAATAATTGGGAAGAGTTTCTCCTTTTTCTGTGGATGGCCAAATTGTACAAAATTTTTATTTCCTAAGAAAAAAGTAATTATTTGCCCAAATAGAATAATTATTCACATTTAATTAGACTTTCCTGGAGATTGTTCTTTAAAAAACTGGAAAAACAAAATTATTACATTGCATTGTTGCTTAATTAAAAATAACACTTAAGATAAAAAACAAAAGTATTGAATCAATGAACTCCTTAAATGTCACTTGCTTAAAATAAAAATAAAAAATCTATCTTGATAAAACTTAATGACATTTTTTCCTGAAGAATAATGACTTGAGATAATACAGAAAATATAAATATGGATTTATATTTTATATCAATAATTATCAATTTTTAACAATTTGGTGTAGATTTTCAATTTACAGTGTAGCAAAATATTTATGATGCATCTGTGAGGTGGCCTTGAGGATGGGGATATGTGACAATTTCATAATCCATCTTGTTCTCTTTCATCAACGTTTTTTGAACAGTGAAGATTTTTTTCTTTGTTCTTTGAACTGTTAATATGAGTCTTTTTGCTTCTGTTTTTTGAATAATAAACATGTGTTTCCTGTCTAAAGAGGATACAGTAAAGTCAGCATGGCTTCACAGCATAATTTTACATACCGTCAAAACAACATGTATATATTTTATCTATTGGGACATGTTTATGTATTCTTGTCAATTCTCCTTGTATGTATATTATGTATAACATGTGTGTAGATAAGCTTGTCTTTCCTTCCATTTATTCAGTGTCAGTATATCATTGGATATAGTGGACTTTGGTGAGTGAAGATTTGACTAAAAGTCCTCCCTAATACCAACCAACCCACCCAATAACCACAAAGGTTTTAAAATAGAAATTATAATGAAAATTCAAATAAAGCGGTTTTAATATTAGTCTGTTAAGCTTACTTTAACAGCACTCCAATTTTTGACCACATACCCAGAGTAGGTGGGTACTTCAACGAGTTACAAGATAAATGTTGGTGAATTTTGGGAGTAATTTTAATTCAGATATCATTTCCAATTACATAGAGAAAAAAGTGAAGCAAAAATAACCCTAAGAATAGAAAGATACAAATTATTAAAACAAGCAGCAATCTAAGTGCACAAGTGAAATGTTCACCGAAATAAAGAAGGAATAGAAAAAAAAAGTTTGCAATGAGATATTTAAGGATTTAACAATGATTTGTTTCTCAATATTTTTAACAAAATGCTTAATCAAATTGATTTGTGTGCAAGAGATGGCTGTAATGACAGGCCTTCATGATAGGTTTAAAGAAAACCGTAATTAAAACAAATATTAAAGTATATATTGCCTGTATAAAAACTTAAAAGTTCTTAGGGAGATTAGAAAACATAAAAAAATCAACATTGACACAGTGATGCTGCATCGTTAAATTCTAGAACAGAGGTTTTAAAACGAGTATGAAAAAAAAAAAATGAAGAGATACTCAAGTAAAAATAGGGGAATTTAGAAGTGATCACAACCAACTAAATTCAGATTGTAAACCTAACATAGATTTGGTAAAACTATAAATCAAAATGTTCTTTCTATAAAATTAAATACCTCTATTTAGCCGATACAGTGGTATTCTTATATAATAGATATGTGAGATTTATTTCTGACATGTACTGACCAAAACAGCTCTAGGGTATGAAAGTTAGTGAGAAACACCCAAACTGAGTTATCAAACACTCCATCTTGTTCTCACTGATTCACCATTTGGGCTAAAGTGGGAAATAATGATTGGAATATCATCAAGAAATAAAAAGTAAAATGTTCACATTCCTTGTCTGAGCAGAGAACTTAGAATATTTGGGGATAACAATAGAGGATGGCAAGAACATAAAAAGAGGTAACAAAAGACTAACACAAGGTGATCAGGGAAGAGAAGTGAGAAAATTGCAGCTGCCTAATAGTAGAGTGAAGGCTGTACAACAGTAATCATTTGACTATTTTCAGCAAAAAAAAACTTTTGTGCACAACTATAAAATAAGAATGAGATGTGTGTGTGTGACTTTCTATAACTTTGTCTAAAATTGAGTTACTTGTTGGAAAAAGTGAAACACATCCATCTCATTCAAAATATAACATTAAATTTTATTACTAAGAAACATAATATAGCTATTGCCTGTTCTATGGTATCTATACATTTTACATTATATTCTTTACAAGATTTATGCCAATATAGCCAGACAGGATGAACTGAAGAAAATGTCTGAAAATCTCTGCGTTTGAATAATTAGTACTGAAAAATAAATAACTGCCAATTTTTTACTTCTAAATTCTAAATAAAGTTATATAAGATAACTGTAAATGTGGTGAACAAAGAAAAAAATAGTTATTAAATAGCAGTTATCACAAAAGAACAGAAAAATGATGTTCAGTTGTTAATCACTAATACATGGTGACGAATGTTGTAATCTTTATAGTGTTATATTTTGACCTTCGACCCGGCCCAAAAATACTATTCCAAGGTAATACACTGGAAGGAAGTGACATATTCCAACGGCCAGTAATCGAAAGAGATCGCGTGGGCGGATTAAGGCTTATGATATGGGACAAGGTGAAGGTCCTATTGTGCCACTACAGTGATGCACCGGAAGAGAGTAACCTCTGAACTGCATGACAGTTATTTCCGCTTGATGACGATTAAACATCCGATTTCAAAGATCCAGTAGGCGATCGTGTGGGCGTTGAATTATTATTTAACTCAGTTGAGTCTGGGGTGCCAAAGCAGTTGCCAGCAGACTCCCAGAGGGTTAGAGACGAGATGTGGTAGGGAAGGCCACACCCGACCGAGGGGGCACTCGGAAAACCCCCGATGCAGTTGCCAGTAGAATTCCAGACACCTAGAGACCAGATGTGATAGGGAAAGCCACACCCGACTGAGGGGGCCCTCGGAAAACCCCCGATGCAGTTGCCAGCAGACTTCCAGACAGTAGAGACCAGATGTGGTAGGGAAGGCCACACCCGACCGAGGGGGCCCTCGGAAAAGCCCCGATGGAGTGGACCCCAAGACCTCTGGTTGAGCATCTAAGAGAACAAGAAAGACACAACGTGACGGTCATAACAGTGGGGTCAAAATATGAAGTTTATGTTTGGTGCCCGTGGTGTAAATGTTATCGTCGTAGGAAATGAACACGGCGAGCCGAGTTCAAATCCTGGACTTGACTGATTGCATTTCACATAGCACTAATACCCTTGGGAAAGGTATGAATCCAATTATTCTCCCTCCAGCTATGGGTAAATAGTAGGACAGATTAGGTTCTTCAGCCTTGGGTAGGCAACTAGTCTAGGAGAAGGAAAACTCTGAATTCAAACCTGTTAAACTCCGCTTAAAAATTGACCTTGTGTCATATCCTGCCCGAGCGGAGGGGTTGGGTAAATAGGATGTTTGGTCTCCAGCACCCTCTCACATGCAAACCTTCAACAACCCTTTCGAACACTTGCAATAAAGTGAGAGGTAAATATATTTGAAAAGAAGTCTTCCTGCGTCTTTTTCCTGCGTCGTTTCTTCCTGTGTCTTCCTCTTGCGTCTTTCTGCGTGCGTCTTTATTATTGAGTTGTTATGATACGGCAAATGAGTATACAACAATAGCAGTTATCATGAAAAAATGTCAGCTGTTGTGCCATCCAGTTTTCATAAGTTGTCTACCAAAATTGGTAATATTCTGATCATTTCAAACCAAAAATTCTTATTCAATTCAGTGCAGCAAACTAATTCCCTTGGTAAAAGTATGAATCCCTTTACCCCATCATCATCATCATGTCACACCACCAGCATGGATCTCCCTGAATCTCTCTCACCACCTGTCTCTAACATCCATCACTCCTAGTATCTCTTCAAGGCTCCCTACTATATAAGCACAGAGCTGTTGTCTATAGATTCTAGCTGGTTGCCATGCCTTTGCTCATCCATGTGAAGGGGTCCACAGGAGTATGTCGCTTATGAATTCATCCCTAATTCTCCACCAGTGTCCCGCATGTCTGGTTCATTTAATTTGGATAGTTTTCATGATGGGTGGTAAGTGGCCGTACAGCTGCTGCTTTGTTGGGTGCTGCCTCCAGGACATGTTCAATATTGCTCGCAGCATTCTTGTGTAGTTGCTGTCAAGCTTTTTCTCCATACGTATAGTTAGCGCCCATGTAGTTCATCCATACAGCAGTATCGACATGGCCGCTGCTTGGAAAAAACTGCATTTCATTTTATCAGTCAGTTCTGATTTCCATATGACCGATAGCCTATCAATAGCTGTCCATGCTTTTGCTTGTCATGGGGGTGTCCTTGTGGTGTAATGGTTAAAGCGATGGACTGCGGAATCATAGTACGCGAGTTTGTACTCTAGTTGCGCTATTACGCTCACTTTCGGGCATATACCCTTGGGAAAGGTATGAAACCCCTTATCCTCCCAGCTATGGGTTAAATAGTACCACTAATGTTCTTCTAGGAGAATGGCTTTGGCATTAAATAACCTAAAAGAGTTGATATGCCATTAAAACAAAGAAACCAAACCAAACCAAACCTTTGCTTGTCACGTATTGATGTCTGTGTCGGTTGATGAGACACTGCTTCCTAGGTAGGTGAACTTGTCCACTAGTTTCATTGAACTATCATTTAGTGTGGAGATGTCGCCTCTATGATTAAAGCACATGTATTTTGTCTTGTCTACATTAACATGGTGGTCTATGCCAGTAGCTGCTCATTCCAGACTATGTAGCAGGGCTTCGTCTTGGGTTGGTGTATTTGCCAGAAGTGCTATGTCATTGGCATAGTCCATGTCCATAATTGTTTGAGCAGGGTATCTTCTGCTTCTTTCCTTTGCCAGCTTGAAACCGTTATCTTTCATTTTATCAATAGACCTTCTAAGCATGTAGTCTAGGCAGATGATAAAGAACCACTACTGTTCTTTTACAAGGATAGCTTTGAACTAAATAACCCATGAAAGTCAATATGCCATTAAATACAGAAACCAAGCCAAACTAAACCACTGAAGGAGATTCTTCTCATTCCCTTATCCAATTTTAAAGGATTTCACATTATCATTTGATTCATCTTTAAGTAAAGAAAGTGAGATGATATGATAACCAAAACAACAGAGATGAGGATCATAGTCCAAGTATATCAGTAAATGATTTTATTATAATTCACCAAATGTCTGTCCATCAGGACAGCCAAAGTTTTTTTACCTGATTTCAAACAAACATTAGAAATCTTCTTGGAAAGAGTTTTAACTAAAGATCTGTCTCAGGCTACTTTTTTAGGTAGGATCTGTCTCATTTTCCTCCTCAATGTAAAAGGAGGTTCATTGCATGGATTTCTATTGTTCTGACTTACAGTTTCACTTTGACATGCAACAAAGTTTTCAATTCAAGTCTGGGAATGACTGCAAACAAAATATAGAGACAAAAAATCACCAGCTTTCACCACAAAAATATCATTTTCTTTATGTAGCAATGAACAAAATTGGAAATCCTGAGAGATCAAAACAAGGAAAATATATAAATCAGAAGCTATGTTGTCTATCTAGAGGTTTTTTCCCCAATGGAAATATTTGTGATATTAGATTTTGAAAATGACGAGCATGTTAGATATTAATAAATCAAAGATTTTAATACAAAGAACTTTATGAACATCCTTAAAACCCAAACTATTAAGTACAGATAATTCCAGAGATTCAGAATAAAACTTTTACCTGTCTTAGAAAAACTATGTCATGTTTTCTGTTTAAAATGACAAAAATTTGGTAAATACCTGTTTGTTTTGTAATCCAGTCAGAAATTTTTTACCCGTTTCTCAGTTTTGAGAGCCAAATATAACTCATAGTGTTTTCTGTGACATGTTTGAAGGTCATCTTTGGCTCTTTAAAATAAAGGATGAAATCTTGTGAAAACACGTAAGTAGGCACCTCAAATTTGCCTTAAAGAATGAAAGGAGTAAATGTTTGTTATTATGATGACAGTTTATATTTCCAGGATGCAAATGAAGCAATCAAATGATTTCGTAATTAAATAGGTCAAATACAATTGAGTATTGATCTCTTCATTTTGAAAATTAACTTTAATTTATAATCTATCACACCATCTTCTGGTTACAAACCTTCCGACCCATGCATATATTAGTTTTGAAATTTAACATGATTACCCGTGAACGAGACTGATTACACAAGACATTTTATGATGAGAAGGAATTTTTAAAATGTAGCTTTTTTCAAAACTTTTGATATTGTATTATATTATAGTGTAGAATAATTATTGTGACAGGAAGTCTTGTTTTTCGTTTTTGTTTTTTTATCATGACAAAGAAATAATTTATAATTACCCAGGTGTATGCATATAAATACAAAAACTGTTCAAGAAGATAAAAGTTTAAGAATAAATTAGATCAGCAAGAGAATTTTGGCTGAATATCAAAATATCTCATTCAGGAAAAATATCACTGAAAAAGGTGAAAAGACTAATTAAGGAATATATTGATAGATAGAAAGAAAGATAGATATGATCAAAAAGTCATGAGACTGATCAGGAGTTAAAGATTGATGTGGTGTTCTATATTACAGAACAAATGTTATTGTCTTTTTAAATTCCAAATCCAGTGATTCAATCATGATAAAAATTGTAGTGAATATTCTTTAAAAAAAACACTAAAAAATGTTCTACACAATGGCAAACTTGCATAAAATGGAACCAAGGATAAAAAAAAGACAGAAGAAATCTTTTATTACAAAAAAATTGTACCATCCAATTATAGAGAACATTGTCATTTAAATTCATGAATATTTTCTGAAAAAATATATGTAATGATTTACAACAAATAAGGCAACATTGCCTTGTAAATAAATATTCCTTATTCTTTAACAGCATTGATTATTACTCATTTAGAGGTTTTATCATTGTTTATGAAGACAAGGTATCCTTCCCAATGCATTTGATAATTGATTATCAAACATTCTATACAGAAATAGTGAGATTTCTCCAAAATTTCAGTGTCAGGTACTATATATATATATATATATATATATACACACACATATGTATATATGTAAAAATTTGAACTAATTTGAATATGAAAATTCAAACATCACTTAACTTGACATAGCTTTGCAAGGAGTAGACTTTCACTTTTTAAATCTAACAAATAATCTGAAAGCAAGAAAATTTTTAAAAATTTCTAGATAAAAAAAAAATGTTGTTCTCTTCCAAAAACATTTTTTCCATTGTTAATTTAATTCGCATTGAAATTTTTTAACCTTAAAAGAAGAAACATTAAAAAAACAAAGATTTGACCTTTAACCTTTTAGGATACAAGCTTGAACAATTCAATGTGTATAGTAAATAATTTGAAAGTTAAGCACCTGGTGACTGACCTTTTACCTGGAAAACAGTTGTGTTTGATTGGAAATAAAAAGCACTTAATTTCTTCTTTTGCTTTCTCTGTTTAATACATGCTTCTGATAAGCTCAGCAAGTATTTTTTCCATTATTTTTTAAAAATTTAACTAGAAGAGCCTGAAATTTACAGAGACTCCAAGGTAATTTGAAGGATGGTCACATCAGATAAGACTTGCAAAGGTCATTAGATAATTATTCACTACTCCTTATGGATCCACCTTTATTTCAAAAGGAAGCACTAGCAATTATTTCTAATTCTTTGGACAATGCTTCTAATATAAGAAATTTGAATATACAAATAGTTGTGGATTAGCATTCAAGGAAAAAAGAAGGCTATGTAGTTTAGTTTGAAGTATTGTAATTACTTAGTATTCAAAGTCCACTCAAAAAAGTTTACATTCCTGAGGTTAAGAGTTACAAGTCTGAATATCGCTAAAAATCTAATCTTTATTTCCAGTTGGTGTTGTTTGATTTGTAATTATAGAATGATGATCTGAGAGTTACACTACAATCCAACAGATTAGATGAAAGAAATACTACTGAAGAATTTATAAGTGACAACAATTCATTCAAGGAATTTGAATATTATTATAATATTAGTTGGAGTCTAAAAAAGCACAGCAATATGTAAGTCATTCTAGAAAAATTAGGAAATGTTATATGGATAGATTTGATTTATTGAAACTATATGATTTTCTTTGGCTGATCAGAAAAGTAAAATTTTCCAAAGATAAAGAATGTGAGTTCAAATCTGGCCAGATTTATATGACTTGCTAACTAACCTGGATTGACAATTTGGTTTCTTTGTTTAATGGCATATCAACTTTTGCAGATTATCTAGAGCAAAAATCATATTTGTAAAAGAAAAGTAGTGATATTACTTAACCTATAGCTGGGGAGAAAAAGAGGATTCAAAACTTTTGAAATGGGGAATTAGTCCAAAAGTAAACAAAGTATAACATGAAAGAAATGCAAGTAAAAAAAAATAAATAATAATCTTGGTTGAAATGTGTTCCTTTCAAGGGAAAATATCCTTTAAGCAAATTGCTATATTTCAAGCTGTTTTCAAACACAGACTAGTTTATATCTGTTCACACATTTATTAAATATTTGACTTCTCTTCCCCCCACCCGAAAGGTAAGACCCTCTCCTCCCCACAAAAAATGTATCTGATAGTGAGGCTCATGTTCTGGTATTCTGGGGAGTGTTATGTACTTCTTCATTGCCAATACTCCTATGTCCACTCTGACCCAGTGTGGTAGTACCTGTTCAGGTCCAATTTATGTTTAAAAATTATTTATCTTCAATATGACTTAATGCCAAAAAACAAACAAACAAACTTCTGAACAAATAATCACACAAAAAATGTAAATATGAACATACAATGAACAAAATTCCCTAACCCCTGGACATTAAATAACCCTAGACAGGTTGACATGCTGTTAAAATCAATAAATCAAGCCTGACTTTCCCAGGTAAATATCAGTCTATGGGCAAAAATGCAAAGTCATCATTTCTACAATTTCAAATATTCTATTTGGTGTTCAATTTATCTGATTAAATCTCTTGACTAAAATTTGGTAAATTATCATTATGCAGTAAAAAAAAAAGTAAAAGATCTGATATTACTAGAATCAATAAGATTTTATTTCAAAACATAGTGAGTTAAAATTTCCAGAGTTATTTTAATCTTGTGTCCATGTGTCAGACAGAGCTAAGCTAAGAAAATATTTCTCTATTTCATGCCTTACAGAATATTTCTCAATTATTACAGAATATAAAAATAAAAACACTAAAGGGAAATTTATAATGTAGTCGTTAACATTATCAATTGCTAATAGGTAAATGTCACTTAAAAAAAAACTAAAATAATGTAAACATTAGGTAATTTTTTCAGCACAAGACTATATTTATAACAGCTCAAAAGTAAAATATTCGTGTCAGATAACTTTAATGCCCAGGTTACTAAAAACCATCAGTACAAAAAGAACTTGCTGCATTGCCTTACCACGAATCAACAGACATTAAGAGACTGAAAATGGAATTCGATAATACCTTGTTTTGCCTTCGAGGCCTGACATTTCTATGGACACAGGAGAAAGATTTTTCTCAAAGAAGAATTTATTTACAGCTGCGTTGAGATTATATACTATATTTTCTTTAACTTTCACTTTTGTTTTAGCAGTAGAAACACAAGTGTCCCAAGAAAGGTCACTGATTCTCTTGTGATTGAGTGTTCACTTTGAAGACACTTCAATGATTTTTGCATTCAAAGTTTTGCCTTGCAGTTTTTACAATCAATGACAAAACAAGTGTTTTTGTCAACTCAAAGACTTGTGTTTTTGTTCATTTTCCAACAAAGGTTTTCTTTCCATTTCATTTCTCAAAAGAGGAAAAAAAAACATATCAAAGAGATAAAAGATATTTTTGATTATTGCTATAAAACGTATTTGACAAAGAACAAATAGACTTTTTTCCCTTTTTCTATGTGTTATTTTTTTCACATAATTTTTATGTAAATAGGTTCAGTTAATTTGGTACAAGAAACAACTATACCAGTATACTACAATGTTAAATTTAAACAGGAAATTATGAGAAGATTATATTAAAGAAGAAAATCAAAATCAGAATATCTTTAAAAAATAAAATTATGATCATTGTATATTAAAAAGAAAATTAAAATCACAAAAAGGCTAAAAAGAAAATTACTAACAGAGTATTTAAGAAATGAAAATTAAGATTACAGTTAAAAAAAAAAAGATTGATTTACTGATTTTAATGACATGTAAATTTGTCTAAGATTATTTCATACCAAGAGGTTAGGGAATCATATTCATTATATGTAAATATTTACATTCATTATGTAGTCACTTCTTAAGAGGGTTTTTGTTTTGAACACAATCCAATGAAATACTGATAATTTTTAAACAGATTTACTTAATCTGTTGATGGAAATCTAACAGGTACTACCACTCCAGCTCAGAAAGGATGTGACTGAAATGGCAATGAAGGGGTGCAAAACACACCTCAGCTCACCAGAATTAGAGCCTCACCATCAAATACACTTTAGTGTCATAGCTTGGACACTCTTTTTATGGAGTGGTGGTGGGGGGTTCTTATCCCTCTGCAAGGTATTAGTGTTAGCATAAAGAAAATTGAGATTACAGAAAAAAATTAAAGAAAAAAATTACAGGTGAGGAGCTTTCTTTCTTTTAATATTTCAAACATAATCTTTCCATAAGCATATATATATATATATATATATATATATATATTACATTGGTCTTATTTAAACTGAGTTTTGGGATTTTGGCATTATTATTAACTTAATTTTACATTTTTAAGTTTGTTATAGCATATAATTAATGACATCCATCCATGTATAGCAACAACGATACATATATTTCAGATGACAAATATTTGAGAGATAAAGAGCTGAATATCTTAAAGATTTACTTTTTGTTTGAACTCAAATACTGCCAAATATAGATAATACTTGATTTTATTTATCTTTCTATTTTGCCTGTATAGAAGAGTTCAGCAGGAAAAGTGTTTTCCCCCTTAAATAAGATAAAGTTTAGCCTGAGTGTTCAATATTGTGACAACACAGGAAGACTTAATCCATCAAGTGGCAAAATATTAGTAGCTAATAAATGACTTAGAGAAAGAAATAGAGGAGAAAAAACATTCAAGACACAAAATTATCAAGTTGTTTATTTTGAGACTGGCTCCTCGGAATGATAAACAAAACAAAAGATAAAAAGCCAAGAATAAAGGCACAATGCTGACATTGAAAAATGAGCCAATGAACTGTTCAAAATAATAAAAAAAAATGTGAGAGGAAACAGATTTTGTCAAATTTTCCAGACATTAAAATGATCACAAATGCTCAAGTAGATAGACCTAAAAATATTCATATGTTGATAGAGACATGATAAATACATACATACGTACACATGTATAATATATATGAGGGTGTCTCAAAGAAGTCTCATTTATGACCTGAAATTTTCAATGTATAATGTTCGCTCTCTATGATTAGTAGAAAAGGGTGAAGTACATTGAAAAGAACATAGATTATATTAGAAAGCAATTTTTTATTTATGAAATAGATGATGTTCACATCATTTGGTTATGGACTTATTGATTTATCTAAAATCAAAAAGTATCCACCCATTATGAAAATCTTGATAACTGGTTGTGCTGCCTTGATGCAATTTGGCCATCAAATGGAACTTTAGGCTTATGCATGAACATATTCAGTAAACAGTGATGGGCCACTAAGTGTGTGGCCATAGGATTTATTATGAAAATATCTCTTCCATTATATAACAGACTTAAAGGAGAAAAATCACATAACACAGGTGCTACAAATTTTGTCATGTCCTAATTGGAAAAGAGATTTCAGAATGTGGATAAAATGAGGTAAAAAGTAAACTAATTGCCAGTGATGCAATATCATCAAAAACTGAAAGGGTATATTTTAAGTAATATTAAAACTGGATGATTTCTAAGCAAACCTAATCTATAGACACACACATACACATATATATAGACATACACACACACACACATATATATATATATATATATACGCACACGGAGAAAGTGTATGTTTAAAAGAAATTAGTACAAAAATACATACATATAAAACCTCCAACACTATATACAGGATGAAATGGATAAGTTGTTGCCATTTTGAATTATTGATTTCATGCATATGCATTTTGTTCCTGTGCAGCAAACTAAAGTCAGTTGGAAAGAGTCTGTGAGGAAAGCAGCACTATTACAAAACTCACTCTCCCTGAAATCTGGAAATGACATGCTTTACTGCTTGGCATTCATGACAGAAGATCCAACATGTAAAGTGTTTGGTTGTCAATCTGAGGACAGATTCATATTCATAATGATAAAAACCAAACACCCAGTTCACATCATGATATTTGGAGGGCGTCATTACTGATGGTGATATTATTCCTTCTTTCACCCTCTTACATAGCCTTAGACACAACACAGAGGCCTACATCTAGTGTCTGGAGGAAGTAGTGCTGCTCTAGGTCAAAAAGGTGGCTGCTTGAAGATCTTACATTTGGGGGCAACAGGACTCTGCACCATACCACACAAGCAGGAGTAACAAATCACTCCTAACATCTGGCCGCCCAACTCTGCAGATTGCAAACCTGCAGATTATCATGTGTGGGGCTCAGTTGAGCAAGAGACCAACAAAACTGCATGCAACACCAAAAATGAACTGAAGGCAAGGATAACAATGGCAGCATTTACCAATTTAAGCAAGGAAACTGTCAGAAAGCTGACAGGTGATTCCAAAGTCATCTGGAAGTTAAAGTTGAAGTTAACAGCGATTTCTTTGAATGAATTTAATCAATAGTATTTCAAAATATTCTCATTCAATTTAGGTAAATATATCTGATAAAATGAGATGTCAGAGTTATTTTCATTTTTGCATAATTTAGATAACAGTTTATCCATGCCACCCTATATATATATATATATATATATATATACACACAAACACACACGAGTTATACATATGTATATATGGAGAAGTGGTAGATTTTGGCGAATATCCACTTTTCCACTTATTCTTATCATATATATATATATATATATATATATATACACACACACACACTAAATATACATACACACATACATTATAGATATATTTTTAATGATAGTTGGTTTGGATTTATGGCATATCTACCATTGTAATTTATTTAATGCCAAATCCTTTTTATACACATATATTAAATATAAGATTTTTAAACGAGCTCATTTTTTTTGCACACAGTTAAATGGTTTCACTTATTTCTATCTAATACAAATATTTCTATTTACTATTAACCATTTTGAACAAAGTTAAATGTTTTTAAGTATTGCTATGTAGTACTTGTTACTGACATGAATGTCCACCCCACCTCTGGGTGGCAATAGATTTCTAGTATAGTTAACAAGTGAACAGACCTTCATTGAAAGTAGGTCATAGTGTCTAAATGAAACTAGTCTTCCTTGAATCAGTTTCTTGGAAAACAGTAACAGAAATTACAATTTGAACATGGAAGCTGATGATTGAATGAAAGGTGTCACCTGGTGAATTCAGAGTTTTGCACACCAGAAAGGCAAATTGAAAATAAGTCACTTGGTTGACAAACTCCAAATGAAATTGACATTGAAACTACCCCAGTGATGAGAAGAAATATAGCCAACTTATTCAAAAGCAAATATCCATCTATTTTTCAAGATTGAAGATAGGAGGAAGAAGGAAAAACAAGAGATAAATCTTAATATTCATCCTGAACCAATGATGATAATCACAGAATAAAAGAACTTTGAAAAGAGAAAATTTATAAAACTTTCTGCCGACTGAAGTGACAGAAAAGATAACGAAAAGACATTTATGAAATCTCCGATGAGATGAATAAACTCAAATAGAAGCCTTATTTTGAGATAAGTAAAGATTATGAATAACTTATCTGCTCTAATATTATTATCGCATTCACATTGAAGTTGATATTTATTTTGCATGCACCTTTACATTCAAACAAATATTTGAATTGCTTGGGTATTTATATTTGATCCTCTTTATCTTTCTGTGATCATTCACATGTGGGTGAATAAAAAATCAATATAAAATTTCTTGTATTATTTTTTATATTGTCTTTGGTTTGTCTTCTTGGTGGATTTCTGGTTTCCTTTTTATTTTCAATGTGTCATAAATTGATTGCAAGGTTGATTTAAAAATATTTATATGAATGATATATATGCTCCATATTTGTAGATTCATCTGAATAATATTTCTACTTGTAAACTTGGTCCAGGATTAAATATTGTATATATACATTTTTGGCCTTTATCAAGGATTTATATTTTATAGCCAGGTTTTGTAAGTTATTTGGAGGTTCATTTGAAGATATATTTAGAGACCATGTCTGGGAACTAAATTTTCATGTTCTAGTTGCATAGAATATTTGAAAGCTCATTTTTAAAAGAATTTAGATTCCAGAATCTGAAGATTGTGGACTAATGTGCAGGTTTGCCTAAAATATCTCGTTCCCACATTCTGACAGCATTTAGGTTCATAACACACAAACAATTCAACTAAACATCAGTCGTTTGCTTACACACAGTTAAATACTCAAACAGTTATATTTCAAACAATTCAGTTTAACCTAAGTCAATAAAGTGAAATGGTTCAAAGTATTGCTATATATCATTAACAATTCAATCAAATGTTAGTTATTTGTTTACACACAGTTAAATGATTAAACAATTCTATTTCAAACAATTCAGTTAAGCTTAAGTCATTTTTTGCACTCAGTTTAAATGTCAAACCATTCTATTTGATCTATAGATAGGACCCTATCAGGTGCTACCACTCTGGGCCAGAGTGGACATGGGAGTGATTACAATGAATGGATACTCTACATTCCCCAATGCTCCAGCATTACCGAAGCTTCACCATCACATCGTTTAGTGTCATTTCCAGGACACTCATTGAGGAAGTCTTATTCCTCTTCAGAGATGCAGTCAGTGTATTCTACAGCCCCAGCCAACTGGGCCAAATGAGTTGGGGCAAAATGAAAAAAAAAAAAAATAAGCATGTTATAAATACAAGTTAAAATATTTGCTTGAATCAAAGGTAGAAAAATTGACAAGAAATTTCTCTATAAGAAAAGATTCCTTTCATTCCTTCTTTATTATTATCTTTTTATTTTATTTTCTTCATATTTTTTCCCTTCTTTCTTTCACTGTTATTCATAAATTTAAATGATACATTGTAATATCAGACAATTCTTCTTATTGTTTTCATAACTTATATACAAGAGATTCTTGCTAACTTGATTTTCTGATATAATGATTGATCAATTAGATGCAACAATCACAGGATCTTGTCCCCTACCATTAGCACAATCTATCAATTGCCTGTTTGCAAAAGATAGTCAAGATCTAAAATGTTTTATCATAGGTTAGTCAGATCTTGTTGATATTTATTTGTTGGAATAACATACAGAAATTGAGCAAATTGGTTGTCTCAAAGGCATAGATTATCATCTTTGGTGATTTTTACCAAGATTATTTTCACAGGAAGAGTTGTATTTCATAAACTCACAGTAACTATTTGAGTTTTTCCTCAATAAAAATTTCCCTCACAGCAATAAATGCAGATATCTGCATAGATTTTATTACAAGTAGCATTTTAATATCTCACTTTTATTAGGTATCAGTTATATACTGACAGATATTTCATTTTTGTATTTTTTAAGTATGTTTATACATTATAGTATTGGACAAAAAAACCCTTTCAGACAGTAAAGTAACTGAACTATTTTTTTATCATTTCCACAAATTTTATTGGAACTTCAAAGTTTTAGACACACATAAGAAGTGATTATTTTCCTTGATTATTCTTCTCAGAGAACTGTTCGTTGCATTTTTCTAAAAAGAAATTTTCAAAAATCAAAATATAGGAAATGGATAAGAATTTTATTTTTCTTGAGTTGATATCCTAATTTTTGCTTAGTCCTTTGCTAATGTCAGGTAAGCAATCATCTGAGTTTGAAAAAGGTCAAATTGTGGCATACAATGATTGTGGATTGTCTTTTTATGATATTGCAAAGAAACTTAATCACCATTAATTGATGTTTTCCTCAAAAAGACAACTGAAAATTATCATCCAAAAGAAGATTGAGGCTGAAAAAGAAAAAGCACTGTATCTGATAATAGAAATATCTTTTTAGAGTAACAAAGCAGAAAGTCACAGAATCAGAACAATTCAAAGATAAGTTGAAATTGATAAAAAAATTATGTCAGCTGTCTATTTTGTTTTGTCATTTTGTCCAATACTGAACATATGAATTTTATTTCTTCTCAAAGTATATTAATGACGTGACAGTATACAACTCACTTGTCATCAATTTTTGAATAATTAAAGAATATAAAAACTAAAAACATTGTCCAGGATTTACTTCTGCTTGATACATACAAATAGCTGAGACAGTAGGTAAGTTTTTTTTTTTTTCAATTTCAGCTCCACACAATCTCCTGAATAAACTAAAAAAATCAAGAAATGACTGCTGAGAAAGATGTTGAATTGTTAATGCATATAAAGAACAAAAGAAGACCAATATTTTTAAATAGGGAAAGAGTATCAACCAAAATTACTTTAAGGACATTTCCAAAGTAAAGCAATTTTACTGCTGATCAGAAAACAAAATTACATTTTAAGATGAATATAAAATCAAGTTTTATGAAGTGAATGGATATCTGATTGATTTCTTCAAGATGAATTTCATTGTATTACTTTTTACCAAGTTCATTGTTATCTAGGACATTGGAAACCTTATATACTCTGTCTTATTATAGTTACTATTAGATATAGCAATACAAAAGTAATCATTCTTAATTTTGATAAATAAAATCTAATTTACAAAATTACATAGAATCCTTAAGATGTGCATCTCTAACTCTGGCTTTTTGTTTTATAAAGCATCAGTCGAGGAATTTGTGCATTGTTTTTTATAATTTATAAAAATCTCTACAAATAAAATAAAAACAGAAAAGTTTTTTTATCATTTAAAGAAATATAACTATAATAATAGAAGTGGCATGAAAATCAGATGTAATACATAACATATCAAGAGGCATACACATACATCATGTAGTAATGAATATATTAACAGAATCAGCCTCGGCATGATTAGAATAGAAATCTCATGGGTATGTCAAATGGAAAAAATCATATTGGTATTTAACTATGTTTTAAATATGAAATTTAGACAAACTGTTGCTTTTTAAACTCTGATAATGAAAAAATTCAAATTTTAAAAACTAAGTTATTAAATTAATTCTTGCAAGAAATATCTAACTTTAAGTTTATGAATTGCCAGCTTAACTCGAGCAATTTGAACAGAAAAATAAAATTACCTAAACAATTAATTACAATTACATTTATTGGAATATGACAATGATGACGATGATGATGAAAATGAAGTTTTTGAATACTGATCACAAAAAGTAGCAGTAAAAATCTCTGCTATACTTAATTCTCATGTGCTATTCAAGTGCCTCAAATTTTGGGAAGCCACAGCAAATAAGAAACCTAAGTAATGATTCCTGTTTGTCTGTTTCTCTATACAATAGTCGTTCAAAAAGTTCTAAGCCCCACCCAGAAAGAAAAGCCATAGCTGATCATTTTTGCTATGGCAATGTACTACCACTTCTTATAGAACTAGAAAAACTAATTCAGATTTCTGTCTTTACTCCTGTGCACGTGAGGCCCATAAAAATGTGAGAAGTGTGTGACAAATCTTAAAATGGAAAAAAACAGAGGCCTGAGCAGTTATAAAGTTCCTGCAAAAGAAAAGTAGGAGACCCAAGAAAATCCATGAAGACATGGTACAGATAGTTGATGAGGATTCCCTTCCTATGAAAATGTAAAGAAGTGGATTTTAAGCTGAGTAAGGACAACATAGAGGATGCTATTCATGGTTCTGGATGACAAACATCTTACTATCCAGCAGATTGAAAACTTCATTACTTCTACTTTAGTCCACACAAAAGTTTTAACTGAGATCTTCGAGATGAGCAAGCTGCAAGAATTCTCATGCAAGTGCACAAGCAAAACAAGGTTGACATTTCCATGACACTTCTGACTCATTTACTGGCTGACCATAAATTTTCAAATACAGATTAGTCACTCAAGATGAAACCTTGATTCAACACTTTGAATCTGAATCAATAAATTAAAAGCAAAGAAAAGAAAGACATTGGTTCTCCCCCCCCCCAAGAAATTCAAGTAGGCAGTGTCTGTGGGCAAGGTAATGGCTTTTATTTTTTTTGATTCTGAAGGTATAATCATGATAGACTATCTGGAAAAGGAAAAAAATGATTAATGGAGAGTACTATGCATTGAAATAAATGATGACTGAAAGAAGCAATCAAGTTGAAATGTTGAAGGAAAGTGAAGGCAGTCATGCTCTTTCTCCAAGATAACATAGCTATTCACAATGTTCAGGTTGCAGTAGCTGAAGTAGCCAACTGTAGCTTTGAATTGCTACCCCATCCCCTTATTCACCAGACTCAGCTCCATCTGACTTCTTTCTGTTTTCTTAACTCAAATCCAACCTGCATGGTCACCATTTTGGAAACAATAATGAGCTCATATTTACTGTGGCAGAGTTTTTGAAGGACCAAGATACAACCTTCTGTGATGAGCTTGCAATGCTTTGAGCATTGTCAGACCAAGTTCATTGATATCAAGGTGGGCTATATTGAAAAATAATGAAAAACTGTCCTGTTTCTCCAACTCAGAAGAGTGAAGCTTAGAATTTTTTGATCAACCTTCATATGTAATACAAATTGACTGAGATACGTACTTGAGGAGTAAAAGGACATCTACAATAGAGTAATGGGCAGCAGGTTATTTGTGCAAACTATTCATGATGTTTCCACAATCCTGGGTGAAAGCTTCATTATTAAAGTCATGTGCTGGATTCACCTAAGTTGAACTAGTACTGACTTAGCATTTAAAATCTATTGGAAGGAGAAAAATTAATGATGGGCTCTCTCCTGAAAATTTTATCATCAAACAAATATCAAAATATCTACTTACACAATCATACTTATATATATATATATATATAAATGAATAGAGAGATATCTCTGTTGCTGTCATTATACAGCATAAATAAAAGCTTAAATGCTAGTTCCTCAGACAATTGTTCCACTATATTTTCATTTTATTCATTATATATTCATAAATAGACTTCAAATGAATGCATTACCTCTGCTACTATTGTCAAACCCCAGTTGACTCTTCTCTCCTTTTGTCATTTTTCTCTCTCCTTTTACAAATTCTTTATGTGTGAAATTAGACTTTCATTATTAACTGCTCATAAAGATGTCCATATTACGTCAATAGAAATAATCATTTTTACCCCCAAATATTCAACCGTTCATTCACGTTTTAATTCAATTCTCTGATGAATGTGTGTCATATGTAAATTACAAACAACACTGAAATATATACAATGATTATATGTGTTTCCATGTATTAATTTCTCAGTGAACAACATTCAAGTTAAAGTCCTGGTTGAAAATAAAATGTTAACAATTTGAAAAGAAATAAAAGGCTATTGTTACCAAAGGATAAATGTGTAGGCCACCATTGAAAATGGAATTCCAATTCTAGCTAGATATTTGGTGTTCATTTTGCCATAATGCCTTTGAAAAAGGCATGAATCTCTTTTTCTTTCCACCAAACAAAGAGTAAAGTTACAGGGGAGACCAGTGTCTTTAATTTTAGTTGGGATTCAGGCTAACTGGAAGACAATATTTTTATCCAAAGACAAGTGGGTGTGATTGTTTGCAGTTACATCTAAAAGTTAAGTAGTGGCTTGACTTTCAGATGTAGCAGCAAACAATCACATGTCAAAGAATTAAGGTTTTTTAACCAATCAAGAGGTCCCACCAGTTGACAATGTAGACACTTTCTTGATCCTATCATATGAATAATTGTCATAATGAATATTATAGCAGTTCCTTTGCTCACCTCAACTGTCAGGCACCAATAACACTAGAGCATATTTCTTTGAGACCCAGTCACCTTACCTCACAAAACAAGTTATCCAATAACTTAACAAGAACTCAACACCACAGAATGGACATGAGATGACCAAGCTTCTTTGTAAGCTCTCTGCACTAATAGAAAGAAAGTGAACCCTTTTGTAGATTTCCTCATCATTGTAGACACTATTCTTATTTTCTTCCACCTCTGCTATTTGAGCAGACACTATGATATTCAGGTCAGTAAATCACCTGTTTTCAATCCTCTCTCCTTATACACAGATATAACAATAAGAATAGATCATTTAAAGAAAAGATTTTATCAACACTATTATTAACATAGATGAAAGTACAGCTATTACAAAGATGAATCAATCTGGCAAACAACGGCCTTTTATATTTGATTTATAAAACTATCAATAATTCTGTTATTATTTCAATCAAAATATCCCAGATAAGTGAAAGATGACAAACATGAGTTAATTATGAATTAAGTCAGTAAAACCAGTTGAATGTAGATTTTTAACATAAAATGAGAGCCAGGACTTGAGAACTTTTGGCTGTCAACCCCCCCCACACACACTCCCCAAACGTAATAGAATAATCAGAAATTTCTCCTGTGAGGAAAATACAGGTTGTTTTTTTCTCCTTCATCACATCTAAATTTTTTCTAGTAAGCACAAAACCATATTACAGCTCTATGAACTTAGTAATATTCTTGACATATATTTCTAATTCTGTACCCCAATCCATTTTTTTTTACCCTAACAATATAAGCCTAATTATTAGCAAAGAGGAAAAACAATTATCAAATCATTTTTTAATGTATTAATAGTTGAAAGAATCAGGAAAAAAACAATAAGGAATTCATCATCTTACCTTTAAGAGTTTTTGTTCAAATTGAATGTTTTCAATAAAAATATTAAAACATACTAAGTTGGCTATGCAAGGAGAATGCAGTAAAATGTCAAACTTATGATGTGATTTTCTGTGCAGTTTATTTTATTGATGTCAAGTTCCACTTCCAATATGCCAAATAACATATCTATTTTTAAATTGTGTTTGTATGAAGCACTTCTCTTATAATGATTATTTTTATTACTAGTTTTACCTTGGCCATCTTATAGCTACTTTTTAGCATGTGCTCACTTGATAAACTCTTTAACAATGAAAATAAACAGCATGAAATTGGAATAACAATAAGAAGTTAATTCTTCTAGTGTTTACTTTAATAGTCAAAGAGTTGATCAATTCAAAGTGTTGTGAAAAAAACTAATAAAATAGAGAAAAATTATATATATATATATATATATATATATATACATATATATATATATATATATATATATATACACATATATGCACACATGCATGCATACACACAGGTTGTCGAATTTTACTATTCTCATAGCTCTTTCAGAAATATCCAAAGTCCAAGATGTCAGCCTCTAATTTTATACAAGAAATGAAAAGACACAAGGTATTCATAGCACAACCTCAATGATTCAACTACAATAGTTTCTTAAAGTGGCCATGTCTTTTATCTTCAAAGTACAGGTATGAGCTGCATTGTTTCTGCAAGACTTCAAAGTCAATGCCACCATGTTCATTGAGGTGCTGAGCACAGGATTCAAGACCTGGACTGAATGAGAAATTTTCCATGTCTTGCAAGTTCTGCTGATTTGAATTCCCTGAACTTTTATATCTGGGATATTCATCAAGAAGAATCCGAATAAGCAGCCTAACAGTACCAAAGATTTCTTGAAGGCCGACATCAAAACATGATGGTCAACATAAATAAGAGATACCTGATTTGAGCATCTCAATAAGTGTAATTACTGAATAAAATTTTCTGCTTTTCTAAATAGAATAGGTCTAAAAATTTTGGAAAATATACTAATTTTCCTATTGAATATCTTATTTTCTTATTTTCAATTACCTGGTATATTACAGACATATGTGTGTATGTATGTGTGTATATATATATATACACACACGCACACTTACTCACTGCATATAAGGTTTGCATTTATAAGAAAGAAGAATGATCAATATTAGGGATAGAGTGTATATAGATAAATATAAATAATGTATACAGTTCACAATTTGTGACTGTCAGTTTCAGACTAAATAAACACTTAATAACAGGTCAGTTTTTTATTGGATCTCAAGAGAGATACAAGGTCACCAGACTGAGGAAGAAGCAAGAACACAGCTTATTCATGATTGCCAGGTGTTCTGAGTGATTGTTGTAGAGTATTACAATCTTCAATTTTGGTAGAATTACAGTTCTCTCATCAAACATCAACAGAACTTTGATGACAGTTTGGTGTCCTGTACTGATTCAATACCATATTGGGATTCTAGTGTATAAGTAGGCTATCTATTGGCACAGTTATTAACATATCTTAGCTGTTTCAGGATCCATTTTCTGTAGTTCTTTCATCTGTTGTATCCTTTCTGGTTTGTAAGGCAAGAATGGTTCCATCTGCTTCTTCCAGTATATTGTAGAGTGCATGTGACAGTGCATCTGTTGTTGTCTTGATTCTTTTCCACTACATGTATGATGCTTGAGGAGAATCTTATGAGCCACAATTGGAATCAATGAATGTATAGAGGCATTTTGGAAGTTCTGTGATTAATAGTAAGGTGACCAGGGGTTTGTCGTCAGTTTTTACAATGAAGTTTAGGCCAAGGATATATTCATTTTGTCAATCGCAGGCCAAGGTGACAGCTAATGCTTCCTTTTCTATAACAGCATAATTATGTTCTACATCTTTAAGAGACTGTTGGATGTTGTCTATTGAGCACTAGGATTTACCATCTTGTGTCTGATGAAAGATGGCACTGAGTACAGCATTTAACTATGAATGTCTTCTCTTTTGGGCTGTAGTGGATGAGAACAGGCAGTGACACAAGGGGATTTTGCATCTGCTGGAATGTTATTTCTTGTTGTTTACTCAATGTTGATTCAGAGGTTTTGTATTAAAGGCACCATAAGGGCTTATTATGGTAGTAAGGTTGGGCATAAATTTGGCCAGTTGATTTGTCAATCCTACGTAGCATTGGAGCTTCATTATGTTGCTTGGTGGAAAGGAGTTGTCAATTGAATCTATTTTTGTAGGATCAGGATAGATGCCCATACTGTTGATGATGCAACCTATGAAACATTGAGATTTTGTAAAACTCACAGTTTTCATTGAGTGTAAGACCAGCATCCCGCAGTCATTTCAATACCATATGAAGGCAACTGTCATAGATGGTATGGCTTTGTTGTAGATAAGGATCTATATAGCATATTAGTACATATATGTGAGCTAGAATTGTTGTGTGCTTTGCTGGCCAAACTAATACTGAAAGGGACCCAGTTGAAGAAATATCTTCCAAACGGGTTATAGATGCTGCATATTACTTGGATTTTTCTATGAGTGTTATTTGCTAGAATTCACTTCTTACATCAAGCTTTGAGAAGATCCTGGAGTAAGGTAGTTTGGCCAAGATTTCATCTGAGACCATTGGGTGGATCTCATGTTAGATAGATTTGTACAGTTGTTTGAGGTTCACATAGATGCATATTGAATGGCTTGGTTTTTGGACTACTACCCTGGCAGAACACTAGGTGATGGGTCCCATGATTGGTAAGATAACTTTTTCCTTGAGCATGAAGTTAATTTCTGCTTTCATTTTTGGTAAGAAATGGTATGCAATTTTCTGAGAGGTGTAGATGTGCCCAAGGTTTTAGGCTGGTGATGTAAGCACTGTCAAGCTTGTCGAATTGCTTTTGGAAGAGTTGAGGAAAATCACCTTTAATGTCTGTATTGTTGACCTGATAAACATATGAAATGAGACTATCATTTATGCTAGCTGAGGAGAAAAGATGACTGACCTTTAATGACATAAAGAATCTCCACCATTTCCTGGTTCTAGTAGTAGAGCTTGCTCAGCACTGTGAGTATTCTGCTACCAGTGTCTGTTTGTTCACCTCGGTCAGTTTGTGGCTTTTATCCCATTTTTCACAAATGACTGAAATAGACGCATCTGTGTCTAATACAAAAAGTGGGGACTTCTTTCTATTGTGTCATCAATAATTTTTCCCTTAAAGCATGAAGTAGTTTTTGCTCTTGTAGAGAGCTATGGTGGGAAGCATTTCTACAAATAGCTTGGTAATGTCCTTTTGTGTGGGATGTTGAATAAGTTACAGTTTGTGCAGGGCATTTTTCTCTAGGATGGGCTTTTTGCTGCAGTATCAGCAGGAATTTCTGTTGTGTGTTTTGGAGATGTGTTGTTCTGTTATCACCTTTTTGCAGGAGGCAAAATTGACTTTGTCATCACCTCTGATGAAAGGCTGATTTTCTGTTTGTTCTTTAGTATCTCTGCTTATCTATACTGTTTGGGAGAGTATTAGGTTTACTTCTACATTCCTCTGCCAATAGGTCTTCAATGAAAATGTCAATAGGTTCACTTGGCTTCTGTGTTCTCTTGTCGAACTTTGCACGTACAATGATGAAATCTTTGTGCACCAAAATAGACGTATAATGCTCTCATGAGCACTTAGGGTTTCACCAAAGATTTGTCACTGTTAATAGTTGGCATTATGTCATCATCAGCTAAATCCCCCAAAGAGTACAACAATATACTAACCTGTTCTGCTCATATTCTGTTGGTTATATCCACTCCAATTCTATATCAGAACCCTCCCGCCAGTATTTTGGTAAATTAGAAACTGTCCTATTAAATGGTGCAAGCATTAGCAGGCTGAGTGTCAAATGGTTTCTCCAAATTGTTCGTCCATGTTTTTGGTCAAGAATGGTTTGCTTCTGTCATGACTGCCACAATGTAATGTTGTGTATTCTTTCTAATGTTATAAATTTATATTTAATATTTTATTTCTGTTTATTTTCTTTGCTGGAAACTGCTAAATTGATTTTATGGGGGATGTGTACTTTCTTAGGTTCCAATGTATGGTATTTTCTTTTTAAGAAGTGATTAGTTTTAGATATTTGAGCTCATTTTCTTTAAAATCATGGTGTGGTTTTAAGTAGCATGGTAGAAATGTTTTCATGTTTGCATTTGGAAATGCTCTTTAGGAGTTTATATTGGAGGAAGTCATTTTCTCCTCCAGGTAAAAGTGACAATGTTTTGATTGTTTGTTGTGGTTTTAATGGCATATCAACTTTCTTTGGTTATTTAATGCCAATATCTATCCTACTAGAAGGACAATTGTGGTACAATTTAACCTATGACTGGGAGAATGAGGGGACTCACACTTTTCCTGAGGATATTTATCTGAAAGTGAACGTAATAGCACAACTAGAATTCAAACTCGCTAACAACAATTTTACAGTTTAGCGCTTTAACCATCACACCATAAGGACAATCTCTCAGCAATGTTAAAAAGTGGTTATATTTATTTCACATATTATTATTGAGGTGTTTTGAGGTTTCATGTGTGAGTTGAGAGTATTGTACTTTTTGTATTTTCTTTTTGTTAAATCATATTTTATATATTGTTTACATTTCCAGGAACATAGTTTTGGTCTGAAGTTGGTAAAAAGTGTAAAACTGACAGCTACTAGGCAGTGTCTACTCTTTATATATATTGGTTTGCCTAGAAAGTTTAATCTGTGGCATAAAGGAGAAGTAATTTCATTCAAAACAATCACTGATTGTATTGTGATAGTTATCATATCAATATCAACTGTTTTTATCAAAATACTGTTTATTGATGTTCACACTAAAGATAGAAGAACATAAGCAATATTTTTTGCATATTAGGGATTAAAAAAAACAAAAACGATAGCAAAGCATCTTAACACACATTAAGAACACTTGTGCAATTTATGGAGAAGGTACTGTGAACGATCAGATATGTTATAAGTGGTTTGAAAGTTTAAAGCTAAAATTTTCTTACTGAGCAATGCTTCATAATTTAAAAAGTTGAAATTTATAACAGTCAAATCAAGATATTACTTGAGCATGATCAATATTATATGACGCAGAAAATAGCTAACATAGTCAAAAAAATGAATGAAGCACAAAAATCATCAGCACAAATTTGGTTATGTTAGTCTCTTTGAAATAAATCTTCTATATAAGTGAATTAAAAACTACAGGACCGTAGTTAAATTTTACCAGTTTTAATTAAAGTAGAGCTCTTTTGCAACAATACAGAATCTAAAAAATCATAAGGAAAAAAAAAAACAACACTGAGTAAACAAAATGTGAGTTTTCATCCATGAAATGTGATGCAGAATATATATGGTGAGACTGGAAATG
The DNA here is from genome assembly GCA_963585895.1 of Sepioteuthis lessoniana. Lineage (NCBI taxonomy): Eukaryota > Metazoa > Mollusca > Cephalopoda > Myopsida > Loliginidae > Sepioteuthis > Sepioteuthis lessoniana. The sequence continues at coordinate 105,151,472 of OY757920.1, read as the reverse complement.
AGTTATCTAATGTGTGCATCCTCTAATAATGGAGAAGATTGATTTGAACAAGTACTGCTCTCAGATGAACAAAGCAAAGATAGCAGTTAATGAGCAGAATCAAAAATTAATAAAGAAAAAAGTGATAATATTTTATCAAATAATTCTAAACAGTATGTTTCTCTGGTGATCAGAGAAAAATTTATCATATTTTGGTAGGAAAATTTTGACTAATCCATTGTATTTACCAGATACTGCATCTTCAGATTAACATTTATTATGTTTAGAAATGATTTTCTTAATTAAAAAAAATGCAGTTCCTTAGAAGAAAGCTAAATGCATTTAGAGCAGTTTTTTATTAAAAAATTTCTGAATGAACTGAATGAGAAAGTTGCCTGTAAGATGGGAAATAATTATTAACAAAAAAAAAACAATAAATATATAGTTCAATGATGTGGAAATTTTCTTTTTAAATTTATTCTTAATAAACCAAATTAACTTTTTGTATAACCTAATGTGTTCTTTTTTACCTTCCCAGTTTTTTTATTATTCATCAATTATCATTTAATTACCAATGAAATTTTATCATATCATTCTGGGTTAATATTCCCTTTATGATCAGCCCAATTGGCTGGGGCTGTAGAAAACACTGACTACATCTCCACAGAGGGGTAAGACCCCTGTAACAAGTGTCCGGGATATGACATTAAACAATCTGATGGTGAGGCTCAAGTCCTGGACCTCTGGGGTATGTGGAGTACCCCTTCATTGCCATTGCTCCCAGGTCCACTCTGACCCAAAGTGGTAGCACCTGATAGGCTCCTATCTATGGGTCAAATAGAGATGTATGACATTTAAACTGTGGACTTTTGCTAAATTGAATTGTTAGAAATAGAACTATTTGATCGTTTAAGTGTGTGCAAAAAATGACAGATATTTCATTGAATTGTTGGTGATATATAGCAATACTTGGAACTATTTGACTGTGTTCAAATAAATGACTAATATTGAATTGAATCATTAATGTTAAATAACTGTACGTGAAACTGTGTGCCTAAATTGAATTATTGGTGTAACATAGCAAAGTTTGGAAACATATGACTGTGTGCAAATCAAAGAATATTGTTGAATAGAATAATTAGTGTTAAATAACAATACTTATAATCACTTCACTGTGTACAAAAAAATGATTAAATCGAATAGAATTATTAGTGTTTGATAGAAGTAATTGAAACCATTTAACTGTGTAGGAACAATAACAATACTAGTGTGCAAACAAATCAGCTATAACACTTTTAAAAATGAAATTACACTTTAACTATATACACCAAAAATGACTGATGTTAAAATGTGACTGTTATATAACAATACTTAAACCCATTTAACTGTGTCCAAAATAAAATGGGCTCAGACTCACTTAAAAAAGTTATCAACAAAAATTGTTTTTATAAATCATATATCAAATATAGATATGTATAATTGAGACTTGGTATAGAATAAACTACAATGCAACCAAATCAAACCATCTGTTCATCATATCATTCTGAGTTAATATTCTCTTCAACAGACAAAAGCACAAAACTTAAACAAAAAAAGAAACTAATTCTTCATTCTAATTTCTTGTTTCCTTTGATGCCAAAGAATGCATTAATTCAAACTGTTATGACAAAATTGAAAAATGATCATTAAAAATCATATTTTATTGACCAAAGCTAAAAATCTTTTCTTTTCTTTACATTCAAATTGTTAACAATAAAGATCTACGAAGATTGTGTAGCCTTATTATAAAAGCTCAGAATCAAAACACCTGACCATATTCAAACAACAGGTTATTAATACTTTCCATTAGATGTATATTTACCCAACGGCTCTGCCACAGCAAAGTACAGGTGGTTTGACTAGAGAGTTTCCCTTCTCCTAGATTGGTTGCCTTATCAAGGCTTAAAGTCTGCTCAACTATTCAAAGCTGGTTTAAATTCAGAGTTTTTCTTCTAGACTGGTTGTCTCAGAAAGACCAAAGAACCCAGTCTGTTCAACTATTTCCCCATATCTGAAGGAAGGCTAACTGATGGATTCATGCCTTTTCCAAGGGCATTAGCATCAAGTGAAATACAAAAAGTGCCATCCAGGATTTGAATTCAGTTCACTGATTCCATTTCCTACAATGATAACCATTAAGCTAAGTACATCTAAGAGTTTAGATGGAGTTTCTTTTTTTTTTTTTGGGTATCAAGAATCACAGATTCTTTCAACAAAGAATAAAAGCTGTGGTTGTGTTTGAGAAGCTGCCTTCTTGAGTTTTGAACAGTTGTTCTCAAAACAGGAATTCCTCTTTGAATAACAACTGTCTTTGCTGCAAGTGTTTACTGATATTTATACTATTCAAATGGATCAAAATGAAGTGTTAGAATTAACCAAAGCTGATTGGTCAAACAATAATCTCTAAATACTTGACTGAAAATTTTGTTTTTATTCATGCAATAATGCTTCTTGAACTAGATAACTCAAACAAAACTCAAATTGTCTTTTCATTTTGTACTAACTTTGCACTTTATTGGATATAGCATTTATTCGATGTTCATTGATTGATTTTAATGACTTGTCAACCTGTCTAGGGTTATATCATGCTTGAAGTTAAGGAATCAAATTCTTTGTATATTCATATTTACATATTTTTTTTAGTTGTTTTTTTTTTTCTTTGCACACAATCCTATTACATACAAATAATATCTTTTAATTCAATTTGTTTTATAGATAGGACCCTAACAGATACTACCACTGCAAGTCAGAGTGGATCTGGGAGTAATAGCAATCAAGAGTGATCAATACTTTCCAGATGAATAGAACTGGAGCCTTACCATCAGATGCAGTGTCATGCCCAAGATACAACTTTTTGGGGTGGGTGTCTCGTACTTTTTCAGAAGATATAGCCAGCATATTCAAGGACAGAATAAGTAAAATAATTCTATATCAATATTTAACCCACTATTAAACATTGAAAAGTTGTTGAAAAAATAATTATATAAACAATGCCTTCACTTAATCAGGAAAAATAAGTTTTCAAAACAATTAAAGTTTTAGCAAGAAAAGAGGAAAAGAGGTATATTTAACCATAACATATTTTAAATACTCATTTACATACCAACACTTTAATTAACAATATCAACAAATAGTTTTAAATTGTTTTGATAATCAAATTAACATTTCTTAAATCAATTATCTCCCATGACACAACAAAGAAGCCAAATACACTTTTTCAATCAAAAACTCTTCTACTAATGTGTCTGACCCTTATAACCCCTCAAAATATGATGACCAAGATAAAACTTCTGCCATTAATAAGCATTATAAGAACCTTCATCAAGAGGTTCACATATAGAAAGAATTTTTAGGAATTACATATCAAAATAAGCTAAACTACTTAAAGTAAATACATTTTTTGCATTCATAAACTCATTTGTATTTTTGTGTATATGCTTTTTACACACACATACATGACCCTGAAATTATGCCTAACTCCAGATTTATGAGCTAATGAACACTTTTTTAAAAGTGTTGCTTTTTTTGTTTTAATTTTGCAGCATATATATATATATATATATATATATATATGTGTGTGTGTGCTTTTCCTGATTTTTCATAAAAATCATATAGGAAAAGAAAAATGGTAGTGTGTATATGTATGTTTACTTATGGTGTGAATTAATTGTAAGTACATCTCAGAGACCTAACTACCATAGTGAGTTCTGCTCTCACTAGGTGTATTCAACTTGTGGTGTTATAGTAGACTTTGCTTATTTGATTTATCTGAAAAATTTCAATCTCTCTCTCTCTCTCTCTCTCAGTAAATAAAAACACTCAGTCACTGCCATGTGACTTTTGTTTTCTTCTTGCATAAGTGTTTTGAACAATTGTTTTGAAGACTTCAGGAATAATTATTTTGCTGGTGTCTACATTTTTGGAAATACACTTGGGGGAAATAAAAATTCACAAATGGCCTTTAGATGATTCATCAACAACTAAAACTTTTATGATTTCACAAGTGAATTGCATTTAATCAGTCAATATTTTTTTCTCCAAAAATAATTTTCATAAAAACAGATAAAAAATAATTTTCATAAAAACAGATAAAAAATCTTTAACCCCTGAAAACTGATTTTTTTTACTGTCAAATAGTAAACAAATAAATAGTGTTCCAAAGATTTTCCGTTAGTCATGGATAACAACAAAGTTCAAACCAAACAATATCAATGCCACTTTATTACCGACAATTTGCTGCCATGAATTTATAATCTTTTTAATTTTAAAATCTCTGAGAGGTTTTTAAAAAATCTGTTTTACCTTTTATTTGAGTATCCATTGTTGTAATGATTCATTATGTGTAGTCTTGGGTGTGTAAGTATAAGATACAAAGTGATTATGTACATTTATATATATATATATATATATATATATATATATATTAGGAAGAAAGAGATAATTGAAAAGATGGGTCATGCTTATTGGACCGCAGAAAAAGTTTTACAAGAAAAATACTTTATTTCTCATTGCGAAAGCCAAGTTTCCATGGAGAGGAAGTTTCAAATAACAATAATCAGCAAGGAGCCATTTTGCTGCAAGATGTAAACAAATAGAATTTGAAATTTCCAAGGTCAAATTAAAAAAACAACATTATTTTTCTTGCTGAAATAATTATTCAGATTTAATTAAAATTACTAATTAGGTTAATAGGTAATTAATTCTTCAAACTGGAGAGGTGAAATAATTACATAACATTATTGTTTATTTAGGACCAACAAGATGGAGATGTTAAATAATCTCATAGCATCATGTCTTAGTTAGGACTAACAATATGGAGATGAGAAATAATTACATAGCATTATTGCTTAGTTAGGACTAACAATATGGAGATGTGACATAATCACATACTCAGTTTCTTCCAAGAAGCGATCATTCTGATATTGCTATATGGATGCAGTACATAGACGCTAACTAAATGTAAGGAGAAAAAGCTTGACAGCAACTACACAAGAATGCTGCGAGTAATATTGAACAAGTCCTGGAAGCAACACCCCACAAAGCAGCAGCTGTACAGCCACCTACCACACACCACAAAAACTATCCAAGTTAGACGAAGCAGACATGCAGGACACTACTGGAGAAGTAGGTACAAGCTCATAAGTGATGTACTCCTATGGACCCCTTCACATGGCCGTGCAAAAGCAGGGCGGTCAGGTCGAACCTACAGACAGCAGCTCTGTGAGGATAGCGGGTGTAGCCCTGGGGACCTACCAGAAGCGATGAATGATAGGGAGGGGTGGCGAGAGAGGGTCAGGGATATCCGTGTTGATAGCACAACAAGATGATCATGATGATGACTGCTTAGTTGAAACACTCCAGATAAAACCACAAGAATATTTGAATAGATTCACTCAGAAAAATTTTTTTAATAAAACTCCTGAAATCTTAATGGAACAGTATAGTTTGGTTTCTTAACTTAAAGGCATATTAACCATCATGGGTTATCTAATGCCAAAGTCTTCCTTGAGGAAAAACAGTAGTTAACTATTTAACCCATAGCTGGGTGAGGGATCAGAGGGAAACAATTTTATCTTCATAGTATAAAGAGATAATAAGTAAAAAACTTTTCTTATATATGAATTTACCTTGTATATTATAAAAGTTTTCTAGTCAAAGTAAACTTGTATCTGAAAGAAAAGATTGTAAAATAGCCAATGATAGTAAAAGAGTCCAATTCTTAAGTTTTTGTTGGTTTAGATGGCTACTTAATTTGATTATATATATATATATATATATATATATATATATAAAATGAAAAGGGAGCCTTCAGGTCATCCTCAACTAAAGTCAACAATTTTACTTACTTTTAAATATATATATATATATATATATATATATATATATATAGAGAGAGAGAGAGAGAGAGAGAGAGAGAGAGAGAAATGTACATAGATGCTTTTTAGAACATTTTTGAAAATTTCAAAAGGCAAAGAATTGGAGATTGACAGATATATAGGTAGTAAGTTTGTTAGTCCAAAATCTGTACATGACTGGAAAGAAAAGGAGAGAAAACTTTTAGCTACTGATATGAAAATTGACAAGAAAAAAGTTATTGTATTGTAAAATTATATCCCGAATGTCTTGAATACATAGTTGAATAAGAAATATATAAATTTTCATTGAAATTGAAAACGTTAATACAAATGGCAAAATTATAATTTGTAAATTTTTTGAAACTTTTGATAAACAGTTTTTCAGGTTAACTGATCTTAAATTCATTAAATTCAAGGGTTTTTTTAGAGAAAGTTTAGTAAATCTTTTTTACTTGGTAAAATGGAGAGCTCTTTTATTCTAATCTAGTAAAGTCGTAAGTAAAGTTGGCGACCGTAGTCGAGGGCGACCAGAAGGTATTCTTTCCGATAGCTACTACACCAAGATGCAGGGGAGGGCACTACTCCTTTCCCTGATATGTACCTTATATTGCTGAGTGTTAAGCAAGGTGGTATCAAGTACCATTTTTCGAGTCTTTGGTATGACACAACCTGGGATTGAACCCAGGTTTCCCGGACCATTAGCGAACACTCTACCCATTAGGCCAAACACTTGAAAAAGTTCTAATTTATGAATGTGTTTGTGGGTTCCCATTCTACTCCGGACACAAAACTGTCTTTTTTAAGGCCATCCAAGACTCTTAGTCTAATTATTCCTGACTTATTAACTAAAATCATTAATATCAGTAGGAAACTCTCTCATATATATATACAAAGACACATACATAGATATGATATACATAAATACGGATTCATGCATACATATGTAAATATGTAAGTATACTCTGTCATAGGAAATGGAATCATAATCTAAGTTTGAATCCTACTCAATGCTGTATTTCACTTGATGCAAATGTCCTTTAGAAAGGCATGAATCTATCTCTTCTTCCTCAAACATTAAGTAAGTATAAAGTCCAATTGGTTTATTTAGTCTTCATTAAGAAACCATTTAGAAAAAGGAAAACTCAGAATTTAAATCAGATGTACTCAGCTTAAAAATCATCTGTGTCACACCTTTGCTTGTTACAAAGGATTTGGATGAATACATATATAACTCTATATAAATGTACACACACACGTATAGGCTGATGTGTTAAACACACAGATACACACTTATAATTAGCTTTGGTTTTGTTTGGTTGGATTTTAAAGCATACCAACCACTGTAGGTTATTTAATGCCAAATCTTCTTTATACATATGTATTAGATAAAATTTGCAAACATTTTGTAAATAAGATTTTTAAATGAACCCAAGCTCATTTCCATTTTTTTTTCTCACAGTTAAATGGTTTTAAGTATTGCTATGTAACCCTAACAATTTAACATCAGTCATTTGTTTGCACACATTTAAATGGATATACATATGATTTGTAAATGAATAGTTTATAGGTCATTTCATTTTTAAATGAGTTAGTGCTAATTTGTTTGCATATTAATATTGCTATTGATTCTACATAGTTAAATGGATTCAATTATTGCTTTCTAACACTAATTCTATTCAATATTAATCATTTGTTTGCAGACAGTGAAGTGATTATAAATATTGTTATTTAACACTAATTTCTTATTCAACATGATTCATTCATTTACACTCAGTCAAATGGTTCCAATTATTGTTATAAATATCAATACTTCAATTTTGACACATGGTTAAAGAGTTTCAAGTAAAGCAATTTAATACTAATAATTACATTACTCATTTGTTTGTACACAGTTAAATGATTCCAAGTATTCCTATGTATCACTAACAATACAATTAAACATCAGTCATTTGTTTACACACAGTTAAATGATCAAACAGTTCTATTTCTAACAATTCAATTTTGCACAATTCATTGTTTGCACAGTTTAAATATCAAACATTTCTATTTGACCCATAGGAGCCCATCAGGTGATACTAACCTGGACCAGAGTGGACCAGGGAGCAATGACAATGAAGGGGTACTCTTCATTCCCTAAAGATCCCAGACTGGGGCCTCACCATCAGATTATTTTGTGCCATATCAAGAACACTCATTGTGAGAGGTAGGGTTTTACCCCTCTGCAAAGATTCAGTCAATGTATACTACAGCCTGAGCCAACTGGGCTCCATTAATATCTAGACATATATGTATATACACATAAAATACAAACCCACACACACATATATATAAATTTACAAAACACAAACATATATATAAATATAAAACACACACACACACTTATATATATATATATATATATATATATATATATATATATATATATATATATATATATACCCATAACAGTATGAAATATTGATTCATATCAATACCCATAACAGGATGGAAATAAATTTATAATCCTAATGTGACTGTTTTTTGTTTTTCTTAAAGATATATATATATAAAATACACACACATACACCCATGTATATATATTTATATATATAAAACATACACATACACACATATATATATATATATACACACACACACACACATATATAAAACACATATACACATAGATATTTATATAAACACACACATATTTAACAGTCCTTTTTTTTCTAATTTTCAATGAATTTGTACAGTAAAATCATTTGTATTGAATTTACATTGTAAGAATGATAATTCCATTCTTATATAATTGATTGTAGTCCATTGATAAATATAGTTTTGATTTTCAACCTATTTTAATAACAAAATCATTTTATATATATATATATATATATATATATATATATATATATATATATATATCTTAATTCTATTCTACCAGTTATGTCAGCCTTAATTCGTGACAAGTTTTCCCAGATTTTTAATGCACAACATAGAGATTATCCACTGAAGCTTGCAACAAATTTGAAAGCTTAATCATCAAACTAATTTGCTCTGGTACCTCAAGTTTCCATCTGTTTGTGTAGAAAAGGACTAAAGCTTCAAAATGTGGGGGTGTAGTGGCTCAATTAGTGAGAAGCAATTAAAAAAAAATTAAGAATTAAAAAAAAGAAACTTTGCCAATAAATATGAAAGTAAGGATAGCATAGACATAGTCAATTGTGCATCATAACTGTTAGATTATTTTATATTTAAATATATATGCTCTATCAATGATAGAACATATTTATCTATAATTGTAGCAAATTATATATATATATATATATATACACTGGACATTGGCATAATGGTTAGAGTGTTTGCCAATGGCCCGGGAGACCTGGGTTCAATCCCAGGTTGAGTCACACCAAACATTCAAAAAATGGTACTTGATGCCTCCTTGCTTAACACTCAACATTATAAGGTACAGATTAAGGGTAAAGTTGAGCAATCCAGGGAAAGGAATTGTGGCCTCTCCTACACCTTGGTGTAGTAGCTATTTGAAAAGGAGCGTTTTGGTCATACTTGACTATGGTCACCAACTTAACTTACTTACTAATATATATATATATATATATATATATATATATATATATATATACACGCACACACACTAGAGTGTCAAAAGTTATGCAATATTTAAATCTATTTCATATTTCAAGTATTTTAGTATCTGTTCACAAGGTTGAGCTTATAGAGATGTTGATTGATAGTGCTTTGGAAAGGACTAAAATCATATATGATTTACAAGTGGTAGTGGTCATGTTGGAATTTAGGTAGCCATTTTGTCATCTAGTTGTGGAATTCCAAAACAAAAAGGTATGTCTTGTCTGTAGAAAACTGCAATACGTTATGAAAAGGAGAATAATTGCCCCGCCTCAGATATGCTCTAGTCATTGCTGATTGGCTGATCTCCTCCTGCTTCCAACCAGTGAGTCTATAAATATATTCCGCAAAATTATGAAAGCCTAGTATTTGGTTTTACCCCTCCCCCAAACAATCCAACACGCCCTCTGTTTGGAGTTATAATATGGAATCTTCCACTTTAAAAAGAAATATTAAATCAAAAATTGTTATTCTTTTATTTTTTTATATTTAGTTTTATTATTAATATTATTATTAATACAATTATTATTTGTTTCCCCCTCTATTTAATCTTTAAGAAAAAGGATGATTCACACAAAAACATGGTTAGTGATTTAGTTTGTTTTTTTTTGGTTAGGATTTTATATCAATATATTTTGATCTTTGATGGATGACTGGGTTTTTTGCCAAAACAATACTGGACTGATTATCACGCTAAATAGTTGTTGAGTGTTTAAAGGACTCTAGTTCTATCACAGTTCTCAATAGTCTTCTAATATACAAGGCTTCTTGATTTGCTAATGAGATAGTGATAAATTTCATTTGCATGTTGAAAAAGCAACTGAATTCGGCTTTTTAGATTTCCATGAAATCATTGGGTTGCCTTTTGCCAATCAAACACAATATCCATTCACACTTTTACTATCACTTAAATTAGCCCTCTAGTTTCAAGGTTTCTGTGATTGACTATACCATTTCAATAATATAAGACATGCTTTGCTTTCATTAAATGGAAAGAATTTGGTTTTGCTAGATCTTGGGACAACTTTGTAACGGTATAACAAATGATTATTATTATAGGTGTACAATATATTGATAGCTTCAAAAACTGAAGCAGACTTAATGAAAAATAAGGCAAACCTGAACTCAAGATTCAAAATGACTGATCTTATCCTGGTTTTTTGGAATACAATTTGAATGTAAAAATCATACTATTAAAATGAATCAATCTAGATATATGATATATATCAGACTAATAACTTCACTTTAAGGTTTGTTGTCTACTAAATTGACTTTGTCACTTTTTTTCATTATATCCATTTCACATGTAGTTGAGTGTGGTTGGCACATGCCGAACTTTGATAATACCTTCTCAATATATCTATATACCTATAATAATAATAATCATCATCATGTCGAGCTGTCAGCATGGATATCATGACCCTCTCCCGCCAACCTTCTCTATTGTCCATCACTTCCAGTAGGTCTTCAAGGCTACATCCTGTATTGGCATAGAGCTATTATATGTAGGTTCTAGCTGGTTGTCTTGCCTTTGCTCGTCCATGTGAAAGGGTCCACAGGAGTATGTTACTTATGAGTTCATTCCTCCATCTTCGGCCGTGTCCCACATGTCTGATTTGTTTAACTTGGATAGTTTTCATGATGGGTGGTCGTACAGCTGCTGCTTTGTGGGGTGCTGCCTCCAGTACTTGTTCAATGTTGCTCGCAGCATTCTTGTGAAGTTGTTGTCAAGCTTTTTCTCCATATGTTTAGTTAACGTCCATGTAGTGCATCCATACAGTAGTATCGGCGTTTCATTTCATTTGTCAGGTCTGACTTCCATTTGACCAATAGCCTATCAATAACTGTCCATGCCTTTGCTAGTTGTGTGTTGATGTTTGTCTCAGTTGATAAGACACTGCTTCCTAGGTAGGTGAGAACTTGTCTACTACTTTCAGGGAGCTACCGTTAAGAGTGGATATTTGATTGAAGACATTTTGAATGTACATACAGGGGTTTACAGGTGATTGCACCAAATTTTGTGCAATTAAATAAGTATGGAATGTCTTATCCCAGGTTCAACCCCTTCATTTTAACCCACATGAGTTTTATAGTTTCCAAACATAATTCCCATTTTTACCTTCAAAATGTTTTTGTAGATCAACATATATTTCATAGTTTAAGGGTGTATTTAAATATGCACTCTTAACATCCATATGATGGATTAACAAGTCATATTGGACTGCTACTTGCAATACTAACCTTAGGGAAGCCTTATTTGTTGTCAGAGCAAAAGTTTATCTATAATCTTTACCATATATTTGCAAGTAGCTTTTGGCCACAAATCGGGCTTTATACTCATAACTTCAGTCCTGTTTATATTTCAGAGTATATACCCATCTACTACTGACAATATTTTTATCTTTTAGAGCGTTCTGCCATTCAAAAGCATTATTTTCTACTAAGGAATCAAATTCCTTGCGTATAGCTGAAACCCAGTATTTAGAATTGTCTGAGTTAATGGCCTCAGTATAATTAGTGGGGATTGTACACATCGTATAACAATAGTCAATTCAACTAAATTCAAAATTTTCAACTACAAAAAAAATCAGGTTTTCTTCTCTGTCAGGTTGGATACCATGTTATTTGCCCCTCCCCTTTGATGTTCAAGTTATCTTTCAGTTTTTTGTTATGTGTTGTTCATATAGTCTGACAATTCTGCATGTTTATCTTCCTGTTTTGTTAGAGGGCTATTATCATAAGAATCAGTGAATTTTACACACCTAACTTTTTAATAGCCACTGATTCCAGAAATGAAATCAAATAAGCTGGACTTATCATAGCCAACAAAGATGCCTTTTTCACAGAGAGGATCGAATTTTGCTTTTTTTTTTTGTACACAACAAAAACAAGTTGTACCAATATATGCATATTACTTAAATCTGGTTTCAAACTGGTGAAACTTTCATATAGGGTTTTTCTCATGTTTCTATGATAATAACAATTTCTTATATATGCTGAAGTCATCAATGCATAGACCCAAAAGTTTTGGGGCAATTTTGACTCAATAAGGAGACACCTTGTCATAGAAAATAAGGTTTGCCATGAAAATTCAATGGTTTCATTTTAATGCAGCAAATAAGGAGCTGTCTGCTCATGTTTAATTCCATTAAGCACAAGTAACCATAGAAAGGATTCAGAAGTAAACACAGTTTCATTGACAGTCAATAAACATTTTACATGACCTTAAGGGGTGATATCCCCTAGATAGTTCTTTGTAGAGAGCAAAGAGTTGGACTTATGTTTAAATATAAGATTCTAAGGCCGGAATAGTCATCAATAAAATTAAGTTCATATTTATAACCTTCTTTTCTTAGGGTTTGTATAGGACTTGCCAAATCACTGTGTAAAAGTGAGAGAATTTTTGTTGACTTGTGATTCAAATTCTTCTATCGGTCATTAGACATCTTTTTCCTTTGAATGCATATATCACAATTAAGAGTATAATTTAGAGTTGGTTTTATCTTCATTCTTTTTACAAGGTTGGGTAACTTTTAAATATCGGATTTGTCATAGTAGCCTAAAAATTTATGCCACTATGTGAGTTGTAAGTGGCATTTTTGGCAGAAATGATATTTTTTAGATAATACAAACATCTTTTCTGTGTTATGTTGAAAACTGCTCAATTAGGGTAAATTAATTGGGAGTTTTCATACTCAAAACTTATATGTGCACCATTTTTTGTTGTGGCTTGTACTGAAAATATATTTTATTTAAAATTTGAGATGTATTAAGCATTTTTTAAGATACATCTACAAATGTGTCCATTGCTATTTCATAAATAAATACAGGCATTTCCTCTTTTCAACACTATATTATTTGCTCGGCTCCCATCAGCTAATTCGACAAAATGGTTCCATGGTTCAATATTTTGATCAAAATTAATAAATTTTGATTTATCAGTTATTACATGTTCTGTAGTTTTGCAGTCAACCAAGAAATTACTTTTGTTTGAAACAGTATCATATCCTAATGAAAAGAAATAGGTTTCACCTTTTGAATAAGTTTTTATATTCTGACATTGAAAAGTCATATGGCCTTTTTTTATTGCAGATGTAATAATATTTGTCTTCTCAAAGAGGGAAATATTATGTTCTTTACTACTATGCTGAGGTTTCTGGTAATTATTATAGTTATAATTTGTTGATTTATAACCATAACATGAATGGATACTTACCCCAAGTTAATTCTTCAGTTTAGCTTTCTTAAATGTGGTTTCCATTTGTAATAAAATGTTGGATTCATTGGGGAGGGGGTAACACATATGCTCTGTTTCTTCATAACTTCTTAAACATCTTAAATTCAGAAAAAGTTAAGATATTCTTCTTCTGGGTTATGACTGTTGCAAAAGGTTTAAAATTAGGAGGCAACCCTTTTAGAACCATGACAATTAAAATGCCATTGCTTATAATTTCATCAGCTTCTTTTAAAGAGTTAGAAATATTCTCTGCTCTTATTATATAGTCTGTAATAGACTCTGATTCCAATCTCCTCAAAGACATTAGCTTGGAATAGAGGGAAATAACTTTTGGTTTTCCTTTTGATAAATAATGTTCCCTTAATATTCTTAATGCCTTTAACCCATTTTCCTTCGCATCCGTCATTACAAATGGTAAACTTTTGTCATCCAAATATTGTATGGTAGCATTTTTTTCTATAAAATCCATAGCATCACTTTGATCTGATGGTGACAGTATAATTTGGTATAAATATTAAATTCTAGCCGTTTTGTTAGCGTCCATGTAGTGCATCCATATAGCAGTATCGATGTGACCGCTGCCTGGAAGAAGCTGCGTTTCATTTTATCGGTTAGGTCTGATTTCCATATAATCGATAGCCTATTGATAGCTGTCCATGCTTTCGTTAGCCTCGTTTCGATGTCCTTTTCGGTTGATTCGACGCTGCTTCCTAGGTACGTGAATTTGTCTACTAGTTTAAGTGGGGATCCTTCTAGAGTGGAGATGTCCCCCGTTTGGTTATAGCACATATATTCCGTTTTGTGTGCATTAACATAGAGGCCTATGCTTGCTGCTGCTCTTTCCAAACTATGCAGAAGAGTTTCGGCTTGGTCAGGTGTATTTGCCAGTATCGCTATGTCATCGGCGTAGTCGGCATCGGTAATTGTTGTTGCGGGGTATCTTCTGCTTCTTTTCTTCGTCAGTTCGAAGCCATTCTCTTTGATTTTGTCAATCGATGTTCTAAGTACGTAGTCTAGACAAATGATAAAGAGGTACGGGGCCAGCGTGTCCCCTTGTAGTACTCCTGCTACAATGTCAAAGTATTCTGTGTCTCCATCCGGTGATCGTACTTTTACTTTAGTGTTTCTATAGAGAATCGTTATTGCCGCTACGGTTTCTTTAGGTATGCCGTACGCTAGTAGGATTTGTTCCATCTTTCCTCTGTGAATGGAGTCGAAAGCCTTGGTAAAGTCAACAAATATTAATGTCGCTTGTAGGTTCTTTGCCCGTACACCTTCAAGGATTCTGCGGATGGTTAATATTTGTGAGGTCGTGGATCTATTTCTTCGGAAGCCATTTTAGTTTTTTCTAAGTATGATGTCGATTTTGGGTTCTATTCGGTTTCGTAGTAGGGCATTGTAGATTTTGGCAGCTATGGATGTAAGTGTTATGCCTCGGTAGTTTTTGGCTAATCCGAGGTCCCCCTTTAAGAATGATGTGTGCAATCCTGAACAAGTCCTGGCAGCAGCACCCCACAAGACACCAACTGTACGGCCACCTGCCCCCTATCACGAAAACTATTCAAGTTAGACGAACCAGACATGCAGGACACTGCTGGAGAAGCAGAGATGAACTCATAAGAGATGTACTCTTATGGATCCCCACACATGGCCGCGCAAAAGCAGGACGACCAGCTCGAACGTACATTCAGCAGCTATGTCAGGCTGTTGTCCTGAAGACCTACCTAGGGCGATGAACGATAGGGAGGAGTGGCGAGAGAGGGTCAGGGATATCCGTGCTACCAGCGCGATATGATGATGATGATTAAATTCTAAGATATCCAAGAAATTTCACTTCCAATAGTTCATGTTTGGATTCATTGCCATCAAAGAACAATTTTGCTGTTCTGAGCCTATAACCTGTTGGAATTCAGGTAGCCATTTTACCATCTAGTTGTGGAATGACTAATGCAAAAAGGTATATCTGATCAATAGAAAATTGCAATATGTTGTGAAAATGAGGATAATTGTCCCTCCTCATATATGA
This sequence comes from Sepioteuthis lessoniana, assembly GCA_963585895.1. Taxonomy (NCBI): domain Eukaryota; kingdom Metazoa; phylum Mollusca; class Cephalopoda; order Myopsida; family Loliginidae; genus Sepioteuthis; species Sepioteuthis lessoniana. Next base: position 105,135,712 of record OY757920.1, on the reverse strand, counting down.
TCTTGTCATTGTTGATTGGCTGATCTCATCCTGGTGAATCTATAAATGTATTTCACCAAATTATGAACATCTACAACCTGGTTTTCCACTTTGACAAACAATCCAACAGATGGGCTATTATTCAAACATTTCAAGAAACAAAATGTCATTCTGAACTTGGTTTGTCTTTGAGGGCGGAATCATCTTCTTTGAAATGTTTGAACCAGTTTTGTGCCACATGTTCATTGATAGTTCCTGAGCCTTCCATATCATTTATTTCTATTACCAAAACCCTTCCACTCACTCCTTTTTTCCACTGGCAGTGTAAAATGATTCTAATTGCAATTTTTTCACCACTCCTTATCAAAAGTGTAGAATAAAGAATGAATAATTAATATTTATATGTTATATGAAAATAAAGAATAAACATTTTAGTGATAATTGGACAAGTTGTATTAAATTAATGATATAATACAGAGATAAAAAGTGCTGAAAATCTTCAGGGAAAATCAAAAAGAATTTTTGACTCAACCCTGAGATATTGCAAAATATTTGACTCACTAAAGTATGTGTCTGTGTGTGTATATATATATATATATATATATATATATATATTAGTCATTTGGCATACAAATGAGAGGTCAATGAAAATATCTCAGAAAAGCAATGTGTTCACTCTAATATGTTCTCATATATATTCATTTACTGTAAACATAAATAATGCAAGAAATTTCCTATTAACATCAAAAACAAAATTTGGAGAGGGATGGTATGATACATGAACACAATGTTCGGGCAATTTTAGTAATATAATAGGATTCCTTAGATATATAGCCAATCTGTATATTTAGCCACCTTCATGTTTACCTACTCTTAAGCAACTCAAGTAAGTCCAGGGTTTATATTAGCTTTTAAACTTATTTTATGAATACAATCATGCATGATACAAACTAAAAACTGATAATTACAGACCCTCCATTCATAGTAAAGTATGTATATGTATATGTATAGTAAAGTAGTATATGTATTTGCCCAATCCCTTTGCCACAACCAAGATGTGACACAAGGTCAACTTTTTCAATGGAGTGGTGCTGGTTTGAGTTCAGAATTGACCTTCTACACAAGCTGCTGTACCAAGGCTAGAGAGTCAGTCTGCCCTACTATTCACTGATAACTGGAGGCAATTCCAAGGGTATTAGTGCAAAGCAAAACACAAACAGCTTAGTCCAGGATTTGAACTCGGGATGCTAATTCACTTTCCAAAGACAATAACTGTCACATGAGATGCCTCCACAAAGAGGCTGCATTCATCATCATCATGTCGTGCCACCAGCATGTATATCCCTGACCCTCTCTTGCCACTTCTCCTTATCATTCATCGCCTCTGACAGGTCTTCTGGGCTACATGCCATATCCTCACAGAGATGCTGTATATATGTTCGAGCTGGCCAACCTGCTTTTGCTCGGCCATATGTGGGGGTCCATTTATCATTTTTACATTAAAAATTAGGGGCCACATTATAAGACTACATCATAAATAGTAAATTTTGATAAGTACTGATGTTTATTAACTTTTCAATGTTTTCATAGAGATTTTTAAAATTAATTTTTCTAATATTACATGCAAATCAGAAATGATCATCGAAAATATAATTAGCAAAAATGTTCATAAAAATTTGCTTTTATATGAAATAAATATTAAACCCCTAAAATTGTCAGTTCTTCATTTTCTAATCATTAGATTCACACATAAAAAATAATATTCAAGTAAGAATAAAAAAAACAATACTTTTTGCTGGTTCATTATGGAAGTAAAAGAAAACAAAAAAATAAAGAAAAAAATCTATTTTAAAATCTCAAGACATGTAAATGTTGATTATAAGTGAACTCATTCCAAACCTGCAGCTTCATAATAAAAGAAAAAGAGAAAATATTCAGAGGAGGGATAAAAAAAATTGGTACATGCCAAAAGAAGTCATTAAAGAATTTATCCTTTTTGAAGAACGAAAAAAGAAGCTAACTCCAAACTTCTAAGCAATCGCTATTTGATTGATAAAACAGATTACCTGCAAAGTAGAATTACAATTTACCTTTATCTTTTATGCCTTGAAATTACCATATAAACAAAATCTGATTAATCTTAAACACATTTGAATTACTGGTTTGATGAAATTTTTAATTCTTAATGTCTTTTTTGAAATAAATCAACAATGAACATTTTTCTGAATTATTTGAGATTATAATAACAAAAATAAAAATATAAAATTATTTACAATTTTCATTAAAAAAAGTTGTTAAATTTATATTTCCTCTCAATGGAAAACTGTTTCACTATGAATTAACAAGATTACTCTTGTAGAAAACTGTTCAAAAATATTAACTCATAAGGAGTTAGAACAATACATGCACTCGTTTAACTCTTAAGAAACCTCAGGAGCTGATCAATTTTGTTTTTATGAGTCTTCCCAATGAGCAGCAATGATATTTGATTATCACTGAAAAAAGTTTTTTAAATTCTTTATTTTTCCTGACTGTTGTTGAGATGTTTAATAACTCAAATATGATTGATATTGAAGAAAGATTTTTTAATACATGGAGAGGTTGTTAAGATATGAGGAAATTCTTTAAGAACCCACAAGGATTTCTTTGTCCTGGATCAGACTCTAACAATGTATCAACAATTTCAGATAATTTATAAATGGTAATAAAAACAGAGGAATCAATGATTATTATAGAACAGCTGACAAAGTATAGACTTTTACAATGATAAAGCAAGAATTGTAAGGTTAGCAATATTCATACGATAAAAAAGTAATGATAGTTTTGTTTTTAACTTTTACTTAGGCTGCGGTTATGTCAATACTGCTATATGGATGCACTACTTGGACACTGACTAAACGGCTGGAGAAGAAGCTAGACGGCAATTATACAAGAATGTTGAGAGCAATATTGAACAAGTCCTGACAGCAACACCCCACAGGGCACCAGCTGGACGGTCACCTACCACCTATCACGAAAACTATCCAAGCTAGATGAACCAGACATGCCGGACACTGCTGGAGAAGCAAGGACGAGCTCGTAAGTGATGTACTCCTGTGAACCCCCACATATGGTCAATTAAAAGCAGGATGACCAGCTCGAACATACATACAGCAGCTATGTGATGATACGGGATGTAACCCTGAAGACCTGCCAGAGGCGATGAATGATAGGGAGACGTGGGGAGAGAGGGTCAGGGATATCTGTGCTGGCCACACGACATGATGATGATGATGATGATGATGATAAAGGCATATGAAAATAAGAAAAGAAACAATTTTTTTTGAGAATCAATCATACTTGATTTTGACTGGCATAACACAATATGAATATTAAAGATTTATTTAACACTATAGGATTAAAGATTATCAATCAGGCAAAGATATCAAACTGGATGTACAATAGCTCAGTTCCATTTTAAATTTGACTGATTTCTGACATTTTTTTTCTACTTTTACCAAACAGCTACAAGTCAAAATAATGTATTCTAACAAAATTATTTTTTAACAAATCAATTTTTTCACAATCCAAAATGTCTGCAAGGGTTTAGAAATATCAAGAAGTTCAAAATTCTTGGATTAAGTCTTCAAAATGATAGTATAGAATTCATAACTTAGAAGTTATCTTTTTCCATAATGTAGTCACATACCAGTAAAAATTGTTATTCAGCTTTTGTGTGAGCCAAGATTTGAGTTATACTTAATCCAATGTCTCAAGTTTCTAATCTTTTGTCAAAATATAAGAGCTAAGATCTTCTTCTTTAGTCAATCAAAAAAGATTAGGGTCTATAATTTGGTTTGGTTCATTTATTTAACAGCATATCAACCTCCTTTGAGTTTTTACTGGTAAAATTTGATTAACTTCTAAACGTTTGATTGTAACATAAATATATTTTCAATGTTTCACTGATTTTTTTAAAATTGCATCTTTTTATTCAACTAAAATCATTTTTGTATGGTTTCAAGTACTGTACTATGATGATACCAAAGAGAAGGTTGTAATGTTACCACACCAAATGTATGGTTGTACCACCATGTGCTTGAATGTGTTAACGGCAGTATGGCTACATCTTAAGTAGTAGTCCAACCCTGTTGTAACCTCGCCGTGGGAAAAGTTGATGCACCCATAAAACGCTGTCTTAGTACACTAACGCAAAGGTTTATTCATTACTACACTTTTGAAGTAGTTGTTGGGAGGAGAAACAGAGAATGAAAGCTGAATCAACTGCGTTAGATGGACAAAGAGAAACAACATCATGAGGGGGAAAGAGAGCAGAGAGAGATCTTGAATTTTCTACCTAGTTTTCTGGTGTGGTTCTAATGGGCTTGTTTGCTAGTTTTGTCTCCACAGGTTCATGTCTGGTATGAGACCGCTTTTCAGAGCTCAACCACAAAATGGGGCTTGGAAATTTTTCCCTGTCTTTACATCTTCAGTGGCTAGTGTTCAACTGATGTCTTTATTTTGTCACATCTCTGAGCTAACTCACTTTCAAATCCGAGTGATCCCCTTATTTCTGCCAGGTGTACCAGAGAGGATGTATCCATTTCCGCTGTCTCCACACCTTCGCAGAAGATTTGGGACCTTTGGGGGATTTTTCTAGTCATTTTTACTTACTGTAGTCATTCACCTGTGACTGGCTGACTGAACAGAGCCTTGACCTGAGTCACTCAGAGGTCAGCTGATCTTACCATAGACTCTGTGTCTGCTTTTTTTTTATTATTATTTTCTTTTCTTCTCTCTCTCCTTCCCCAGAAAGTTACCTCCAGTAGCTTTCCATATCACGTTAACAGTATTCCTATCTTATATTAATGATTTATACACAATTATATGGTTCAAAGTAGCAATTTCTATTTAAAAATAATCATTTGTTGGCACACATTTATAAGGTTTCAAGTATTCCTATCTAACACCAATAATTTGTAAGCAATTATATGGTTTTAAGTAACAAATAATTAGTAAACAGCTTCAAGTGATTATATAAATAATTTTTATACAGTTATATGGTATCAAGTATTGCTATAATAATAATAATAATTTTCCAACACATCAATTTGAACCATAGATGGCATGCTAACAAGTATTACCACTCTGAGTGAGAGTGAACCAGGGATTAACGGCACTGAAGGGGTATACTACTTCTGAACTGGAGCCTTACCACCAGATGCAAGTTTGTATTATACCCAACACATTGGGGATTGGGGGAGAGGTTGCTTCTCTACAGGAGATGCAATCAGTGTATTCTAAAACCTGGCAACAGGGTTGGCCTATAATTTGAATTTCTTCAGCTATCACTTCAGTATCTGTTACATAACTTCAACTTTGACATGAGAAAAAGTGCAGTTGAATTTTTGGTAAAATGTCTGATATGAAATTAATGATAACAATAGGATGCATCATCATGCAATATACATCCATTTATAAAAATAAAATTCTTTTTTAAATTTACTTTTTAGACTGAAAATCAGTAAGATATTTTGATATCAATGATACAAGAGAGGAGTGAAAATGTTCCAATAACCTATATGTTCTTAAAATGAAATGCAACAGAAAATAAAGATGATGATGAAAGACAAAAAATAATAAGCAGTGAAACTAAATGTTCAGAATTCAGCTAAGCATGTGGAAACATTTTCTGTAATTGAATCATAAAAGAAACAAGTGATTGAAATATTCACGATAAAAAATGAAAAGATAAAAAAAAAAAAAAATTGGCAGAAACTGAACAGATATAAAGATTGCCAGAAATTAATGTAACAGTCTCACTATGACTGAGGCAAATGAAAAGATAGTTGTTATGGAGATGACAGCTGCTATGGTGACCTTTTTTCCTGAAACAGGAATCATAGTTATTGAACTGTCATTATGATGAAATAATACACCAAAGATCAATAATAATATTCAATCATCAAAGAAAATGGTTCCATAATATATAACGAAAAATATTTTAAGAGTGTAAAACTGAATAATATTTCCAAATTATCAAAAGATGACGGACAAGTTTCTTTGGTTCATGCTAATATACTTAAAATTAACAGTTTTACTTTCAGTTTTTGTTTTAAGAACAATTATCACTCAATATTATTATTATTATCATCATCATCATCATCATCATGCAGTAGTGTGACTTTGCAGGTTTCTTTGTTCTATAAATAGCTTTTATTTTCAACTGCAGTGCTCAATAAAACTTTGAAGATTGGTTTGGTTTGGTTTTGTCATATGGCATATCAGCCATTGTAGGTTATTTACTGCCAAATAATATATATATATATATATATATATATATATATATATATTAAATATATGATTAGTAAGCACGTTTTATAGATACCATTTTTAAATGAGCCCGAGGTCATTCTTTTGCACACAGTTAAATGGTTTCAATCACTTCTATCTAACATGAATAATTCTGTTTACTGTTAATCATTGGTTTGTGTTGATAACAAGTTACATTTTGACGTAATGTCCAGATCTCTGAGGTAGGAGAGATTTATGGTCATTGAGGCATTCCACTGTGCACATGTGGATAAGTCCATTCCCTGTACAGTGATTGGTGGCTGGTCCAAGCATGAACATATTGGTGTATATATATATATATATATATATATATACCGGCTTGATTTTTAGTGTTGGCATGAGGTCTGTATTGAGTTTTGGCCTGTGTTTGAATGCTTTTCAAGTGTCCAGTACACCTTGGTTCAGTATTAGGTAACTGCCAACAGTTTTTAGTCTGACAACTGGATGCTAGTTGCATCCCTTACCAGTATACTTTGTCCAGTTGTCAGAACTTATCGCAGATAGTCTGCAGCGAATGCTGATTTTAAAAAAGAAATAAACAACTTTGCTAAAGCTGGCCAGTTCTTATCCCTCTATTTTTCAAATTCCTCTCTACATTCATCTTTTTAAAAAAAATAACCCCCACCCAACTGGTTGCCTCTCCAACCATGGAGGACTCTCCAAAGAGTTCCCCAAGGGGTTCCCAAGATTTTTTTAAGACTTCCCCAAAGCCCAAGCCACCGGAAACCTCAACAATCACCAGACCTAGAATAGTGGTCAAGCCAACATCCCTGGCCACTATGGAAGCCTTCCTTGCCAAGCTAGAAGAATGGGGAGACCGAGATCCAGATTATCAAACCATAAAAACAGGAGTGCTTCTCCAGGCAGTTCCATCAGGACCAAATGACCATCTCTTCCAGTCTCCCTGTCACAAAAGTCCAGCAAAACTACTCCCACATCTAGTCTAATACCTCTGGGGCAAAAGCCAAAAGAAAACAGCTCCAAGACCCCCAGGAATACCAGCCTCCTGGAAAATGAAGGATCTACCCAAAGCTCTGTCTCCCAAAAACCTAACACACTGGAAGAAGTACCACCCCCAACTCCCAAAAAAACTCTTCCAATACTCAAAGACACTACACCCACCAGGAAAGTTAAGAGACAAAAGAAGAAACCCAACAAAAGATTCCTCCAATGAAACCCCAATGGAAACAGCTCACAATTTAAAGAGAAGAAGAGACAATGGAGAAGGCTATGCCAAAAAATTCTGCCCAAACCTACCTACGCAACATGACACCCCTAAAGAAAAAAATGCTCCCAATCTCCAGCCTCAGCAACAACAATCCCAACAACATCCCCACCAACAAGAAACCAATCCACAACAAACCCACCAAACTACCCCCCCACCTCATACACCACACATGTTTCTTTCCTCTCTCTCTCTCCACCTGAACTGTTCCACCACTCATAAGCAATAAGGACACAGTCTGAAAACAGATCGCCATGCAGCCCTTCATCCATAATCTACAAAAACTCATAAAGCCAGCGCAGAACCAAATTGGTTTCACTGACTGAAACAAAAACTTTATACAGACACTAGTCGCTCTGTGTTCTACAAACCTAGAGGCCATTTTAGATTTCCAGCTCCAAAAGATACTCAAAACCATTGTTAGAACTAGAAAAGATAAAAAAAAATGTTTCCAATCCCTTCAATATTAGGGGTGCATCAATGGTGACCACCTTCATCCGTTTAGCTGGCAGCTGCACTCAGGGTGTATGGAAATTCTTGGAAAAGACTGGCCAAATCAACATGAGCTTAAAGCTGATGGAATTGGAGCACCAGCTTTGAAAAAAATATTGTCGTTCTGTGCAGGACAGGTCTCGAGTTATGTTCATGCTTTCTTTTACAAACCCTTAAAGTTCATTACCCCATGGATGTTAGAGAAGTGTACAGAGATTACTAAGTTACTACTGAACTCAGTACCAGCTCTCTGAAGCACACTAATGGCATCCTCACCAAACCACTGTCAACACTGAGTATGTAAGTGGGTCAGAATGACTTCAAACCTTGCCTGTTTGAATGTGAGGGGACACAGGGATCCAAGCAAGTGTGCACACTTGCTTGGTGAACTCAAACTTCTGTGTTGATGTTGCTGTAGTGCAGGAGACTCATTTCACTAATAGGCCTTGTCTAGTTGGCTACTGGAAGTTCAATACCTCCTTACTGGAAACCTTAATTCAGCAGGCACTAATGGGGGCAGTTACCAGGAAAAAGTAGCAGGGATCCCATAAGTATAGGATTAGGGACTTCATCAAATACATTCGATCTAAATAGGTTGGTTGGTTGGGTTTTATGGTATATCAACCTTTGTATGTTATTCAACGCCAAATCCATCCTTATGCAAATAATCAGTTCTATTTCAAACAATCCAGTTTAGTATGAGTACACAGTTTAATTGTCAAAAACATTTTAACCTCAAGCTATTCAGTTTATTCAAACAGTTCTAATTCAGCTGATTCTGTTTAGTATAAGTACAGATTTTCTTTACTCACAGTTGAGTGCCAAAACAGTTCTATTTTAAACAATTCAGTTTAGTGTAAGTACCATTTCTATGTCAAAAACAGTTCCATTTCACACAATTCAGTTTAGCATAAGCACGCAATTTAAATTTAAGTATACCAAAGCTCCAGACCCCAATCCTCGGTCACGGCGCCAAATATACCAATTATGGTATCTCTTTGCCACAACCTTGTCCGCCTTCCTCCAATCTCTCTGCTACAACGCGGGAAAAAACAGATCAAAAGTTCCTTCCAGGAAAGTGACCATGCACTGCCCTGCCCCACGTTGTGATTCTTTAAAAGTAAGGCCGATGGCCACGTCAGAAAGGAAGAGGGTTTACTGGCAGCTGAAGACTGGACTCCGAAGGGTACATATATTGCAGAACAAAAAAAAAATAACTCCGATTTCTGCAGTAGACAAAAAAAAAGATTTTATAAAACTTCAAAGTTACAGATGGCGACAAAAATCTGCGGGTGTGACATATAATGGTCTAAGGTGGCGGTTTGACGAGGGTTAAGTTCTCTTAGCAACAAATTGTCCCAGCGGCGGACTGGCGATATCTGAGTTGGCAGCGCAAAGCACAATTCCAATCTGTTGGTCCCTGTCTGGTCTTCGTCTGTTACGTCTGGAACTGAACGGCTTCGCTCTCCTGCCACCAACTTACAAGGGTCTAGGTTTTCTTAACGACAATTTATTCCAGCGGCGGACTGGCGATATCTGAGTTGGCAGCGCAAAGCACAATTCCAATCTGTTGGTTCTTGTCTAGTCTTCGTCTGTTACGTCTGGAACCGAACGGCTTCGCTCTCCTGCCACCAACTGCTGAGTTCGAAAATCAGCCTGTTTATATAATAATTGCCAATATTCTGGGTAGGTTCTGACTGAGGGAGGGGTGATCTCCATAACGCCATCAGAAAGGGTCCAACCCTCTTTTCACTACTTCCACAGAGTCGTCCCTCTCACTACCCTCGTAGTGAGGGCTACAGGAGGATAACTTTCCTCCTACCAACATAGTTTTCTGTTTTGACTATTGTCAAAAATTCTTTTTCAGAATTTTCAATTCTTTTTCCCAGACATTTCAATTTTTACACTTCTTGGCAATTATATTTGGCTACTCAACTTTTTGGTTAACCCCTCATGTACCGCCATCAACCAATATTGTCATAAAGTACACAGTTTAATTGTCAAAAACATGTCTATTTCAAACAATTCAGTTTAGTCAAACAGTTCTATTTCAAACAATTCAGTTTAGCATAAGTACGCAGTTCTATTTAACCCAGAGATAGGGCCCTATCAGGTTCTACCATTCCAGGCCAGAGTGGACCTGGGAGCAATGGCAATGAAGGGATACTCTGCATCCCCCAAAACTAAATAGGGCCAAGATAGACAACAGGCTTTCCCAAGCAGTGGAGACGAGGGATTCCGTAGCCAGAGATCTACCTAGGCAGGCCCTTGTGTGTGAGGTTAGCAAGTGCTACAAGAGTTTTGTAGTGAGATCTAGGTTAAAAAGAGTTCCAAACAAAGCCATGAAATGCATTATGTTCGAGTATGAGGAAGAAGTACCAAGGTTTTCCCATCGTTACATTGTTAGTCAAGTCCCTGGATGGGCACTTGCTATGGTCAAAGCATGAGATGCACAGGGCCTTTCAGGCACCCTTCCATGATCACTTTATTTGCTGTCCTGATCTACTGGTTCAGGAGTTTTGCTAACTTCCTCTGCCTTCAGGAAGCGGAAGCAGCTAGCTGCAAGTGTTTGGTTACTAAATACAAAGTCTGTGATGTGTTGAAGCAGGTTGGCCTCAACAATCACCAGGACTTGATGGTATAGCTTACAAAGTGTACTTGAGATTGTCACACATGTTTGTGCCTATTCTGATGGATATGTTCAACCGTTGGGTTGCCCAGGGAGCCATCCCTGATAGCATTACCAAGGGTGTGATCTTATTACTGAAGAAAGGTCACAAGTACAAGCTGATAACTCTGCTAAACACAAAGCCATTTGTGCCAAAAGGGCAGGATGGAGGTGTGCACCATATACATCTTCCCCTTGATCCTTTACTGGTTATCTGTACTTCCCCTGCCTGAGGGTCACTGGCCGGCACTGAAATAATCCCTCACCAAATTTCTTTGGAGTGGTTGAAGGCTGATGGTTCAGAGATAGGTCTTCTGTTAATGTCCACATAATGGGGGTCTCAGGATGCCTGATCTGGAGAGCCACTAGCTTGCTGAAAGACTGGCTTACCTGGGCTGATCCTTGTCAAGGGACGTGGTGTGGGGATGAGAGATGTCTTTCCTCATCTGGAGTCCAACCCCAAAGCTAAAGGTCATTGTAAGCCTAGAGGTGAGGCACTATTTGTCTGTGAGTACCATAAGGTCCTCCATAACCTTCCAGAGTCCAGTGATCTTTCTCGGACTTGAAAGGAACTGTACCGAGAGTTAACAGTATGTTCTGCTTTGGATCCTCTCATGGAGCAGCTTGGCTCATTGCTGGAGGAGGTTAACTATCAATGGAATTGGGCACCAGGTTCAGGTTTCAGAGTTTTTGCTCACCAGGTAGCTCACATGGAACTCTTTGCTCCTTGCCGACTGGGCTTTCATAGTGGGTTTGGCAGACATACCCGACGGCTTCTGCTGTGGTAGTGGCTTGGAAGAAATAGCTTTGCATGCCTTCTGTTACTATGAGTGGGCTAGCCCATTTTGGAATCACGGCGGAGCATGGAGGGCCCACATCAATCCCAAACAGCTTCTGCTGCTCAACATTGGTTACATCATGGACAATGCTGACCCTCTGTAGTGAGGTGAGAAGTGTGTGGTGTTTCTTATGATTCTAGCTGAGGCTAGAATAGTGATTTGGACAATGTGAAAGAAGAAATTGTATGAGAGTGCAAACTTTTCTTATCTTAATCTGATTGTGCTCTTTAGGCATCAGCTTAGAGTCAAAATCAGAAACAATAGAAAATCATTGGATCGCATAACATTCAACAAAAGGTGGGTGTATGCAATGAGCCTGGTTGTATGAAAGGGAGCAATGTTGGAGTCATCCTTCCTTCCTCTTCTTGGGCATAATGACGATGATCTAACTCCTTTGAGACTCCATCCCTGGTAAGTAGTAAATTTTTCTTTCTCTTTTTCCCTAGTTAGCTGTATAATGTGTGTTATTGGCCTCACCATCCAGTTGTTAGTCTCCAAGATCTTCCCCACCACTACCATTCCTTTCATCACCTCAACCTTTTTCTCTCCAGTCTTTTTTATCTTTTCTAAAGATCTTGGACCTACATTACTGTAATCCATGCTACCCACATTCCTTGCTGTGTGCCCTTTTCCTTGCATTTCTTTTGGCCCATTAGCTTACACCCACTCCCCACATAGGTATAGTGCAGCTTGTTTTCAGTCTTTTTGGATACCAGAAAACAGTCAGCTCTCCAAACCATAAAAGAACGGGGATATCAGGGTAACCAAACAGGGTCTTCCTCCTTGCTTTACCAATGTATTTTTTGGTTTTTTTTCCATCATTGTCATTTTTTATATACGTTCTCATTGTAAATAGAACATTCATTTCATATGGGTTTTAAGAAGGTTTTCATAGAGTCAATGTGGTATTTTGGTGAAGACTGTGCACTTGTCGATGCATGTCTGTCTAATTGTATTGTCTGTATGAGTCAGTGAATGTGGATATTTAGGGCCCCTTAGAAAATATAATCAAGCAATACTACTCCCCTTCCCCTCCCCCACAAAAAACACTGGGACTTCACATGCTCCCCAAAATTTGTAAATTTTTGCAAATTTTGGAAAGAAAACGTATTGACTTACAGCCCGTTTTATTTTTGTCTGCCGACTGGACGCTAGTTGGGACCACTTAGCTGGTAATTATTATTTTTGTTATTATTCTGCCCATTAGAGCAGTGACTTCTACAGTTTGTACACAGTTAAATGTTTTCAAGTATTGCTATTAAACAGTAACTATTCAATTAAACACCAGTCATTTGTTTACACACAGTTGAATCATCAAATAGTCCTATTTCATACAATTCATTTTAGCATGTCAACAAAGGTAGTAAGTAAAGTAAGTAAAGTTAGCGACCATAGTCGAGGATGACCCGAAGGCTCCCTTTTCGATAGCTACTACACCAAGGTGTAGGGGAGGGCGCTACTCCATTCCCAGGATTGCTCCACTTTACCCTTGAACCGTACCTTATAATGCTGAGTGTTAAGCAAGGTGGTATCAAGTACCATTTTTAAAGTCTTTGGTATGACTCGACCTGGGATTGAACCCAGGTCTCCCGGGCCATTGGCGAACACTCTAACCGCTGGGCCAATGTCCCGGTCTATAACAAAGGTAAATGGTTCCAAGTATTGCAATGAATCACTAACAAATCAATTAAACATCAGTTGTTTGTTTACACACAGTGAAATGGCCGAACAGTTCTATTTCAGACAATTCAATTTAGCATAAGTACAGTTTTTTGTTTACACAGTTAAATGTAAAACCAATTCAATTTCGAATAATTCAGTTTAACATAAGTACACAGTTTAAATATCAAACAGTTCTATCTAACCCATAGATAGGACCCTCTCAGGTGCTACCATTCCTAGCTAGAGTGGAACTGGGAGCAATGGCAGTGAAGAGGTACTTGGCATTCCCAAAAGCTCCAGCATTGCAGAACCTTTACTATCAGATCATTTAGTGTTATATTCAAGAAACTCATTGGGGGAGTCTCACCTCTCTGCAGAGATGCAGTCGGTATATTCTGCAGCCCCAGCTGACTGGGCTATAAAACTTTGAAGATGATTATCATAACACTCTGAAGTAAGTTTCACTCAGATTCAACTATTCATAATACAATACACCTTGAAATGAGATTAGAAATATAGAAAGATAGCCTACTAAAAAACTGTGGACATCAGTCACTCAATAAAAAACCAATTGGCAAATTAACTGATATGAGTACAACACGTGGAAAGCAATATTTTCAAAGTTTTGCTCATTTAATTCATATTTAATCCAAAAAGTAGAAAATTCTGAATATTTACCAAAATTTCAGAGATAATTCAAATGAAAAAATAAGATATTTATTCCAATTATTTATATCAAAACTTGGCTGAAAATAATTTATCAACAACCAATGCAAATTTTTAAACAAAAACCAAATAACATTTTTTGATGATAGACATATTGTCTATTACTATATGTTTTTTTTTTTAATCTTTAGCTATGATTACTTTCATCTTGATTTTCAAATCTGGAATCTCCCTTTGATAAAGGTATGCTTATTCAGTTTCAAATATTAAATATATCAGAAGAGAAATGCAGATTTTTATTCCATTTTTAAAAAGAAACTCTCTGAAGATACAAATATTAATTATTTGCAATGGGAAATAAATCATTTTGATATAAAAACTTTTTTTTCGTATACTTTTCAACGAAAAAAATACAAGCCAAAAATCAATCTTGAAAATATTTCATTTTAAAATTCAAATAATTTAAGATAGTTATTTGTTGGTATTAACAAAAAATTATGACATTACCAATCTGAGTGAGAATGTGGCAATATGATTGTAGGTTTGTGCTTGATCTAGCCATGAACTTCCATGGCTGAATTGGTTCAAGTACGATCTATGAATGATGAGCTTCAAGGATACTGCATGCAAATTCATGCCTCATTAGAAGTTAGTTCTTTATTTTTATTAGGAGATAAGTCAACCATAAAAGTTTTACAAAAGATAGTCAATATTAAGGCAGACTAGCCCAAAACAAGTCTCTAATTTCTATTATGCAAAAATCATTTAAAATATACAAATTGTTTTGGTAAAAGTGGTAAAATAATGTAATTGTTTGTATAAGGCCTGGATTCTCCATGTTCCATTTTCTTCACTAACTGCTCTTGTCTTTTATTAAATCAAAATTTCTTTATTTGCATTCAGTTGGTATTCTTTCATAAAGCTCGGTAGCTATGAGTCAGCACTCGTTTGCATAAAAAATGACGAGTTACGAGTTGAAGAGAGATTATAAGGACATTGAGGCATTCCATTATTTTCAAGTGGCTAAGTCCATTCTCTAGACAATGATTGGTTGCTGGCCCAGTGAATGAATATATCAGTGTGTATATATACTGGTTTGCTTCAGTTGTGTAAAGGGCTCGGTATTGAGTTACTGCTTGTTTTAATTTTTGTCTGCTAGCTGGACGCTAACGGGAGCTGCAGAGCCGATAAGTGTTATCATCATTGTTGTTTATTCTGCATGTTAGAGCAGTGACTTCTACATGTTCAAACTTCTTTCATTCATCTTATTTATTGTATGAACTGGTTATATAAATAAAGACCTTTTGAATAACCTGTTTGTGTAATAAATTAGGAGCTAGCCTGGAACATTGATGGAAATTAGGAATGTGTAAATTACTAGTCTGTGAGCTAAACTGATTCAAAGTTAAAATCTAATTTCTAGAATCGTAGCCACATGACTTTATAATCCTACAATGAAGACTGTGCTTTCAATTGACTTTAGGGTTACTACTTGTCACTAACACTGAGTTGATCTCAGTGAAACATTAACAGTTTCTGCTTTTAAGTACACCAATCTAATTCTTTTCAAAATTATCTACTTCATACCAAATAAAATATTCAGCCAATTTTTTATTTAAGAAAAAGAATTTCAGAAATCAGAGCCCAGTATAAAAATTGATCTGGGCCATTGTAAATCCAACTTGACATCTTTGACTAATACATAATCTTTAATCCTCAAGTGTTAAACAAATCTTTAATTTCTGGCAAATATTCATTTTGTGTTATGCCAATCAAAATCAATCTCTCCAAAAAAGTTGCCTTAGAGTCTGTCTTACAGTTCTTTGCAAAATACATCATTTTGTAATCACAAAATCCATTATTTTTTTTAAATCCTTATAACATTAATATAATTAACTGCAAAACCCATGCTTTCATATTTGTGAAAATGCCTCCAGCTTTGTGAAGAATACATTTTTAAATCTTAAAGAATCTTTGATATGATTTACTGTTCAAAAGAAAAAATTATAAACAAAAAATAAAACTCTTTATGTAGAATTATTTATGTATGAATCAATACTTTTGCCTAGGATCAGAGTGTAGTATCTCTAGATATGGAAACCCCATTGTTATTTTCAAACTATAAAATATTAAGGTAAAATCAATAATTACTTCAAAGAGTGTAAAATTTATTACTCTCTTTAAAAAAAATTAATAGAAAATAAGAAAAACCAGACTTGAACCCAAATCTATAATTGAAATTTATTTTTTTTATATTTTGATTTCCACAGATACAGAAATCAGGGTCATATATTCTAGGTGTGCTAGATGAGTACCTCAACTTCACCATAGATGCTTAATTCATCATAAATATTAAATTCAATCCATAATATATACATTTTTCTCTAAAATAAAGTCTCAGAGTAATTTTTATGAATATTCCTGCCAAACTATTATCTTCAGCGTGGTACTAATACCCTGCAAGAATAATTACTCTCTTCCACTAAAAGACACTAAAACACTCATCCTTGGCTGAAGTACAAACAAGTGATATAATTTGATCCTAAATAAAGTGCACAGACACTACACTCTCATCTAAGCACAAATTAGTGTTATAGCCTGAAGTTGCTCTACTTTTGCTCCCAGAAGTTACTCCTCAAATCTGGCATACTGTTCAGCTGCCTGCAGCATAACTCAGCTCGCAAAAAAAAAAAAAATCAAACATTATCTGGGCCTGCATATCCCAAACAAGGAGGATCAAAATTTAGTATCCATTTCAGGTATACCAGCCTTGATCTTGTTTTCCTGCAGACTCAAAGATCCTGCTACTCCAACTGTCCTTTTCAGGGCACTTTTCTCATAACTACAGCAATTGTCCTTTATAGGACAGTTTTTGACCACAACTACGTTTTAAGGATAACCAACTATAAAGGTGGTACTCCAGAGCAGACTCCTCACTTGACTTAAGGATATCAACCAGGCTGAACAACCAGCCATCTTACCACCGTAAGCAAGCTTGCAGCCTCAACTTACTAACCCAGACACTTAGCTGCACTATCAAGCAGCGCAGTTCAAGCAACATCTAGGCACACTGTCATTAACAACTATTTGACAGTCATGTCTACCTTTTACCACAACTAACTACTTGTCCTACCAAATGCAGTAGAGTCCAGTTACCTTCAATCAGTCCATAGTTGACATAACCAGACAGACATAACTAAACTTTTTTCAAGCACTTTCTTTGTCATTTTTGCCAAATAAAAATTGATTTCTAACAGAACCATCTTGGCTTTGTTCTCCTTGTGTTAGTCACTTCTTTCAAATGTTTGTAGGGTCAACATACTCATCAACCCCACAACATTACCAATGGACAAAAAAACGAATAAACAGAGGAAAAAAATAATTTGTCAAACACGTAGACAAATAAACAAGTTTCTTAGGCATGTAATGTGAAAAGCAGGTGAACAGAAAACAATATAACAAATAGATTTTGTTTAATCAAAAGAATAAAATTACAAAATAAAATTTCTGGTCGAGTGGGAGATTGTTTTGGAGCTGTTGTTGACATTAGAGAGGAGACACTGTCAAAAAGAGTTGAGTCCCTTCGGGTTTACCACATAAAATCTAATCAACTGTGTTGGTTTCTTTTAATGTAAAGAATTCTGTAAAAAATCTTTTTATGACAGGGATAAAATCAAAAGCCTTCAAGCAAAGATTACTGTCAAGAATTACATAGGGAGTAAAGTAATACTTCACAAGAAATCTATAGAACATCTATATTAAATTTATACACACATGTATGTGTGTGTGGATGCATGCCTGTTTTCAATGGAACAGGAGGACAATATGATTCAATTCCCTTCATTTTGTGAGTTAAAAACAGGAAGATTATGTATGAAGCAGCAAATTTTATTGCAATCAATATAGCAAGGCATGCATTTATTCATATTTTATGATTTTGTATGGTAAATATCTGGAATTTTTAAGAATATTGATAGAATTGTGAAAAAAAAAGAAGATTTTTTTCTATCCTTCCATTAGTTGGTTCAGAATTGACCAATAAGAGTGACATAGAACTAAATAGTGCTTTATGGAAGAGTTGTCAAACGAGTAAGTTAATCTAGATTCCACCTTCCCAGCTAAAATTTTTTTAATTATACCTGAAATTTTGGGCAATGAAAAAACAGATTTAGTATTTGTTTCAATACTTATGAAAATACTGCACTGAAATCAACAAGGAGAAATGAAACTGCTGTGTGGTGGCTGCTAAACCACACTCTGACCTTGAAGTCAAATGTTCTATGAGTGAATCTTCATCTGATGCTCCAAAGGTTGTTTGAAATATGATGCTGTTGTTAATATCACACAAGTCATGGCCACTGAATTAGTTATCCAGTTCACCTAGGCAACAACAGTAGCAGCCAAGAGTAAGAAATCTACACTGTCATTATTAGCAACAGTGACCACTTTACTACAAGATTCAGTGGAATGAAGAGATGCTTTCCATAATACTTTCACTAGAATCTGTTTTAGTTCTATCTTATAGGCTTTCAGTTGTTTCTATATGGAGACAGCTTGACATTGCAGCCATTTGAGCATGCAAGATGTTGTTTTGATTATACTAATGGCATCAAATGTAGCCACATTAATGTAATATACATTTCACTTTTACACTAGTTTACTCTAGTGAATGAAAAATATAACACTTAATGAATCCTGTTGGCTGGTTGGTTATTTTGTTTAATGACATATCAACCCTAATGGGTTATATAATGCCAAATCTTTTTTTTTATATGTATGATCTAAATTGATTTGTTGTTACTGGATTTTATGGCATGTCAACCTTTCTAAGGTTATTTTATGCAGAATCAAGATTTTTTATGATTTATTGTATAGACCTGTTTTTTTTAGGAAGTCTATGATTTTGCTTGGTTTTAGTTGAAAGAGTGGTTAGGTTTCTTACCTTAGAGTATTTTTTTTCTGATAGGGGTCAACTTCGTGTATTCCAGAAGGATGTGTTTTACTGTGATTATTGTGACACATATGGATTTTGACTATTCCTGCTGCTTTAGTATAAAGACATGTCAGCTATATATGTGTAGTCAGGTGAAGACTACTTCCTTTTTTCATTTTTTGAATTCTGGTGCCTTTTCTCTCTTAGAGTGGGTTATAATTGGAAAAGTTTATTTTGTGGATTGATTTTTCACAATTATTGTCATTTCATACTGATGGCCTCATTCACCATAACTTTTATATTGGTGTTGAGTATTTTGAGGTTGTTGTCAATGACAATTCCTGATGTTGATTTGGCTGTTGAGTTCACTCTATATCTTCTTTATCCTCTTTTGATTTTGATGTGACAGGCTTTAGTTTTGTGCATGGCATGTATCTTGTTCAGGAGCTTGATAATCGGTGGGTTTTTTCAGTTTTTTCCTCCCTAGGGAAATCAGGACAGATAAAGAGTCCGAAAATATGATGAATTTCTTATGTTTGCCCACAGCTATTAGAATTAATGCCAGTTCTTTTGCACAAGCTTCTGCACAAAAGATGGATGCATCCTTTGTTAAGTGATTTTTATTGTTTTATTGCAGATTGTAGCATAACCTGTTTTTCCACTGTCTTTAGAGCTATTATTGAAGATGCTTGAATAATTTGAGTATTTTTGATTTCTGAGAATTTTTCAAGGTAGGTGATGTCATGCATATGGGCTACCCAGCTTACTTCCTTTATTGTGTCCCCTACTATGTAGCTCTTTTATTTAGGAAAATGGTAGTTCCTGTAAGAATCACCCAGAAATAAATAGGTCTTATACACAGCTCTATGTCATCATCAATTATACTAAGGGTATACTTAACATGCTGGTTGTTGGATCCTGTATGTGAGGTTTACTGCTGTTATTTTGGCTTAAGACTCAAGTAATACATTTTTTTAATTATCATTGAATGTTTTTTGCAAAGTAAAGAACATGTTTCCACGGGCACAAGTGTGTGGACTAGACTTTTATTGTTTCAATTCTAATTCCACTGTGTTGCCTTTCACAAGAGCTTGTAACAAAACAACCACTCCTGACACATCAGTTGGTGTTTTGAGTTTATATATTGGCACCACAAAATTTTTAGTTTTTAGTTCAAAGTTGATAAGTGAAAATTGTTTTGCAGATGATGGACAAACTATTCCCTATCAACTGAACTGAGTTGGAGGTCTGAAGAATGTGGCCATGTTTGAGAATGTTCTGGCTGATGATGCCTTGAAAATTTATTAAGACATGGAATTTGCAACAGTCAAGCTTGAATAGACTATCCAGAAGATAATATGTGCTCTGGATTGATGCCACTTCAACAGAGAAAATAGGATGAAGGGGAATCTTTTGAAAGTTCTTTAGTTGCTTAGGGATTATATGAAAGACATGCAATTTCTGCAATAAGTGTCAGTATTCTCTGATGAGGAACCAAACTGTTATTGGTATGAGGGATCAGGATACAAGGCAAGAACTACTGATGGTTCAAGGCTTCAAATCTTTAAAAAAACAAGAGACACTGGCAGAGCAGCTGAAAAGGCTGCACTATAAAACCAAAACATAAGGGCCAAATTGGTGTATGCTGATGAAAATTAAGTTGTCTGGAAACAAAGGAAAAAGCCTCACACATGGAATACTAATTCATTTCCACCACATTTGTGGGTGGGGGGAGTATGTAATTTGGTTATTTTCAGTAGATTTGCTCTCTAAATTATTCCCACCACAAATACAACACAAAACATTACAATCGCGCAAAAGAAATGGAATAGAACACAACGAACATTAAATAACAAACAATTTAATATGCATATAACAGAATATGAAAACAAACAAAATACATGATGTGTAAATGGCCTTTTGGAAAATAAAGTTTGAAGAAGAGAATAAATTTGTTGAAAGATGTGTGTATGTTCATGCTATCAGAGTCCGTAAATAAGTCGTTCTTACTTACATTAAGTTTATAGTGGGTTTTATGATTGTGGCGACATCGTGTCTTGTGGATGAAAGAAAGTTTGTCGGGTTTTCCTTTTGAATATAATTCTTGGCCATTTGAAAAGAGGTCATGAACTTTAGTTGAGGAAGGAAAGGAATTGGTTGGACATAGTATCGGCTACTGGCTTAGTGGCTTGTGTTCGTCTGTGTCTTTGTTTGTGTGTAAGCTTGTGTCTTGTGTCTATGGTTTCCTAACTCTGTGTTATTTATATCCTACAGGTGGATCAAAGAATCACCCTAAAATCTTGGCGCGTAGACATTTATTGACCAATCAGATTTGTATTTTACTATTTTATTTTCGAGCCTAAATATTTTCTGTAGGTTCACTTCCGATCCTAATTTTCTAGAATGTTCTATTCCATGTTTTTAGCTGATTGGTTGAAAAATATAAAAATGTAATTTAAATGCTAACGCGGTTTTGATCCTAAATTTCTAGAATGTTCTTAAGTATGTTTTTATTGCTTATTTTAAAGCTAGAAGAAATGTGTATCCTATATACCCCCCCGCAGATTGATAAATATTGAAAGTATTTATTAATATGTAATATAAGTCTTAAAATGTTTCGGCCAATGTACCTTTCTTCCAGATTTTGTGGTGATGTTTGCAGGTGTATTTGTCGGTGTGGAGTTTGGTTTGGATAATGTGGTTTTTGTAGGTGTAGGTTGTTCGGTCGTACTTTCCGTTATTGGTAAGTCCAAGTACGCCGGTTTTAGTCTGTCTATGGAGACAGTATCAAATTTGCCTTTTATGGCAAGCTTAAAATATTTGGGGTGTCATTCAACTACCTGGAAAGGTCTGGAGTAAGTAGGACATAAAGGTTTTTTGACTGCATCAAATCCATGAATTCATTCCCTGAAAAGCAACTGCCTGAATTGATATGGAGTTTGAGCAAGTGGGCAAAAACTCCACACAACTAGAAAACAAAAACAGCACTCAAAGAAGGTCAGCAAACAAACAGCAGACACGTGCAAACACATTCAGGATGCATCATATATAAGTGAATAAAAAAAACATTTCTCCCATTTCAAATACTCAGACAATCTCCTCCCTCTACATACATATAACTCAGTTGTCAATGAAGAGAGACATTATCTGACCCCTTTCACAAAAAAAAATGAGCATAAAATATCAAATAAATAAAATAAATCTCACTCAAAAGGAGTGAAGGAAATGCAGTGTATATAAGCGACCCAACTTCTCATATAATGTCCTCTACTGTTTATCTCTCTTATTAAGAGAAGTGGTAATTCCTGAAAGAATGACCAAACAATAAACGTCTCATACACAGCTTCATTGCCATCCTCTAATAATACACTTAACAGGTGATAGGGGAGTTTTTGTTTAAAGGTGGCTACTCGGTTTCCTTATTACATTAGCTTATTGAATGGTCAGTGATAATTTAGTTTAGTGTATTATCTTGAGAGGGATGGATTGTTTGATAAGTTGTTCCATTCAGTTTCCAAATGTTTTTATTTTGGTTGAAAAGTTGTTTAGATTTGGGATATTGTGTGCAGTCATCTATTGGAATGGAAGGATAAGATTTTAGTTTGAAATAGCATTGGATAGCTTAATTTTCTCTCCTTATCTAAGTGGTGGCTTATTTGCTTCACCATAAAGGTTCTCTATTGAAGAGGTAAAGCAGACTCTCAGAGCAAGTCTTATTTCTTCATGGAATACTTATTCTAATGTTCTTAAGTCTTACTTTCTGGCAGTTCCCTAAATCAAACATCTATAGTCCAGTTTGGAATAAATTATGGTTCTGTATCATTTTATTAGTTACCCAATCTCTATGGGCTAGTTTCAGTATTACATTTTGTTTTAAGGTTCTTTATGTAAAAAAGCTGAATCTTGCTTTGGAATGAGAGAAACTGCCAAAATCAAAGGAGCTGTGATATACAATTAATCTAAACAAAAGGCATTAACTGATCCTTGATTATAAAAAAGTCCTGGGACTGAATATGAGGGATGAGAAGGACATCTTTTAAAAATCAATAACCAGTGTCACTATTAGAACTTCCTTAATCTTTTGTGTGACCATATACCTGTTTAAAACAACACCTGGACTCATAATGAATGCCACAAAATCCAAATGCTATGTGGCTACAACCAATCATTTATCCATGCAGTAATTTTTCTGCCTGAGATTGCAGTAGCCATTAAAAATTTTGAGCAGAATGTGGGATTGTATGATACAAATTAACTTACTAGCTGAACACATCTTCCAAACGGCAATGTCTGTTCACATTTTTTAATTTTGTGAACATGATTATAGGTGAATTAAAAGTTTTTCATTTGTTTTCATTTAACAATTATGTGTAAAAATAGACATTTTTCAGAATTTTAATACTCAAGAAAACGAAACATAATGAAATGAATGCCTTGGTTTTACAACCAAATAGCAATGTAGATGTTCACATTAGACCATACAGTTTCGAATGTATCGAGATTTTGGATAAGAGACGAATCTACAAAAGCTTGAACAATTGGAATTATTTTCAGTGAACAATAGTCATCAAAACTAGCAAATATGAAAATTATGCTAAAACAAGCATATAGATGCCTTTTTGAGCAAGAATAAAATTCTATTAGTGAATAAAATGATTAAGTATTTGTTCTAATATTTAGAAATATATAACAAATTTTCTCATGAGAGAAAAAAAGGAATCAAACTGAGGAAACTATAGAAAAAGACTTGTAATTTTGAAATACCTTTTTTGAGATGAACAATATCCAGTTTAGATATAAGAAAAGATGGACAGATTTCAATATTTATTTATATAATCTCCAGTGCAATATGATTTAAAATGGCTTCTGTCTCACTTTTATAAGGACATTACAGCTGGGAAAAGAAATGTTGAAAGAAAAAGAAAGATGAATGAACCATTTTAAAGCAAAAGATATTTCAATAAAAAGGAGCAAAAAATGTTTAAAACACTTTAGATAAAAGCTCTTTAGAAATATTTTTCTATAGTAAAACAGTTTCATTTTTTTATATTCTTATCTTTAGAAAAGTTTTGCTTATGGATGAGGATTATTTTTTCACTCATACAAATAATATTGTATTTGAACTAAACAAGTTTCTTTTGAGCATATTTTTTTTTGTATTTAAGAAAATTATTGTTATTTTGAAATGATAACATTATTTATTATCAAAGTATTAAAATCTTAGAATAAGCAACAGCTCAAATTTGAAAATTTGAATAAAATAATTCTTTCTTCCATTACATAAAGATTATCTAAACATGAAAAGTTATTTTGTCTCACTTGATTTTCACAATGTGTTTTTTTTGTTTTTTTTTTAAGGGAGTCCCATTTGGAACATTTAAGGGTTCATAACCATTGTTAGATTCTAATTCATCTAGGTCAATAGATATTTGATCTAAAAGGCTATTTTTTTAATATCAAAGTTCCAAATCTGACATTATTCAAATTACAAGCTGAAAACGTACCCTACAGAGTCGGATTTTACACAAGTAATAATAAGCTATGTTTTTCTGATAACTAATAAATTAATAAATATCATCAAGAGGTAAATGTTTATGCTCTCCACTCTGGTAGCCATTGCCTATAATACACATTTAAACTTAATTTTTCAAGGTGACTGGAAAAAGCATAGTACAAGCAAAATCATGAACAAAAGGCTATAACTCTGTTTATCAGCCAGTTTCTTTGATGACTGCTATCTAAAGAAAAAAAAATAGTTGTTCAAAAATATCTGAACTAAAGAAAGAGGAAAACAAACTTTAAGCAGGACAAAATATGGGATTTTATATGATCAACTTTCTATTAACTGGAGATAGATTTTTTTTTAAATTTAAGTAGCAAATATTTAAAACTTGTAGATTTTGTATTTGATTTGCTGCTGTAGATAAATATAAAAGTATTTATGCTACTTATATCAAAGAGTGAAACACTTCCAATGTCCTTTATAAATCTTGTAGATTTTGTATAGTAATGCTAATGAAATTTCTGGTCCACAATGCTGGACACCAACAGTCTCCCAAGATCACCTCCCACTCTCTTACTGTGAGTCAATTTTATATGCACCACTTTTTGTACATCCAGACACTTGAGACTCAGTCTGTCAATTTCTGCCTTCATATATCAAGGTGCCTGAATCAAAACTATGTGTCCCAGAGGACACTCAAGTCATCTTTTCTGTAACCTTAAGGACACATGTTCAATCCAGGCAGGCCAGAAACAATCGAGTTCTCTTATGTTGTATATCCACAATACAACTACACGTGTACATTTACAAATAAACACTTACATGTGGAAACATCATTAACTGGTAATGAACGACTTTAATGAATGACGAATACACTTCTTAATATAATATATATATTCATATATGTTGTGTGCGAGAAATAAGTGGAGACAAGGACGGACTGTTATATTGACCTAAGTTCTTCCTCGACCATAGCAGTACTTCTTTCGCATCTTGGCTTGGGTTGCTCAACCGGGGGTCACTAAGGGCCCAAAGCCCTCTGTTTGCAGCTGGTTCTCACTTCGGCATCCTGTCTCCAACTGACTCGAACCACCTGGGCACCTGGTTATATTATTTTCTAACGCCCACCTGCTTCCACTGTTCTTCCGCTTATTTACACAGGTGCATCTCTTGATTGATGGCTCAGTCGAGGGTCAATATATAACACTTACACAACAAAATTAAGTAAGTTTCCTTTCTATTTAAATCCCCCATAAAAATAAATGAATTTATTAGAATAGTTGAAATTGGGAAGCAAACCAAATAGAGGGCTCTTTTTAATATGAATCTTTGTTTAATGTTTAATGCATTAAAGTTTTTAAACTTTTTAAAATCTTATCATGAAGAAACTAAAAAGTAGCACCGTATAGTTCTTTGGCTGAAATCTTTATATTCATTTTATTAGTAATAGTATTATTATCAGTAGAAGAAGAAAAAGAATAAAGGAAAATATAGAGCAAAGAGTAAAAAGCTAAAAGAAGAAAAACTCAAGAAAAACAAAGAAAAATGAGAAAACTGAAGAAATGAAGTAAAACAATAGAAAAAAAATGCAAGTTTATAAAAAAGAATCTGATTTAAAAATGGAATAATCTTTTTTATGAAAAAATTTAAGGCAAATTTTATACTTAAAAAATGGTTTATTCTGAATTTGAACTTCTTTGTTTTCACTATTAATTACAAATATGTTAGTTGGTTTAATGGCATATCTACTTTTGTGGGATGTTTAATGTGAAATCTTGTTTTGTATTGTTAGATTTCATATGTATTAATAAATTAGTAAAAACAATTTTTATCAACTTGATGTGTATTAGTAGGTAGTATATTGGTAGGAATAATTTTTATTAACTATTTCTCTCAATACAGTTGAGCTTCAACCACTGTTTTCTAGCACCTATAAGATCAAAAAGACTGGATGTTTGTTTGCTACAAGAGTAATTTGAAGAATTCTGTTGTGACTTAAACATATTGGTGCTAGGGCTTGACATGACCAGTCAGTTGATTGGATCAGGCCTCTCTGACTGTCAGCTATCTAAAGTAGTGGTGTAGATCATGTGACCTCTTAGTGCCCAGGTCACAGACTGCTCAGCCAGCAGTAGGATCCTGTTCTCAGACATTATGAAGTACCACTCATAGCCAACAGGTGGCCCAACAGATGAAGGGGTCTTACCCTTCTGTATAAGTGCAGAAGATGTATTCAGCTGCCCCAGCTAACAGGGCAGACAAATTTTGGAATGAAAAAAAGATAACAAAAATAATCAAATAAAGAATAGTGAAAGAAACTAGTAAAAAAGGAAAGACTGATAAGCCAAAGAATAAAAGTAAGAAAAATAATAAAGGTAATGAAATAAAGAAAAGTAAATATTCAAAAAAAAAAAAAAAAAGTCAAGATAAATTTAAAAAAAAGAAGAGGCTCCTATATATTGAATAAGTTTTTCTAGGGAAAAAAATCAAGATTTTAAAGCTCAACTGAGCATATCTATGGTAGCTCAATGGTTAGCATGTTGGTCTTGAAAATTAATTCATAAATGTAGGGAATTCAATGCTTACTGGATAATCCAATACTGTGGCATTAAAACCTACCATAGACAAATGGTTAACAAGGTCTCTAGTGGAGAGAACCTAATCAAAACTGGTCAAAGGAACGTTTAGTCAATATTTAGAGTTTAGCATAACATGATACTTAGCAAATCTTTTTCTCAATTCTATTCACAAGACATAGTGACCCTTATCACCCCAACTATGTTTTAAAAAGTACCATTAATGTCCTTCTACAAAGATGACTTTATATAAATAACCCATTAAGGTTGATATGCCATTTAACAAAGAAACTAAACCAAATGTAGATGTCGGAAGTTCAATCCTCTCTAGTTGCTCCATTATATTATGTAAGCTTAACTAATAACGATTAGAGCACCTGCTATAGAGTAAGGGTTAGCAAGTTCATCTTTCAGAGAGATTCTTTAATGGAATGAGTTAAAATCTCACTATAACTTGCCTTGTACCAAATTAACCATGGGCAGAATGTGACATAAGGTCAATTTTTAAAGCAAAGTAAAGCTGGTTTGAATTTAGAGTTTTCATTCTCTAAGACTAGTTACCTAACCAAGGCTAAAGGACCCAGTTTGCCCAACTCTTTACCTATAGCTGAGAAGAAGAACAGATAGATTCATGCCTTTCTCAAGGGCATTAGCACAAAAAGAAATGCAAATAGCCTAATCGAGTATTTGAAATTGGATTGCCGGTTCCATTTCCAACAATAATAACTGTTAAGCTAATTGCCCTTTCAAGTCAAAGAAAGATCACTGAATGCAGATTTCAAAGCAATCAGTTTATACATATTTGGAAGATCAGTGCCATACAATCTTCTTATAGATCATTAATAATATTTTCTCTTAATTAATTGAGATTAATAATTATCAATATAAAAAAAAAAACAAAAAAAAATCAGAAGGAAAGAGGAAGAAAAAAACAAAGAAATGAGAAGAACAAAAATAATTTTGAAAAGGAAAGTAAAAAATAATGAACAAATTAAGTGAAAAAAAAAACAATGAAAAGTAAAATAAGAGAAAGACAATAGGAAGAAAGAAAAAAATTAGTTAAATAAATGAAAAAAATAGAAAAAAAAATAAAAAGAGCTATTTTAGGTTCAAACAAAAATTCATTCCTATAAAAAAATGAATAAATAAAAAAAGAAAGATAGAAAAAAAAGAAAGAAAAAAATGCAATCAAAACTGAATTTGTCTTTTTTAAGACTTAGATTTTTCAGAAAGATTTAAGCTACATTTTACATAATATGTTCATTACAATCTTTCCAAAAATGCCAAAATTAGATTTTTACAAAAAGAGAAAAAACTTTTTTTTCGTAAGTTTCCACTTGTTATCATGAAAGCAATTAAATGGAGAAGATTTTTTTTTTCTTTCATATGTTGCAGTTGACATAGATCTATAAAAGTACAAGTGAGATTTTTTCTGAAAGAACAATTCAATATTTCTGTCAAATAATACAAGAAAGCAGGAAATGGTATGGATGTTATCTCTTATTTTTATCTGTATAGCAACTTGAAGGTGAAAAATATATAAGTAGTTATAAAACCATTACTAATGTGAGCATAAAGTCTGCTGATTACGGTTTTTAATTTATAATTGATAGAAAGAAATATAAATTTGAAAAAATAGGAAAATAAGTACAATCAAAAAGAAACATACAAACATAACATTTCTATATGTCACAAAGAATAGATGAAAGAAACATGAAATAAATATCAAATATTTGACTTTCAAGTAGATGAAAAGCAAAGTAAATATAGGCACACAGTTGCACCATTTTTTCTGTTTCTCTGTTTACAATGACTTAATATAAAACTACTTATGACTAAAAAGGAATAATAGTATTTTCATATCTCATTTACAGTCAATGAATAATACTGTTGGTTTTCATCCCAAGAGAAAAAATAATGCATCCATGCATAATAAACAAAGTCATACAACTAAATGTAAATATGTAGTTGCTTACATTATGCGTAACCTTCAATTATTGGGACAATTCTTAGCAAGTCACTGGTTAGTGATATCCAATAACCAGTTAATTAGAAACAATACCTACTACTAAGAATCAATTCTTTTAAAATTCTTCAATTGAAGTTTAATCAAGAATATAATTGCCCAACATGTGAATGTATGGTGGATGAAATGGCATGTCAAACATTTGCTCATTTAACATGCATAGAAAGAGATATTCCCAAAAACATCAAAATGTCATTTTTTTTTTAAACCAACAAACTATCTTACATGAAATAATTATCTGAAGGAGGAGGAGGAGGAGGAGATATTTAATGATCTATCTTTTTTAATGTTGCAAATTAAAGACTTGCAGACATTCTTTAACAAACATCTTAGTTCCTAAAATGCATCATTTCAATATGAAGAGGAAACATAGAATCATACTGCCAAATATATTTTTCAAGAATTATTTTTTATTTAAGTCTCTTAAGGTAGCTAAGTAACCAGCATTAAAGGTTTAAAGTTCTCTTAAAATTTAACAGGATGAAATAAATATTTTCAGTAGATTACATGAAATAAAAGCAGATGTGGGTAAAAGTCAAAACTATAAATAGGATTTTAAAAATTGTGGAATAAAAATAGCAATGCTTACAAAAAAATTTTAAATGGGATTTTGTGATAACAAATTGGATATTCACAAAATATAAATTGATATAAGAGTTGGAATTTTAAGTTATCAAAATCCATTAATAACTTTTGAAATATAAGAACTTGAAGTTGGAAAAATTATGGAAAAAAGGCTGCTCTTTTCCTGAAAGTTTTTGGACAATATTTTGTTTTCATTGACAAATCACATTTACAGCAAAAACTATTCAAGATAAAGAAATAAAATTTGGTTTGTACATGTAAAATTTGTTAATGAATATTACAGAATCATTAAAAAAGACATCACTCATCCCTTGAGCTTATTATTAAAAAATAACAAAACCTGAAAGTTTACTTTAGTTTTAAATTAAGATGGGGTGATTTTGTTTAAGTTAACTTAACTAAATTTTCTTTCAATTTAGGTTTCACTGAGATAAACTTTATTTAGGAAAATTCTCAATTGTTTCTCCGACTTAAAAAAAACAACAACAGTGGTTCACAAGTAAATATACACTTTTACTTTAGAGGTCAAAATGTTGAAATATCATTTTTCCTTTTGCCTCAAAGTTTTTTTGTTCAAAAAGACTTATTGTTTATAATATCAAAGCATCATTTTAGTTATTCCCTTAAAATTATAAAAAGTAGTATTTCAGTTACAAACTAAAAGATTTGACCTTATATTTATAAGACAGAAATATCTCCCTCATCCTAATGAAAATTTGGCAATATCCAAGTAGTGGCTTGAGACTTATAGCGTTTCGGGGAAATTGTTAATTTCCCTAACACTATATTTTTTTAAGGCAACACAAATGAATTACGAAACTTTTCTTTAACAACACAACAACGAAAGTTTTTTATTTGCAGCTTTGAATATTTTGTTTGTTTGCTTTTGATGTTGCAAGACTTGTGGAGTTTTGGCTTGTTAGTGTTGGAGACGAAATGGCTTAGCGGGATGTTGAGATGGCAGCGTGTGTTGCGGGACGTGTGAGGGATTGTGTTTAGAGTCACCGTGTAGTTTTGCATCTGGTATTTTTGGGGGAGAGTCTGTGTTATCTCCATTAATGTGGACCAGAAGTGAAATATGAGCTAGTGTGTCGAGAGCGGAGTTATGCTCGGATCAACATAGCCATTTTTGGGGGTGACATAAAGTGGTGCCTGTGGAAGGCATGCTGAATGCATCCAATTCATATTCAACTGGGATCCCTCGTACGAAATCCATAAATTAGATGGTTCCCTCATTGAGTGTCCATGTTGCTGCTGCTGGTGTTGCTATGTTAAAAAGCATCGCTAAGCAGGGACGACCAGAGGAACGTCTGTTCTGGTCGCCGTCTCAAGCCAAAGCGAGTGGGTTTGGCCGCTCACCTGTTTTGCAAGCCGGAAATGATGGTCTGGGCTGAATAGGATAAGTCATCCTGATTGGGTGAAATTAAGTGTTGAAATAAATTGAGCGCCAAACCAAAATACGAGATTTTCCTCTTCTCTACAAGAGAATACCAGGTCTGCTGAATTTTAAAGTAAATATGTGTAGATTAGGCATGCTTTTTAAAAAATTCATGAAAAGTTAATAAAAGTCTCTTTCAGTGATTTGGGAGCAAGTTATTATGCAATAGAAGCTGAATTTTAAAAAAAAGCTTACAAAAAAAAAGTAACAGACTCATAACAGACTATGTTAAATGACACCCTTTGTTCTATTTTTCTACTAAATTTCACCAGATTCATATTACTTTAAATTTTTGTAAATAAGCAAAATTTACTAACACTCTCTCATGAATTATACAAGAAATAATAGATGTTGGAATATTTGTCAATGATTAAATCATCCAAGTGTTTAACATCCACCATATCTCATATATTGTCAACACTACTCCTTTCCTCTTGCAACTGAAAAGCTCAATGTTGAGTGGACCACTCATTATATACCTAGAAATGGTTGAAGGGAGATAACTTATCCTCCATATGACAGCTCCCTTCTTTTAGAATTCTTTTTTTTTTTTCAAAGTTAAGATGTACCAAGTATTTCTAACAATTTCAATGTTGAAGCACTTTTTTTTGTCAAGGAATCTGCCAATTGGTGTTTTCCATCCATCCAAATCACCTCTGTTTCTCCCTCTGACACCATTTTCCTTAATCTTTCTATGTTCCTACTTTACTGTCTGTCACTACTAATGTTTGAACTTCCCATAGTACTCGTCAGTGATCCAGTGTCTGTATAGCATTATACTGGTGGCAATACAGTGATACCAAAAAAGTGGCCAAGAATGCTGCATCAGCTGCCTCACTTAATGCCAAAATTTCAAATACTAATGGACGTTTTGTTACTCAGTCCACCTTTTTTTTTTAGATAGCCAGCTAATAGTTGCCACCATCTGGTTCTCGCCTTGAATAAGAATAGCAATACCGCTCAGAGATGACCCATCTTCCAGGTTAGCACATGTAGTATCTGAATATGCTAAGACTTTTTATTAGAATTACCACACTAGGAAATTTTAGATCCGTTTTCTTAGCTTTCATTTTAAAGAGTGCTTTGTTGGCCTCTGTAAAAATTTTACAATTGGATGCCTTCCTGTATTGTTCATAAAGCATATTTCATAGCTTAAATCTAGTCTTGTCTGTGAAGTAATCCACATCATTTGTCCAATTATGCATTTTAAGTTGACTTTCTCTTCTGCAGTCAATTCTTCCGTCTTCCTTGGGGTACAACTTTTAACTATGCTAATTAGTGCTATTGTGAAAATACATGTTTCTGGTTTTATTTGCACTCCTTCTTTACAACTTCTAATTCTAGATACTTAAATGATCCAATTTCATGTGTGCTAACTTGAAATATTCTCTTTAGCTTTTCTATGATCTGTTCTTGAAAAAAAGAAAAAAAAGACCTTACCTCAAGGCAAAATCATCCAGATGACTAACCAAAATTCCTATTAGTTATCCACTATAATACCACATGAATAAGTGTTGTTGTATGAAGTAATTGTGCTGCCCAGCTTTAAGAGTAGAAATGCTGCAACCTCGAGAACATCAAGAATGCAGTCAAAAATATCTCAGAGTAGACAGTCTCTACAGCAAACGGAAGAATCTTTTCTAAAATTACTAATTTCTTCTTCGAAGCCACAGGACATTAATCTTGATTTAGTTCTCTTTTGGCCATCTTTACATTTTTCAGATATTATCCAACAAGAAGAGACTGTAGCTTGATTTTAAAAAAGAACTACTTCAAATACATTATAATCAATCAAATCATTCAGCCCTTTCTTCACAACATTCTGGGACATTTCTTAATTTGCGGTACAACATTTTCTAGATTAGGTAGTTCTTTCTAATTGACAATATGATTCCAATTAATAAATAATGGTTCTTCATCTCCCTCTACATAAATATTCACCCATTCCTTATATTTTCCAGTTTGTTAAGACTTTATGCTTGATACTTTGGCTTGCTCCCACTTCTCTTCATCCCTTCTCTTGTAGCTGAAAGAATTTTGTATTGGTTTTATTTACATTCTGAGGTGAGTTTTTGCATCTGCCCTCAAACATAACTTCCTTCTTGGAATCAATTTCATTTGGTATAGATTATTTATGTGTATCATCCTCTGCATCCACATCAAGAATATTCATAGATGGTTCTTTATCTCCAATCTTTTATTCTGATCTCTTTTTAGCCTGGTACATACTACTATCCCTTACTTTCATTAATTGGCATGGATGATCAAGATAAGCTCCTTCCCTCATGGCATATCAATACGTTTTGTCCTTCTTTCCCAAGCACAACAACAGGACCTTTCCAACCTATTGAATTTTTTCTGCAATCATAAACTTTATCATCATTATCATACACCACATATGAATAAGTGTTCAACTTATGTCTATGTGTTCTCCAGCTCCATTCACTTGACTGCTGCAATATAGTTTTGTCTGATACTGTGTAAAGCTTCCATTTTCTGACATATATCACTTGATAAACTCTCCATAGCTAGAAGGTCATCCTTTAATATAGATGGAAAGTTAAGGTTAACTCCAAATACTAATTGGTTTGGATGAAAAAAAAATCACTATTATTTAGTAAAGTGTTCTTAACACTTACTGCCCATGCAAGTGTAATTTTGGGTATGGTTTTGATATCTGCAATAATCTTGTAAAATGCCTCTGCTCGTATCTGATTATGCTATTCCACAATCTCGTTGCTAAACGGTGATTCACTTGCTGCTGTTGCAGTTTCTACATTTAGTTTCTCATTCATTTCCCTGTATTTTTCATTTGAAAATTACCCTCTGTTATCACTCAAAAACTTTCTAGGAGCACCAAAATAAGATATCCACATTTGGTTAATGTTTGGCCCAATTTTATCATACTGTTTAGAAAACACAAAACAGGCTGCCAAATATCAAATAGCAGAATCAATCATATTCCTTTAAATTCATTCACAAAACTTGGTGAAATTTATCAGCTATGGGAAAAGTTACACTGGACATAAAGATACACATTTATATTTTATAAATACTTTACATAAATTGTAACCTTTTTTTACTTAGCTTAAGAAATTCAGCCTCATAAAAATCCTTACATTCCTTTCACAAGTAACCATTTTTCTTTTCTCTTCCCATGTTAAGATTTTTACAGAAGGGGTGTACAACACCAAAGACATAATTCATCCCACTGTTGGTTTTAATTGGTTTAACAATTTATGTACACGTATTAGTGAACCCTTCAAACCGAACATACATTTTAACATAAAATAAAGAACACTGAGCCCAAATACATTTAAAACATTTTACATTTATGCCAACAAACATATATATACTACTGCTTACATAAATACAGAGACAACAAAGTTCACGAACTCACCAACTGGTGGAATGTCATTTTTTTCCTCTTTGTTGAGGGTCATAAAAAAACCATCTGCCCCAGACAAGACCCAGTAAGCTGACTGACAGGGTCAGCTTACTCCTTTTTCGGTGTCCCTTATTTTTGTGTCCCCACACCACTTAACAAATAATGAATTTGTAAATGCTCAGGATCGTTAGTTCGATCGGGGAACTACTGTTGCTCCTCTATAAGAGTGGCTTCTATAGAAGAGAATAAAACAGCCATCAAAAGATAACCATGACCCACACTCAAACCATATCGCTCTTCGCACGGGTAAAAAAGGGGCACGTCCTGCTGAGGTTGGAGCCCTGGCCTCAGTGTTCGAAAAATCAGCTACAGAGCTCAAACAACAAAAACTACTAAAATGCAAACAAACAATACAAATAGCGACATTTAACATAAGAACCTTAAATAGAATAGGACAACTACCAGAGCTAATAGCATCAGCCGTAGAACATAAGATAGACATAATATGCATACAAGAACACACTGAAGATATCAAATATCATGAAACTGGCAATGGATGGACGCTAGCCACTGTACCGGCATGGAAAAACTCTGTCAACACCGCAGTAGGAGGGATAGGAATGCTTATAGAACCTAGAGCATTAAAAACGATAAATAGCATTGAGAAAATACAACCTAGGATGATGGCAGCTACTTTTAATGGCAACCCCAGAGCAACAATCATCTCCTGCTACAGCCCTACCAAAGTTTGTGAAGAAACTTAACTAGTCGCCTTCTACGATGAGTTATCCTCATTAGTGCGTAGCATCCTGAAACACAACATATTAGTCATTGGCGGAGACATGAATGCCCAAATTGGGAAAAACGGAAACAACAAATACAGCCTTCACAACACGTCAAATAGGAATGGGCAACATCTAACAGATTTCATGATAGAAAATAGATTAACATGCCTCAATACAAACTACCAAAAAAGGGAAGACAAACTATGGACATACACGTATGCGAACAATAGTAAAGCACAGATAGACTACGTCCTTTTAAACAAGAAATGGAAAAACAGTGCAATGAATTACGAGGCATACTCCTCTTTCGAGGGTGTGTCCTCCAATCACCGAATAGTCACGGAAAAAATATGGCTAAGCCTATGAAAAAACGCCATACGAACAGCAACCACCAAACACTATGACTGGGCCCTTTTGAACAACAGTGATATAAGAGAAAAATATGTATTAGAATTAAGAAACAGATTTGAAACACTACAAGAGAAGATGGAAAAAAGTACACCAAATGACGAATATGAAAATTTCGTCAATGCGCACCTCGAGGTAGCAGCGAAATGTATTCCAACAAAACTCAAAACTAAATATAGAGTCCCATGGGAAACGTTAGTGGTGAGAGAAAAACGTGCACTAGTGAAAACAGCCTCCAAAAACTATCGTAAAAACCCAACAAACACAAATGCCCGAAAACTAAAATGGCACAATATCAATTAGCAGGCATATATATATAAAGGAACAGACAGAATACATTAAAAATCAGATAGATAAGATTAGAGACTCGGTGGAAGATAGACAAGCTAGGATAGCCTGGCAAACAATAAACGAAGTGAGTAGAAGAAAGAGCACAGCCAAAGCAAAACTGAAAGCTGCAAACCAACAGGAAAGAATAAAACTGTGGAAACAGCACTTCGAAAACCTACTAGGAAACCCACCGAAAGTAACACATGAACCAATCACCAGAATAATTAGTAAGCAATTGGACATTAAACTAGGACCGTTCACACAAGAAGAACTCGACTCGGTTCTCAGAAAAATTAAAAATAGAAAAGCTGCAGGGCTGGACGAGATTCCCCCAGAAGTATGGAAGACCAGACAATTCGACAACATACTGCTCTGACAATGCAACGCTGTATATAATCAAAATCCGATAGATAGATGGATGAAGGGATGCATCCTCCCCTTCCCTAAAAAGGGTGACCTCGAATTAGCCAAAAACTACCGAGGTATAATACTTACATCCATAGCAGCCAAAATCTACAATGCCCTACTACGAAACTGCATAGAACCCAAAATCGACAACATCCTTAGGAAAAACAAAAATGGCTTCCGAAGAAATAGATCCACAACCTCACAAATATTAACCATCCGTAGAATCCTTGAAGGTGTATGGGCAAAAAACATACAAGCGACATTACTATTTGTCAACTTTACCAAGGCCTTTGATTCCATTCACAGAGGAAAGATGGAACAAATCCTACTAGCATACGGCCTACCTAAAGAAACTGTAGCAGCAATAATGATTCTCTTTTGAAACACCAAAGTAAAAGTACGATCACCAGATGGAGACACAGAATACTTCGACATTGTAGCAGGAGTACTACAAGGGGACACGCTGGCTCCGTACCTCTTTATCATTTGTCTAGACTACGTACTTAGAACATCGATTGACAAAATCAGAGAGAACGGCTTCAAGCTGACAAAGAAAAGAAGCAGAAGGTACCCCGCAAAAACAATTACCGATGCCGACTACGCCGATGACATAGCGATACTGGCAAATGCACCCGACCAATCCGAAACACTACTGCATAGTTTGGAACGAGCAGCCACAGGCATAGGCCTCTATGTCAATGCACACAAAACAGAATATATGTGCTATAATCAAACGGGGGACATCTCCACTCTAGATGGAACCCCTCTTAAACTAGTAGACAAATTCACTTACCTAGGAAGCAGCGTCGCATCAACCGAAAAGGACATCGACACGAGGTTAACGAAACCATGGACAGCTATCAATAGGCTATCGATTATATGGAAATCAGACCTAACCGATAAAATGAAACGCAGTTTCTTCCAGGCAGCGGTCACATCGATACTGCTATATGGATGCACTATATGGACTCTAACAAAACAGCTGGAGAAGAAGCTAGACGGCAATTACACAAGAATGCTGCGAGCAATCTTGAACAAGTCCTGGCGGCATAACCCCACAAGACACCAAATGTACGGCAACCTGCCTCCTATGAAAACTATTCAAATTAGACAAACCAGACATGCAGGACACTGCTGGAGAAGCAGGGACGAACTCATAAGTGATGTACTCTTATGGACCCCCACACATGGCCGTGCAAAAGCAGGACGACCAGCACGAACATACATTCAGCAACTATGTGAGGATACGGGATGTTGTCCTGAGGACCTGTCTAGGGTGATGAACGATAGGGATAAGTGGCGAGAGAGGGTCAGGGATATCCATGCTACCAGCACGACATGATGATGATGATGATATATGGGTAAATAGTAGGACAGACTGGGTTCTTCAGCCTTGATGAGGCAACTAGTCTAGAAGGAAAACTCTGTATTTAAACCTGTTAAAGTCCGCTTAAAAATTGACGCTGTGTCATATCCTGCCTGAGCAGTAGGGTTGGTAAATATGGAATATATATAAATAGAATTTGGCATTAAATAACTGACAAGGGTTGATATGCCGTAAAACCCAACCATGCCAGAAGAATGCTTGTTGTCATAAAATTTCTTAAAGGTTAAATAAGCTCAGTTGTTCTCATCTTTTAAAAATAATGTGTTCAGTAAATCTATTATTTTCTGAACTCCACATTGTAGACAAATTTCCTGAGGTTGCAGGTCCCCAATCACTTGCTCATCCAGTCATACTGAGAAAAACAGCTGAATCCTGCTTAGATTCATTTAATTCAATGTACAACTGCCATACTTGAGATTGTTTTCCTATTCAACATAGAAAGTCTTCATTCTGTAAAGTTGGTAGCAATTTTAGTGCTCGTTTAGGTGACATTTTTTCAGGTTTTATAGCCCTTGTAGTTTATTTAATGCAAAATCCTATTTATGCATATATATATATATATGTGTGTGTGTGTGTGATTTGTAAATGAATGGTTTGTAGGTAGCATTTTTAAATGAGCCAGGACTTATTTGTTTCCACACAGTTAAATGGTTTCAAGTCTTGCTATCTAACACTAATTGTTCTATTTGTACACAGTTAAACCATTTCAAGTTATATTTAATAGTTCTATTTACATACAGTTAAATGGTTTCAAGTACAGTAAATGATAAAAGAGTTCTATTTGACCCACTGATGGGACCTTAACAGATACTACCACCCTGGATCAGAGCAGATCTGTGAATGATGGCAATGAAAAGGTACTTCACATTCTCCAAACCTCCAGGTCAGGAGTCTTACCATCAGATGCAGTTTACTGTCATACCAAAGACACTTATTGGGGAGGGGAGAAGGTCTTACCCCACTGTTGATATGGTGTTGGTGTATTCAATAGACCCAGTTGGTTGGATTGATGTCATCTTGAGGCATAGTATAAGTGGCAATGTGTACAACACAAAACAATAAAAAAATATCCTACAACTGGTTCTAAAACTGCTCCCAATTGCTTGATGTCCATTTTGTGTCTCTTATTTCATTAATTCTACTCTTTCCCATTTGCCTCAGAAGAGTTCAGTGCTAAGTTGACCAATCATTAAATATCTAGAAATGGGTCAAGGGAGATAACTCATAATCCATATAAACAACCTTGATAAACTATTACATAAACCATTTTTCCTTTTGATAGATTTATAGAGATTTTATAAGCATTTTTCAGATGGAATCCACTGAAAATGCAATGTCTACATTTCAGGATGCTGTGAAGATTGCTAATAAAACTGAACTGAATATTATCTCATTTTTTTTCCTGAGTCTCATTATTACTTTTTTCTAAAATATTTTTGTTTTATCAAGTATTTTTGCCAAAGTTGAAATCACTTTCTGAATGATTTATGCAGGTACCTTTTCTATAATATCTGATCAATAAGAAAAAATAATTGATTCCTATAGATAGGCATAGTTGTTAATTAGCTAATAATTGGATATCACTAATAAGTCCTTTGCAAAAATTCTTTTCTCAATAGTTGTAGGTTAATAATAATTCAAGCCACCACATTCCAACCACTAGTCAGAGGCTCCAACAGTATGCCTACTAGGCTTTTACTTGGTATGGCCTTGGTAGAAACTTCACAAATGGAAAAAATATTTCAGAAGAATATAACACTGTGTATTTTCAAGATATTTCAAATCAGGGTTGGGGTTATTGTTGCACTTAACTAAACTTCAGAATCCTTTAAAGTAAAGTAGCATTTTTTTTTTCTGCAAATGATAAAGATATTCAACTTAGTATTATTGATTTTTCTATGTTTTCCAATGGAGATAAATACACAGCAACAGGTTGGGTTGGGTTTGGTTTGGTTTGGTTGGGTTTGATCCTATTTACCCTATTTATCAACCCCTCCGCTCGGGCAGGATATGACACAAGGTCAATTTTTAAGCGGAGTTTAACATGTTTGAATCCAGAGTTTTCTTTCTCCTAGACTAGTCGCCTCACCAAGGCTGAAGAACCTAGTCTGCCCTACTATTTACCCATAGCTGGAGGGAGAATATTTGGATTCATACCTTTCCCAAGGGTATTAGTGCTATGTGAAATGTAATCAGGCTCATCCAGGATATGAACTCATGTCGTCGTGTCCACATCCTGCGACGATAACCATTACACCACGGATTTGGTTTGGTTTTATGGCATATCAACTACTGTAGGTTATTTAATGCCAAATCCACTTTTATACATATTTGATGCCAAATCCATTTTTATACATATAATTTTAAAGAATTCAGTTTAGCATAAGTACACAGTTTAAATGTCAAAAACATTTCTATTTCAAGCTATTCAGTTTAGTCAACAAAGTTAAATGGTTCTAAGTATTGTCATGTATTACTAACAATTCAATTAAATATCAGTCATTTATTTACATACAGTTAAATGAAAAACAGCTCTATTTCAAACAATACAGTTTAGTTCTCTTTGACCAACTGATAGGACCCTCTCTGGTGCAACCACTATGGGACAGTGAGGACAAGGGAGAGATGGCAATAAAGGGGTACTCCACATTCCCTAAAGTTCCAGCATTAGTGGAGCCTCACCATCAGATTGTTTAGTATCATATCCAATACACTCATTAGGGGAGTATTACCCCTCTTCAGAGATGCAGTTGGTGTATTCTGCAGCCCCAGCCAACTGGGTCAAGCAATAGGTAAGAGTACATGAGAGACAGTTAAATGGAGGAAGAGAGTTGTTGAAGTGATTACACTTCTTTTAATATGGAAGGCAAGCATAACCAAGAAATTCACTTTTGACTTCACTTTACTCCAGTTTTCATCCCTACCAAGCCTTAAATACGATGAGCACAATAACTTCAGATCAAGGAATCATTTGGATAGTTGCTATTCTGCATAATTAATCCATTTTTCTATTTCTTTTTGAAAATTCTGATTGTATAAGATTCATGGCAGATGGTTCCTAATACTTGGCATCCTAAGCAACGGCTAATGTTGCCAATAACAAGAGAGAATGAGAAAGTATAATATAACTTGTTATACAAGGAGTACTATATTTTTCAGGAGTTAAAGAAGTGTTGCATTTCTAGGAAGTAAGTTAGAAGGTGCATATTAATATTTGATTAGTTTTGAATAGAATAAGGGCAGAATGAAGGAATTATGGATTAGGAAGATTGTGTAGGGCCAGTCAACTAACAGAAGATTGTGTCGGGCCAATCATCAAACAGAAGATTGTGTAGGGCCAATCCTATAACAGAACATTGTGGAATGCCAATCATCAAACAGAAGATTGTGTAGCACCAATTATCAAACTAAAGATAATGTAGGGCCAAACGTCAAATGGAAGATTATATAGTGCCAATCATCTAACAGAAGATTGTGTAGGGCCAATCACCAAACAGAATATTGTGTAGGGCCGATCATCTAACAAAATATTGTGTACAGCCAATCATCTAACAAAATATTATGTAGGGCCGATCATCTAACAAAATATTGTGTAGGGCTGATCATCTAACAGAAGATTGTGCAGGGCCAATTATCAATAGAAGATTGTGTAGGGCCAATTATCAATAGAAGATTGTGTAGGGGCAATCATCTAACAGAAGATTTTGTAAGGCCAAT
Source organism: Sepioteuthis lessoniana (assembly GCA_963585895.1). Classification (NCBI taxonomy): domain Eukaryota; kingdom Metazoa; phylum Mollusca; class Cephalopoda; order Myopsida; family Loliginidae; genus Sepioteuthis; species Sepioteuthis lessoniana. The sequence goes on along the minus strand of OY757920.1, from coordinate 105,094,364 downwards.
CATCAAACAGAAGATTGTGTGGGGCCAATCGTCAAATGGAAGATTGTGTAGGGTCAAATTATCAAACAGAAGATTGTGTAGGGTCAAATTATCAAACAGAAGATTGAGTAGGGTCAAATTATCAAACAGAAGATTGTGTAGGGCCAATCATCAAACAGAAGATTGTGTAGGGCCAATCATTAAACAGAAGATTGTGTAAGGCCAATTATCTAACAGAAGATTGTGTAGGTCCAATCATGTAACAGAAGATTGTGTAGGGTCAATTATCAAACAGAAGATTGTGTAGGGCCAATCATCAAACACATTAGAGCTTGCATGCCTAAAATATCAGCACTTTAAATTTTCATTTAATTTTGCTTTTAAGTGACCTAAAAAAAGGAAGGTCCTGGATATGGTACTAACTGCACCCAATGGTAAAGCTCCAGTTTTGGATCTCTTGGGTGTGTGCAGAACTGCTTCATTGCCATTAGTCCCTGGTTTAATCTGGCCTGGAGTAGTAGTATCGGTTAGGTCATTTAGTTTAATGCTATTTCAACCATTGGTCATTATTTAATGCCAAATCCTCTTTATACATATATTATACATATAATTTCTAAGTGAATAGTTTGTAAGTAACTAGATTTTTTTTACACAAAATGGTTTCAAGTATTGCTATCTAACACTAATAATTTTATTTAATATTAATCAGTTGTTTGCACGCTGTTAAATGGTTTCAAGTACATAACATTAGTATTTCTATTTATCAAGTATTCCTATCTAATACACACACTTTGCACACACCTGTATGATTTCAAACTACTAACGATAATAAAAATCACTGGCAAAAGATTGAACAATTCTCTTTGACCCTTACATGGAACCCTAACTGGTACTACCACTCTAGGTCAGAGTGGACCTGAGAGTAATGGTAATGAAGGGGTATTCCACATTCCCTAAAGTCCAAGACTGGATTCTCACCATCAGATGCAGTTTAATGTCATACCAAAGACGCTGAAGGGTTTCAAGTTTTGCCATTTAACACAAATAATTCTATTCAACATTATTCATTCATTTGCACCCAGTTAAATGGTTTCAAGTACTGCTATCCAATACTAATGATTCAATTTAATATTAATCATTTGTTTGCACATAGTTAAATGGTTTCAATAATAGTAAATAATTAGAGAGTTCTATTTGACTGATAGATAGGAGCCTAACAGGTACAAATTTGGCATAGAGTGGACCAGGGAGTAATGACAATGAAGAAGTACTTCACATTCCCTAAAGCTCAACAGCTGAATAGTTCAATGTCATACCCAGGACATTCATTGTCTCATTTCTCTGCAGAGGTGCTGTCAGCATATTTTAAAACCCAAGATGACAGGCCAAAGTACCTGTTAGAGTGTCATTGATGGGTCAAATGAATTTGTTTAAGATAATGCTACAATACATCCACAGCAATTCAGGTAGAAGACAGAGAGAGGATGACAATTTGTAAAGAAATGAATGACCAAAAATTTGGATTAAAAACAAGCGAGTATATCTGAGAATGTTATAAAAAAAGGGAATACAGATAGAAGGTCTATTCAACTAAGGGTTCTGTTTGTGTTGTGGCTGTACTTGTTGTCTGGATAGACAGCAGTTGAAGGAAGGATTTGTTTGTCCCTCAGTAATTGAAGATCTGGCTGGTTTCTTTCCTGCTTTATGAACTAGCATTCTTTTCTTGGGCTGCAGATTGGAGCTGTTGTGGGATAACAACTGAGAAGTCAATATACAGCACTGGTATGATAGATAATGATATAGTCTCTTGTGTGGGAAATGGGGACATGGTTTTAAGTGTCCCATTTCTGCATCTATTTGTGGATAACAACTGAGGGATCAATATATGGCACTAGTATGGTGAATAATGATGTAAGCATTATGGTACCTACCAACATGGTAATGGACTATTTCTCCTCAATATATACTGACTCTACTAGACACTCTGAGAGATAACCTCCAAGTTGTCTGACAGTACTGGAAGGACATTCCTAACTGTTGTATAACATCTGTATTCTGTATATTTGTTTCAACCTACTTATTTTATCTGCATGTCTTTCCTTTTGACCCCTAAACACCAAAACAGTAAGGTCTCTTGTACTCCAAATGGGAAAAGAGGATATGACTGTAAGGATACAAGCTTTATAAATTCACAGTTCATAAGACGTTTATGAGTTGCTTGGTTTGCACGCTTGTGCAATCAGGACTTTTGTGAAGCTCTATCTGAGAACGTCTTGTGAAGTTAATAATAGCTGATTGCTTCAATAAGTGTTTGTTGGGGAGCTTAGCTGAATGCTGCTAAGGAAGTGCATGAATCTCTCATTGCTGGCCAAATGGCCCAGTGCTATGCATAGGGCTTAGACTTAAGCATATTGGCTGGCTAAAGCCAAGAGAGTGAACTGTAGATTCTGGTGCTTCAGAAGAGGGTCATGTGGTCTGCCCTTACATTGCATTAGTAGGGTAAGCAGTGAGCCAGAGTTGATGTGTGCTACCCTATTTTTGACCTTAAAGAAGGGTCATGAATCAGAGAAAGAACTGAGAGAGTATAAAAATATGGGAATGTTTGCCTGTTTAAAATGATTGTGAAGATACATTTCTGTAAGAGATATAATTAGCAGCTATAATTGTATAATTGACTTTGTCATAAAATAACTTAACAAGTGTTGATATGTTGTATAACCAACCTTAATAATTCCACCTTTCTTTTCAACCCTTGTACTTTCTACTCTTTGTTCTACTCCCGTTTTCTCATTCCCTCTTTTTCTATCCAACTCATATCCACATTCACAATGAACTTAAAGAATTCCAAATGAATTCATTTTTATAGTCCCAGTGTCACAGTTTGTCACTTGAAATACAGTCTTAAGTTTTGAAACAAAGGAGAATTTCAAAAATTAAAATCATAAAAATTAATATTTCTCCAGTGCTTCCTAACAACTAACACTTTTATCTTTCTCATTATTTTCTGATTAAAAAAGAAATGGAAATTCTTTTTCCCAACTCTTATTCTGATTTTCATGACATGAACATTACCTGTTTTTTTTGTTATTATTTTTTAAAATCTTAACCCTGCAGGTGTTTACAGCTGCTGATTCTTTTCTGGTGTTTGACTCATGATTTTTAATTATCCCACTTGGAAGTGTTATCATCAAAATTTTCTGGCTGTACTGTTTGTTTATATCTTTTTCTTCACTAATTTCATGTCTTCCCATCATAATTCTCAACACTAGAATAAATAAGTGAAAACCAGTTATCAGATTGAGACAGATTAGCAAATGAGGAATTATCACTCTGGCAAATGTGTTTTGTGGATTATATATATTTAACTTAAAGTCAGACATCTTTACTTAATAAATTCCAGTTTGAAATCAATTAGCAAAGTGGAAACTTTGTTGATCTCTAAGACAGAAATTCAAACTTGTTAAAATACAAAGTCATCAATTTAATTAGAGAATGAAATCAAAATTGATACACACAAAACTATTGGATTATTTTTTGCTATAAGTCATAGATAACTTCCTGTCTAAAATAACCATTATTGTTGTATTTTGGGTAGAATGGATCTTCTAATTCTTATAAAATACCTAATTCATATAAGCCATTTAATATGATATCTCCAGCAATGAAATAGACATCTTGTCAGTGTTCAATTAACCATTTAGATTTGCTTATTTAGAACTTTACCCTTTCTGGATCGAATGTTGAATTGGATTGAGTCATCTTTATTAACTGGGGATTTGATACAAATCATTTGTGAGTTAATTTGAATTAAACTCTTTTCAAAAGTTTTTTTCTGTATTTCTGTTCCAACAAAAACAATATTCAAGGATAAAATAAATGAAGGATTCAGTGCATATACTATATTGAAATCATCCAATATATAAAGCAAGTATGGATATCAGTCACTAATTAAAATAAAAGAGCTATCAGGTTAAACAGAAACTACTTAAGTGCCTCACAGAACACGTTCTAATGAATAAAAATACTGATTAAGTTCATTCACTTTACCTAAAATGGTGAATTCAGTTTCTGTGCCAGGTAGAGCAGAATTATATACTATCTGAATAAAGTGACAAGTTGATATCAGATTAAAAGACTGATAGTTCAAAGAGAAGATTCCCTTGGAAGAAAACCAAACTGCAATATACTCCTGTGAATCAAAGGATCCTATTCAAAATTTCTGGAAGATAAATGATAGCAATAAACCACTGAGAAAAGTTAGAAAATAAACAGGTTAAAGCAATGCATTAAAAACAAGAAGGATGAGAAAATTAATCCAAATGAATGACTATATGAATTTTTAAATTTCTGCAGTTTAAAAACAAAAACAGCTTCCTTAAAGGAACTATTAAAAAGATTTTAAGATAATGTCTAAAGAAAGAAAGTTGAAGTTGTAATATTCTATTTTCAGAAATTATTTTTTTCACAGTCCACAGTTACTTCTCAAGGAAAATAAGTTTATAACCATGTTCTATGGCTTGATAGAGTTGTATCAAGGTTGATAATGAGAGTAAGAATTTTTCATTCAGTTATTATTTGAGAAGGTAATGTAGATATGAGAATGTGGTTTGCCCAACCACTCATTCACTGAGAAAATAGGATTTGAATTCATTTATATTCATTTTCCATGTAGATAACTTTCAACACTTTATAAACCATTTTCTTTTACCAGTAAAATATACAAAAATGAAACAAATAAAGATATGAAAAAAAATTGATTTGAATTTTATTTTTTTGTTTTAAAGAATTGACTTGAAATTCATTTAGTAAATGAGCATACATATCTCTGAGACACTAATTGTTCATTGCACTGAGTCATGTAACATGAAAAATTCCCCCTGATATCTGCCAGTGACAAAAGGATATCTGTAACATATGCATGTCCCATCATAAAACACTATCTTGAGTAGCTTACTGTTCTCCAACACACAAAAACTAATCACATGTCACATTTTGTCTTTCTTTCATAACAAATAACTATCTACCTTGCTATGTAGAAGATGTTCTGTATTTTCATAATCAATCTCAAAATACTTTGATTTAACTGTAACTTTTCATGGATACATTATTAATTTTATTCAAAGAAAAAAGATTTGTAAAAAAATTATGATCAATTCCTTTTGTTGCTAGCTTACTCCTCTGTAGAGGATACTGTCAGCATATCCTCAGTCCCACCAATGTATATTTGAAACTTGAACTTGTGTCCATTATCCAGTACAGACCAACTGTGAAAATCTATAGAAACTTAACCAATAGACAAATAAGACACATTTCTATTTTTTTTCTTCTCAGATTTCTATTATGACACCATATTTTTTAATTTTCTTTTTAACAAAATAGATAGGAGTACAAATCTTGAAGCAAATACACATCAAAAAGAAATAATAAGGGATAATGCTTCATCTAAAAGTTCTCAGAAAGCTATTTGAATAAAAACAAAAAGTCTGAGATAAAGTTCAGTTATTATTCAATAGATTATGTCAATGAATATCTTCCTTTTCTTTTTTGTATTGAATATAATATTTTTGCCAATGTAGTCTCTCTCTCTGCTATATGTGGCATGTGATGATGAGGCTATTCTAAACTATTCACCAAATATTAGATATGCTTGAGTAATGACCAGCAAAAATGTTATGTTCAATACAAACAAGAAAGATAAAGATATGCGTTTACCTAATGAAATGAAAAACACATTATATATTAATGGCATTAATTCTCAAATCATTTTTGGTTTGAATGATTTATTTTTATTACACAAATGGTAACGTTTCATAAAGACAAATGAGATGCCTGTATAAATATTTGCATCCACTTTTGTCTCTATAAGTAGCACAGAATATATATCCGTTGGTCACTTTTATTGCTTACTGGACCTGCACTGATATAATTTCTGGACACTCATATGCACCGAGCCATATCTAATTTCATGTGTGCTTTGAGTGTAAAATCAATACTATTGCTCATTTTTCAGATCAGAAAATCTATTTTCAAGACATTCATTCGATGAATCTATTTACTAAGATTCATCGAACTGTTCCTGAAATTATCTTAGAGACATGAAAAAGATGAATTACATCATTAGCTTTCGGTATGTAGAGCTAGTGCTCAGAGCAAAAAGACAAAGAAAAAAAAAATGAAACAGGATTTCTTCTTGACCACCTTTATTTCTCATCTCCATGGCTTTATTTCATCCTGAGCTAGTTGTTTGACATTAAGGACCCATATATCACTCAAATCTGGTGAGATCTTCCACTGCAAGAAGCAATTACAGCTTGAGGATAATGGACATAATCAATCTTGATTGGCAAAGCGATGAATTTAGTTACCTTTACAAGTAAAAGAGTGCGCCAGTATCAGCTTTTGTCAATCCATTACATGACACTTGAGCAACAATTGTATCTTATCAACACTTCAAATAGTATATATATATATATATATATATATATATATATATTACACATGCATCTGTAAGTATGTACGTGTGAGTGTGCACATGCTTATAGGTTTGTTGGTTTTATCAGTATATATGCCACTGCATACATACAGACTGATTTGTATGTATATATACTAATAATCATGTGTGTATGTTAATACACTAAAAAAGTATTTATAAATTGATTAGCATAAAGGAACATGAAATCTAGCTATCTATTTATATATATTCATACATAGATATCTTTTTACAAATATTTTTATGCACAGATGCATAAATGAATCAATTCTTTTGCAGGCTAAAGGGTTTATATATATGCAACAAGATTATGTATAAACCTATAAACTGATCTGTTAGTTGGTATAAATAGAAATCTGCTCATATAAGTCATATATTTAGATTTGCATACAAAGTGATTAGTGTAAAAGTACAAACATTTTTATATTTTTGAATAAAAACAAACTATTATTATTGTACTACTCTCCACTGTTACTCAAGTTTCATGTGGACTGCACAATTATTGAAAGAAAAAAAGAAAAGGTGTTTACAATAATGTTTATAAATATACACATATATATGGCACAGACAAGACATTTTCTGACTTTTTAAAATAATCACTGATAGTTTCATATGGGCAGAATCAACTAGAGTGAATTCTGCAATCATTCATATTAATTGCTATGAAGTTAAGCGCATTCTGCTTATCAAGAAATATTTTAATGCATCCTGCATTTGTTACAGCTGATAACTTGCGATTTCTCTGTTTTATATTAATCATTTCATTGGACTAAGTACATAAAGTGGCGAATTGCAAGACATTTTTCAGCTTGAATAACGTTAAGAATCATAGAAAATATTCAATATCCCACAACTTGGAAGAATATATTCAGTTTCTTTTACAAGTTTAATTATGTATATATGAATGTTGTTGTGTGCTTATAAAAACTTAATTTATAGAATTATGATCCTAAAAATTAATCTGGGTATGATCCACATGATCATTATTATTTTTTCACAATCACAAATATATGTATATCATCTCTCTTTCTCACTCTCACACAGAGTAAAAAATGTGTGCATTTATATTAACTGATTTGTACATGTGTATAAACATATAATACATACATCTACCAATACATAAGCAGTAGTTTTTCTTGTTGAGACATTTCATTTATAGACACAGAATAACATTTACTTTTTTTATAGTATTTTATGATTATTTCTTGTTTTCCCAGCAGACTACATATCTTAGGTTCAATCTTATACAAAATTTGTCCAAAATTTCTCCCTATTTGTTTTCTTATATCACTGGATATTATCAAGAAATTTGTATGAATTTGTTGTAGCAAATACTGAATAAAAAAACAAAAAACAATGCATCACAATTTCTTTAAATTAAAAAAAATAAAACCTTATCTTTACCTTTCATAATTATCTTTTTTAAAAAAAGATTCAAAAACTAAAGCTAAGGCATTTACTTTGTGAAAAGACAAAAAACAAGAAAAGTAAACTTGACTTTTAATTAAACATATCAGTACATACATGTGTATGGACGTGTACTTGTATAAGATGATGGATAAATAAGTTTGTATCCTGGTACAGTTATTTGGTGAATTTTGATATTTTATAATGTTCAGTCAAAGTTATGAGTAGAGTAGATTAGTGTCAAGTGCACTGAAAAGAATGGAAATGTTAAAAATGCTATTTTTTTTCATTAGTAGGTTTTGAATTTTCTTATGAAACTATATATATATATATATATATATATATATATATTGCACAAAGAAGCAAGACTCCCTGATGATATTGAATCATTGTGGTTCCCTGTTATCTGATTCTCTCTCTCTCTCATGCAACAATTTTGCCACCTTTTGTAGATAAAAAGGGAGTTAATATTTTTATATAACAAGTGTTATTGCCTCCTCATTCCAGGTATATAACACAATTAGTTTTGTCACAAATCACAATTCTAGTGTTGTGGATTTCTTAAGTAGATTTTCTTTCATAATATTAGGAGTGGTGATTTTGTACTATGGTTATATCTCATTTTTATACTTTTAGCTTTTATCATGTTATATACACCAGGTGAGTTGTAATGTGTAAATCATTCTACACACACACACGTTTTATATATACATTCACATATATGTATATTTGTAAGTACACATAAAGTGATGTGTGTAAGTATGAACAAAAGCATATTTAGCTACTGTCATCAGTGAATTTCCCAGAATTTAGCTCAAATTCCTTTTCAAATTATTTGATGCTTTCAGATTTTCACCATTAACAGCGGATAATGACCACAATGGTCCATTTCTTTCTCTTTTTTCACTTGGTATCTATTATTTTCACTTGTTAAATGTTTTTAGAATCTCATACCTTCTTTTTATGCGTATCATGCTATAGACCATCCAACTCAATTGTTTAAGCAAGACAAATATTTTTTTTTTGGATAGATTGCAGAATCCATTAAGGATTTTGAACTGGAGGGGATCTTAATTAGATTGCATTTTTAGTCAATATTCCAAATAACCATGTGAGTTTGCTCGATCAATTTTAGAAGGATAGAAAAAAACTTCTTTTTTTTGGTTAACAATTTAATTCTAATTGGAATTTTCCTGAAATTCATTTTTTTTATTTAACAACTCTATTAAAAGGTATTTTCTAGAAATGTATCGGGATAAACATTTGGGTCTTTTTTTAAAAATAATATTCCTGTTTTTAATTCTCAAAAGAAATGATTACAAGCAAATTGTCTGATTGTTCAAATGCCAAATATGAAATGATATAAGTATCGATTCCTTCGATACACTTTTTATGGAAAATGCCAAAAGATTATTTTAATAGCATCTTCATAGTCTGAATTTTTGCCTCAAAGTCCAATGTATCCATGTCAGTATCAAGTAACTAGAAGGAGTAAAGGTGAAAATCTTTGAGAAAAGGTTAACCAATCCAATATTTTCCATATGATCAGGTCTATATATTCAACACTGACATACAGAAATATTTCCCACAAGCAAACTAGAAATCATATTACTGTTTGAAAAATAAAAATCTAAAAAACACTGCCTTAAGTCTGTTTCTAAATTCTGAAAGAAGTTACACTTAATGGAATACTCTGGGAACAATTAAAAAAATAAATTACCAAAGCTGTTACTTGAATATATGAATATAAGAAGCTTAGAAACCATTTCACAATCTCTATGGAGTAAGAATACAAAACGAAAAGGATACTGATATGCAAAACTGATTGGTATTGCAAATCTAACATCTAGAGACAAATTTCTGTGTTCTTCTTGAGATTTTTTCTTGGGCTGTTTTGGGATTTGTTTAAGAATATCCAAACATTACAAATAACAATAAAAGAACTCTCAATGACTCTCAGAATTTTTGGAGAGATTGTCTTGTATTTGATCAACTGACTTTATAATTGTGTCTTATAAATTCTGCTTTATGCAGGCTTTATTGAAAAAAAAATCATCTTTCAATTTCACAGAACAAATCTTTGGCCATAAAAAAGTAAATAATAAAACTCAACAAAAGTTTTGATTAAAGAAATGTGTGTGCATGTGAGAATATATATATATTTATATATATATATACACACACTCACAGAAAAAAAAGAGATGCTCTTTTGCAATCATTATATGCATATATGCTAGCATAGATCCCATCATTTATGCTGGAATTTTTTAATTATGAATTGATCATTCCACTTCACTATAAATTCAAGATGGAAGACATGTTGGTGAGTTGAGAATACAGGAACACTGATCAACTTCAAATCCTTTTAAATCACATGAGTAAATAAAATCAAAGAAAGCATGAGGAGAAGAATGTGAAGAGAAATAAGTTAGAAGGAAAGAAAAAGAGAAAAAAAACATGAAGTGACAGTGAGAGGATATTCACCATGATATCCTGTATATAAAATCAGAGTAATATCCTTGGCTCAAAAAATAACATGTCATCTTACTAAAACAAGTTGAATCAATTGAAAATGGTTGAAATTTTAGTTTAAAATTGAAGGTAAATGAAGGAAATTAGTGTTGGGAAAACATTAGATATCCTTTGTTTTGGGGTGGGTTTTTTTTTTGGTTTTGTATGAGTTACCAGTATAAATATTCATGAAATTTAGTTATTTCAGATAGGAAAATGAAGATTGTTGCCACGATTTTGCTGCTAAAGTTCAAATTCACTGTTCTGCATAATGATATTGTTATCTCATCAAATAATTAAAAAGCTTAGACTATTATGTCAATATTTCATTCTTGGACTTAAGAAAATTAACTGCAAAATTTTAAATATAACAAAATATGGTATGATGAAGCAGTTTTTTCATCTGGCATTCCCACTATGTGATATAAAACCAACAAAGTCTTGTCTGTAAGGTAGTGCAGGGTCAGTGTTAATGGTGCTTTGGCCCTAAATTGATGCTTGACCTCAGTCATCATTTAATGATGACACTTTTTAGCAACACAGCTTTCTTTTCTGTAATATTCTGTATTGATACATACACATATATAAAAGAAGGATAAAAGAAATAAGGAAAAGTAAAAGGTAAAAATCATTGTCATCCACCAAAAATTCCAACAAGGATTAAAAGATCATTCTTTTCATTTGATATCAAAAGAACTTGGTATCATCCATTTTTAGTGAACTGAAGAATTAGGAAAGAATAAAGGAAAAACTCCAAACATGTTTGCATTCCAATAACTACAAATGTGTATGTATGCAGGACTGTAAGAGCATGTATGTGTGTGTGTGTATGCACATGCACACACATCCAAACTAAGAAAAAAAACCTAAAGTTCATTTCTGACAAGCTCAGCTGTCAACTATTGTCAGAGAGTAAACCTGCAGGGATTCATGGCCCAGAATCTGCTGGAACTTTCCACCAGAATTCAACTGGATTTCATGAAAATATATTTCTTATAGTTGCTAATATATTTCTTTCCTTCAGATCCTTAGGAGAACAAAGCTTTCAGTAGAAAGAAAAAATCTTTTTACCATCCTACAGCCAATAAAGGATCTCAAATGTCAGATACAGTTTTGCATGTCAATCTGGTACAATTGTTTAAAAGTTTCTCTAGGAAATCAATGAATGGAGCATATTTGAAGTAAATATTTTCCTGATTTTCATTTTTTAAAATTCTTCATTATTAAATGATGAACTGTTTACGCACTAGACTTTATTAATATGTCAGAAAGATAACATTTCCTTATAATATCCTCTCATCAAAGAAAAAAGTTGTCAAGACTTTAAGTAAGCCATTCTTTTCACAAAAACCTTTGTGAAATGAAATGGAATATATTTCTGCAAATTGAATCTACATATATCTTACAATTATAATTACACAATTACATTATAAATATATATAAATATACATAATATATATTTTATTTGAGAGTATCCTTCATGAATTTATGTGTTTTTTCAAAGTTGTGTAAAACAGATTTTTTCTAATATATCTAAATAGGAATATCAATTGTTAAATGTCACATAGTTTATAAATAGTTTTCACCATTTATGTGTGATCAGTTTATCCATAGAAACAGTAGTAAAAAGAGGTTAAGTCTGAGAAATGACAGTTGTCCCAAAAAGGACATTATTCACAGACAAAAGCAAACAGAACATATTTTCATTCCAACTCTATTTCTCCCTCTCATAAATGTTTGCTCTAAATGCTCCAACTGTTATTCTCATCGTGGTTCCCTTTCTACAAGTGTTCAATAAAGGTTGCTGCCTGTCACTTATGAGAAGTCCTTATATACATGATAACTCATATATATTCACAACCAATAGTAACATAAGTGTTATATAACATGATGAATGAAGAACCATAACACTTGGTTACCAAAAATATAACTTTGTCAACTTTATTTCTTGAAAGGGCCTGAAATTGACTGGAAGTGTAAAAGAGACAAGGAGATGTAGATAGATGTAGGATTGCTATATTGACCCTAAACTTCTTAGCCACATTATGCTTCCATACTACAGGCTCCACTTAGTACTTCTGCTTGTCGGCTGGGAGGAGGGTTGACTACTGCCCCCTTCAGGGTACTCAATAGTCACTCTCCGTGTCTCTTGACTTCAAGACCATATATCCGAGACTGACTGTATCTGCTGTGGGTGACCGCATATATTATTTCATATTGCCTATGCATTTTCAGTTTGTCCTTCTGGATGTCAACCCACACATCTGCTTCCACCTGTTTACAGAGGTGCATCCTACTTGAGAAATCCTTGACTGACAGCTCGGTCAAAGGTCAATATGTGACATATGGACTCAAACCTGTGCATGATTCACATTATATTAGAACTGCTTTCATGAAATATGTGTAAAGCAGTGAGTGCATTCTTTTTGCTTCAGATAAACAAAACTCATCATAAGTTTTTTAAACCAAGATTCTCGCTCATCTTTTTCATATAACTATGCCTTGATCAATATATTTTTCAGTTTTCTAGTTTTTTTAAATTCTAAGATGAGTCACTAACAGTATTTTCTATCTTCATTTTTACATTTTTAAACACTAAGTTTTAACTGATGCATTCTCTAACCTTCCACAGGTAAATCACTAAACTGATAGTTTTTTTTTTTCTTTCCTAATCAATGATTATAAATTTGGGTGTCAAAGATGCTTGTAAACAGTTGCAATGAAATTGCCATGATGAAAAAATCCCACATGAACTGAGTAACCTGACACACATAGTTATCAATGTACCTATTGTTTTGCATTATATTAAAAACTGCAAAGATTAGAATACTAATCTGAATAACTCAAAAAATTGTGAATTGAAACAGAAAATACATCAATCTTACTGGATACTCAAATTGTTTCATCCCAATGAGATATAGACATTCCAAGAAAATATCCATTTATAATTTCTGTTTGTTGCTGAATAATAGTGTTGGGACACATTTGTCTAACTCCTAAAAAATGATTTTATGTTTAAAAACACATTACATATAAAGAGTTATGCTTATTGAAGGTCTTATAAACTCATTACTAAAGAAATACTGAAAAAAAAATTATTTTTGCTAGAGTGATAAAGGTTTAAAAGAATGAAATCTTATGGCAATCACAACTGTTTGTTATTCAATTTGATTATCTAATTCTATGGATACTGTAAAATCTAATTTGATATTTTTATTTCCACATTGAATACCAATGAACATTTCCTTCATTACATTAAGGGATAGGATGAAAGGAATGTGTTAATAAAAGGTGAAAATCATCTAAATATTTTCAACCACATTGTTTAAATAAACAAATAGTCTGAAACATTCTTTTCATAAATGTGAATTTAAAAGGAAAAAAATCGTTAAAAATCTGAACTTCAATACCAAAGAAAACAGATTTCATAAAAAAAAAAAAAAAAAAAAAAAATTTGAAGTAACAATAAAATTCAAGTGTTTAATGCACTAAAATCAATTACAGTGAGAAACCTCATAAAAATTCAAAAACTGAGTTTCAAAAAGAAAAGAAAAAAGAAAACCAATTTTTAATTATTTTTTAAACAAACAAAACTAATAGAAATCTTATAATCTAAACTTTGTTTGATATGTTTTTGACATCAGAAAAAAAAAAATTAAAAAGTATAAAAAGTGAAAATACTTTAAATAAATGAAAGAAAAACAAACTTGAGGACTTGACCCAGCTAGTTAATTATTGTCACAGGTAGGATTAAAAAATATCCTACATAGATTATAATGCTGAAGAAAAAAGAGAAAAATATTTATCATGTTCTTTAAGATACAATAAAAATCAACCAAAGTAGTTTGTACCAAGATTTATTTGTTAAAAACTTATTCAGGTTTGATTTGATCTTAATATCAAAACAATTTTTTCTTGCTTGAATTTAAGAAATTACTGAAAAAAAAAAAATTGATCAAAGTTTTTAATTTGTTTGGGGAGTAAAAAATTACATGCATACATATAAAACTATTCATATATATATATATACACACACACACACACGTGTGTATGTTTGTGTGTGTGTGTGTGTTTCCTATGTCACAAGAATATTCCATAAAGCTGATTTGGTTTGGTTTTATGGCATATCAACCTTTATAGGTTATTTAACGCCAAATCCATTTTTATGTAAATAATCAGTTCTATTTAAAACAATTCAGTTTAGCATGAGTACACAGTTTAATTGTCAAAAACATTTCTATTTCAAACTATTCAGTTATATATAACAATTCAGTTTAGGGTAAGTACAGTTTCAGTGTCAAAAATAGTTCAATTTAAAACAATTCAGTTTAGCAAAAGCACGGTTTTAAATGTAAGTACAGTTTAATTGTAAAAAAACATTTTTATTTCAAGCTATTCAGTTTAGTCAAGCAATTCTATTTCAGCTATTTCAGTTTTGTTAAAGTACAGACTTTGTTTACACACAGTTATATGTCAGATCAGTTCTATGTTAAACAATTTAGTTTAGTGTAAATACAGTTTCAATGTCAAAAAACAGTTGCAGTTATATGTAATAATTCAGTTAAGTGTAAATACAGTTTTAATGTCAAAAACAGTTCTATTTCAAACAATTCAGTTAAGCACAAGCACGCAGTTCAAATTTAAGCACGGTTTAATTGTCAAAAACATTTCTATTTCAAGCTATTCAGTTTAGCATAAGTATGCCGTTAGTTCTATTTAACCCATAGATAGGGCCCTATCAGGTGCTACCACTCTGAGCCAGAGTGGACCTAGGAGCAATGGCAATGAAGGGGTACTCCGCATTCCCCAAAGCTCCAGCACTTCTGGAACCTCACCATCAGATTGTTTAGTGTCATATCTAGGACACTCGTTAGGGGGGAGGTTTTACCCCTATGCAGTGGTGCAGTCAGTATATTCTACAGCCCCAGCCGACTGGGCAATACACAGAGTTAAATGTCAAACAGTTTTATTTCAGATAATTCAGTTCAGCATAAGTACACAGTTTAGACGTCAAAAACAGTTCTATTTTGAGCAATTCAGTTCAGCATTAGGAAACAGTTCCAATGTCGAAACAGTTCTATATTAAACAATTCAGTTTAGCATAAATACGCAGTTTAAATGCAAAAATCAGTATAGTGAAAGAAGCACAGTTTAGTTCTATTTAACCTATAGATAGGACCCTTATTAGGTGCTACCACTCAGGGCCAGAGTAGACTTGGGAGTGATGGCAATGAAGGGGTAATCCGCATTCCCCAAAGCTCCAGCATTGCTGGAACCTCACCATCAGATTGTTTAATGTCATATCCAGGACACTCATTGGGGGGTGGTCTTACCCCTCTGCAGAGAAGCAGTCGGTGTATTCTACAGCCCCAGCCGACTGGGCAACCATAAAGCTGAGTGAACTGAGTAAATTTAAAATCTTTTATGGTAATATGAGACAAGCCAATAAGTACAGTGTTTTCATAATATAAAAGTGTCTAAGAATTTCTACCATATATAATATATAGATACATGTAGATATATTCAGTTTTTTCTGAAAAGAATTTCCAAGAAATTAAAACATACCTCTAAATGTAGTCATGTGTAATAACTATGAGTGTATAATATAAAACTTTCTAAAAAAGGACACAAGACTCTGAATTACAAGAGTAAGGATACCAAATGTGAAAAGGGAAGAAAGGAGAACAAATTTAAAATTCTTGGAAGTTTATGAAATATAACAGGTACCTGAGAAAACCTGGATTGTGTAATAATAGTAGCAAAGACAAGAGAACTGGTTTAAAGGAAACACTGATGATTAGTGACATCTGTTCACTTGTAAAAACAAAAAAGAAATAGGAAGAATACAAAGTTTTTGCTTATTACTTATTAAATGTTGACAGTAGATATTTTCTTTTTTTTATAGCAGGTGAAAACTGAGCAAAAATTAGTTTGATAAACCTTTTCTCCATTGATGATTTTATGTTAAAACTAACATTATTTTCTGCCTCAACATACATTGTATATCACTTCCTAAATCATCATTATATTAGTTTGTTGCCAAACATACAAAAGCTTGAGATAGACAGTTTTAATTCATATACATTTCAACCCCTTGAATGAAAATTTGAAGTTCATGAATTTTTTGTTTGTTTCAAAAAATTCAATAATTTGGTGGATGATATATACATTGGCCTAGTGGGTAGAGTGTTCGCCAATGGTCTGGGAGACTTGGTTTCAATTCCAGGTGGCGTCATACCAAAGACTTTAAAATGGTACTTGATACCTCCTTGCTTAACACTCAGCAATATAAGGTATATATCAAGGGTAGTGGAGCAATCCAGGGAAAAGAGTAGCACCCTCCCCTACACCTCAGTGTAGTAGCTATTGAAAACGGAGCCTTCTGGTTGCCTTCAACTATGGTCGCCAACTTACTTACTTAAGAAGGAATCTTTTATAGCCACATCTAAAACCATTAATAAAAGAGGAAAAAATTGAACAGTGAGAAGTTGAAGAACACAAGACATCACAATAAAAATCATAATGATGAGAATACTAATTCAAATGACTCATGGGATAATCTGAACACAAACACACAAGTCACAATTAACTGAGAATTGTTAAAATTTTCATAGGCCAGAGGAAACAAATTGTTGATGCTCTAAAGATTTTTCTAACATATAAAAAGTGATATCTTTAATGCCTAGGGTAACACAACGACTGCCAATTCCTGTATATCTAATCTACAAGAGAATCCAGATGTTGCAAAAGTAGAATGTCATACATTTAGAGAAACAGTGATTATAAACTACTAATGTATACCAGGTGAAAAGTGACAACAGCACTTGTAAGTAAAAATCTAATCTCTCTTCTTTATTACAACAAAACTCAAAATTGTTGTATGAGAAAGAGAGAGTCAGATAAACAGGGAACCACTAGGATTTACACCATATCTTCAGGTTGAGATAAATCTTCAGATATGCACCATGTTGAGATAAATATCCAGAGAGCCTTACTTCTTCATGCTTCTTTCATGGAAGCCTGATACTGCGCAGCCTTACAGCCTAGAGGCCACTGCTCCCACCTCAGGGTTAGTGCCCATAACAGCATAACTGTTGACTTCTTGGAGTTCAAAACTTCTGTTTCCATATATTTTCTGAATGTCAACATATTCTTCCTTCCAGCACTTCACCTACACAATTCACATGGGATTTCTGCTGTTCCTTGTTTACCTCAAAACACAGCAGCACATCCTGTTTTGAAATCCACACTAACCAACCTGTCAAAGGTCAATATGTAACACAAGACACAATCAATTTTGCAATAAAACATTTCCTTGTTTGTCTGTTTCTCTTTAAAAAGAATCTCAGTAAAATATATAATACTGAATCACTGATTATTTTTCCATAAATGCCCAAATTGTCTCATTTTATATAAAAAATGGCGACTTTGGTCGAGGTTGACCCAATGGCCCCCTTTCAACGGCTACTACACCAAGGTTCATGGGAGGGCACTAAACCTTACTCTGGATTGCTTCACTTTACCCTTGATTCTTACCTTGTAATGCTGAGTGTTAAAGCAAGACAACATCAAGTACCATTTTTTTGATGAGTAGAGTGTTCGTCAATGGTGTGGGAGATCAGGGTTCAATCCCAGGTCGAGTCATACCAAAGACTCAAAAAATGGTACTTGATGCCGCCTTGCTTAACACTCAGCATTATAAGGTAAGGATTAAGGGTAAAGTGGAGCAATCCAGGGAATGGACTAGCGCTCTCCCCTACACCTCGGTGTAGTAGCTATTGAAAAGGGACCCTTCAGGTCACCCTCGACAATGGTTGCCAAATTTACTTACTTTACTTATATAAAAAATAATAAAAGTACCAGGAATTGATATGATTTGTAGCTTTAACTCTTTATAGTAAAGTTGTTGGTGACTGTAATCGAGGGTGACCCGAAGGCTCCCTTTATAATAGCTACTATACCAAGGTGTAGGGGAGGGTGCTACTCCTTTCACAGGATTGACCCACTTTACTCTTGATCCGTACCTTATAATGCTGAGTGTTAAGCAAGGAGGCATCAAGTACCATTTTCTGAGTCTCGAGTATGACTCAACCTGGGATTGAACCCAGGTCTCCCAGGCCACTGGCGAACACTCTAACCATTATGCCAAGATAACTCAGCCAAGAAACAAATCCACTTTAGACAATCTTAGTTTATATATATATATATATATATATATATATATATATATACACACACACAGCTTGTAGCTTATATTACGAATGCTTGATAAGTAACAGTTTCAATTGTATTAAAAATAGATCTAAATTTTTATTGATTTTCAAACTAAAATGTTACTCTTTGAAAACTAATTCATAATGTATATGAAATATCATGGAATTCCAATGCAGAATTCAAGTATGCAATGAACCCCCAAATCTATGAAAAAAAAAAAAAAACCATCACTCAACAAAAAAATGATTTGTAGAATCAAAGATAATTTTCTTGGCTTTGAGAGAAGAGTTTCTGTCAAGAAAAAATACTGAATATCAAAAAGATAAAATGACTGAATTTGAGCCAAGAATAAGTTAATTTTGGTAAACAAAATAAAAAAAATAATAACCCTAAAACCTTTGATAGGAGTTAGAGACTCTGACCAGTAAAATTAATGGAGAGTAAAAAAAAAAAAAAAAAAAGAGAAAGAAATGGTTGGCTGCACACCAACAAGTGCATTACAGTCAGGGTCCTTAAACCAGTTGGTTGTTGGAATGTTGCCAGTTCCCTGACAATAATGGCCAATGTCATTGTATTGTTTTTTTTTTTTCATTTTTCAATGACATTTTTTAACAGCCTGGCACATTTATGTAGGTTGAAATCAGATCAGACCAGTGATCTTTAATCCCACTGATCATATTGCTGTTAATAATAAATTCCACCAATCTTTCCTTACTTCTTATTCGATAGTTTTTGTGTTTAACAACATACATCAGAGAGATGAAAAGTTCTTGGCCTAACCAGAATGGACTGTTCTTCATTTCAGAAGAGTTAAAGAAACTTTAAAAAAACAATGAGTCAAGAATGTTTGATATACAGATTAGTATATCCATTACACAAGTTCATTTCTTTCTTTGATGAACTGAGAAGCATTCAATACTCCTGCATTCATTTATTTTTATAGAGTAGAAAATTGGATAAACCAACACTGACAACAGATTCAGCAATTTTGATATTTCATAATCACAAAATATCATTGCTGAATTCATTGTCAGTGTTGGTTTATCCACTTTTCCACTTATTTTTATCATCTTGTCAGACTCACCAAAATCTATCATTTCTTTATATATCTGCATGTAGATAAAATATATGCCTATTCAGGAATATTTATATAAATATATATACACACACATGTATGTTCATGGTTTGGTTTGGTTTGTTGGGTTTTATGGCATATCAACCTTTGTAGGTTATTTAACGCCAAATCCATTTTTATGTGAATAATCTGTTCTATTTTAAATAATTCTGTTTGGCATAAGTACACAGTTTGTCAAAAAAATTTCTATTTCAAACTATTCAACCAGTTATATGTAACTTCAGTTAAGTGTAAATACAGTTTTAATGTCGAAAAACAGTTCTATTTCAAATAATTCAGTCAAGCATAAGCACATAGTTTAAATGTAAGTACGGTTTAATTGTCAAAAACATTTCCATCCCAAGCCATTCAGCTTATTCAAACAATTCATTTTAGCATAAGTATGCTGTTAGTTTCATTTAACCCATAGATAGGGTCCTATCAGGTGCTACCACACTGGGCCAGAGTGGACCAGGGAGCAATGGCAATGAAGGGGTACTCCGCATTCCCAAAAGCTCCAGCACTTCTGTAACCTCACCATCAGATTGTTTAGTGTCATATCCAGGACACTTGTTGGGGGGGGGTCTTACCCCCTCTGCAGAGAAGCAGTCGGTATATTCTACAGCCCCAGCCGACTGGGCAAGTATGTTCATGAGTATGTACACATACATGCATACATACATACACACACACACACACAAGCATTTATACTAAGCTTAGTTTAGTCTAGCAAAAGGATTCTAGTGTTTTGCATTATGTTTAGGTCAAATTCAGAATATTATTGTCTATAATATTAACTTGGTCAACAATACCTCATTCCAATATTTCCCCTGGATATGCATGCAAAAGAACAAATTTAATCATTATTCTTTTAAAGTGGATTCATAATTATTTACATTCTATAAGGTTGCTTGGGAAATAATGTCTGATTTTAGATTAAACATTTATTACAGAACTAATGAATTTAAACAGTGTTTTAATCAGAATATGATCTCTGAACATCAATGATTTGCTACCAATGATTAATTACCTGTATGATAAAACTCTAAAGGTTTTGACGACAAAAAATCTTTAAATGCAGCTTCTACTTTAATGAAATGGAAAGTTTTTTGGTATATGCTTAAGAAAATGGTAGTTGGTGGGTGAGAGATCAGGAGAATATGGTGGATAGGACAGCCTCATATCATAAGTCATTGAGCTTCTGTAAGATGTAGCAGAGCCTCATCATGAAACAAATATATGGCCAAGCTAGAACTCATGCAAAAAAAATAAATAAATGCATCACTTCTTTTTTCATGAAAAAACATCTCTTTACCCTAAAAATCAAATTTTGAGAGAAGTGATTAAAAATTAACAAAAAGGACGTTTTAATCATTAGGAATGTGTATTTTCTGAACAACCTAATACTTAACTCATATTTTGCCATCTGATGTCATTTTCAAATGATCAAAGCTCATGTAAAATATTAACAATACTTTAATGAAACCTTTCAAGAATAGCTCTCAAGAGATTCAAGAAAAAATCCTGATTCATGATATTTTTCAAATTGCTATAAAACTTTGGTTTAAACTATTTTTGTTCCTAAGTTGAAAAAATAAAATCAAGAATTTTCTATGAGAACTGAACAAGCAAACATTATTTTAATTATAGAGACTTTGGATATAATGTCTGGTCCATTAATAATCAAGTTACTGCATATTTAGATGAGAAAACCATAAATAATAACAAGAGTTTTTCAAATTTTGTTCACAGTTCTAACAATATTAGCAAATTTTATACAATTAAAAAAAAATATTAAATCAAAATATCCTAAAATAAAATAATAGAAAGAAAGAAACACATATTGCAAGTGATTTTGTATAGAGAGCATAAGTATGAAATTGGGGGTGGGGAAAGAAGGTAATTAAGGAATATAAATTTAATGAAAATATAAAAGAGAAAATAGTGAAAATCTGGAGACAAATCACAAGATAAAGTTGATATCTTTATATTTATTAATTAAGCTTAGCTTATATGTGACCCAAAGGCAGATGTATGAGACTCCTAGTAAGAAATGAACTCACAAACAATGATCTGCTAATCTAGCTTGTTAACCATTACATCATACAAGGTGCCAAATCTGCATTTATTAAATCATGGTATATATAACATTATCTTCCCATGTACTAGTCAATTTTATTTTAAAAATTAACTTATTGTACAATGATCTCTGTCTCTTCTGCTCAAGTGTCAAAATTATAAAAATTTTCCATTTTGAGAATTTTGAAAGGAAATCTTTATTTGTGACATGAGTGGGGACATGTTTTTCCCATTCTTTATTTGACATATTTTATGTTGTACTAATGAAACTGCACAAATTGTAATGAGCGATTCTTCTTTATGATATTGTTCTGCCTCTCTGCTGATCCAGTATATATTTTTAGTTCTACTTTACCTGTCATATTGAATTCTTTACTTAGATAGAACAAAAATGAGTTTTACTAGCACTTTTATCCACTTGGTCAAGACCCACACGAAACATGATAAAACGATTCTAAAAAATTATCTTAAAATGATCAATGTATAATAGATTTATTTCTTATTATATATATATATATATATATATAGCATATGTGTTTTTGTTTATAAACAGTATGAGGTTGGAATAATGAAGTAGTTTCTAAGATCTAAATTTGAATCTCATGCCAAGAGAGCTTCTCTTCCATAACCAGTTCTTTATGATTAGAATAAAAAAGTTTGTCAGGTACAGGCCTGATTCTCATCATATAATCAATTCCACAACAATTTAATCAAAAAAGAATAGTAGCAAAGCAGAAAAAAAGGTTGTCGACCATACAGACAAATGAACATCATCCTAAAATTTGGTGGAGTAAGACAGACAACTGATGAAGAGAAAATTTTAAAGAGCATAAAATATCATCATCCAAACTGAAAATATAACTTTATACTTTTATTTCAATTTAAAATTGAAATTTACCAATAAATTCTAAGGAATAAACAATGAAGATCCATATTTTTAAAGAAATGATGGTTATTGTTTTTGATTCACATCCAAGTCAATGAAATAACTCGTGTTTGTTTCTCCCAAAAAATAAAATCTACTGAATGATTCCTACAATAATCACTGTCCCATGTGTAACAGATTCATTTGTATGCTGTGTAGAATTTTAATTTGTGATCCTTTTGTTGCTAACAATATTATTCAAAATGCCATCCTAAAGTTCAAGAAATTTGAACAAAATAATACAAACAACTTTTGTGAGTCAGTGGAAATTAAGTCACCATATTTTCCATGGTCAAATTTAGTTAACACTCAATACGTAATAAATCAATTTCCATAAAAATTATCTTTATTATTTGCTCAGAAGGAAAAGACCCCAGATTTAACTCATTTTAAAGATTTATATGTATAGATAGAGCCTATATAAGACTTAAGTGTAGCACAGGCAGATGGCATGCATTAAGATTTATTTTTAACATTTTCCAAAGAAAAAAAAAACATGAATTATGAAAATAGAGAAAAGAAATATAAAAGAAGGCAAAAGTAAAAACAATCTGAGTTTCTTTATAATGTCCATTTTGTTTTGTATCATTGATTATATTTGCAGAATTACAAGGCAATGAAATAGAGGCCAATTTTTATTATGCATTGCCTGATTCAATCAGGGATATCTCCAAGGTATTCACTCTGTGAGGGGTCCACCAAGAGAGTCTGCTATCCAAAAAACAATGACTAACTGAAACGATATGCAAAGATGATCAAACAACTACATTGAATATACTTCATTGATTTTGAGTTTACCAAGCAGAATTCTTGGAAACAGATGTATGTTACACCAACTTGATATGGTAAAGGGAAATATTTCAAAAATCTAATAAGCTGAGTGCAGTTTGTTCACACCTCAATAGAAAAACACAAAATCATTTTAGATTTCTTTGAAAGAAACCTTTAAGAGTATTAAAGATTGAGACAGAAAATGCTGAAAATAGAAACACATTATATGTAACTATAAAATCTCATCTCCCAAAAAATGAATATCAGATATTGATACTTAAATGACAAAAACTAAGAACAATGTTAATAGTTCACTAAGTCCAAAATATCTATAAATCATGAAACCTCAAGTAAAAATTGTGAATGGTTACAAGGTAAAATACAAGACGATAAACTGGTCTCACTTTGTGTAGTGAGTTTAATCCTTACTGAGGGCCCCACTATGTACTTCTGTTTCAGACCAGATGAGCAGCAAAAATCTATATTAAGTAGGTAAACAGTTTTTAGGTTAAAAATAATTGATCCTTTATATTATATACCGTAATTACTCATCTATAATATGCAACCTTAACTTGGGACTTTGAAATTCTGGAAAAAATATTTTGAGTATAATACATAATGATTTTTTTTATAAGTTGTAGCAGCTTAATTGCCGTATTTGACAGCATATAAGGCACACCTTTTTGTACTAAAAATATCTTTTAAAATCCCCCTGCATCTTATATGCCATATGTAAATTTAAAATTTGCGATAGTCGGTCAAAATTAGCTACCTGGGAGCTCCTATTAGCTTAGACTTTAGAGTAACTTTCACATACATATTGTCATTATTTAAAAGGCTGTTGTGCAGATTAAAAGTCTTATCATAGATAATATTCATTTTATTAATTTCATCTTGTTTAATACTAGTACTTTGTTTTTTTCTTGATTTGCCCTACTGAAATTGGGGTAAGTCTTATATGCTGTCAAATATGGTAAATATGAATTCAATATTTGTTTAAGGATATTTTGAACATTTTTTTATTTTTTGAGGGAAATTTTCAGTTTAGGTAAAAGAAAATATCTCACAGAGCTAAGCCTGAGAACTCCAAAGTGAACTGCAATTGTACATTCTTTTGTGGACAGCAGTCTAAAGATTTAGACATCACCCAGTGCATATTGATTACAAATTTTATATTGTTT
Source organism: Sepioteuthis lessoniana (assembly GCA_963585895.1). Lineage (NCBI taxonomy): Eukaryota > Metazoa > Mollusca > Cephalopoda > Myopsida > Loliginidae > Sepioteuthis > Sepioteuthis lessoniana. The sequence continues at coordinate 105,069,693 of OY757920.1, read as the reverse complement.
ACATAATGTTTTGAAGCACAAAATTTACACAGAGCAAAAGCATAGATATGTTCATACAAAAATGCAAAAAGTTGACAGTGAATATGAGTTCACACAAAAAGAAATCAAATTCTAAAAAAGTCACATACCATTGGCTAGTAACTCCTTTTTCTGTCATGGCATAAAACAAAAGTGTTACATATTAGTTAGATTGGAGTAAAGTAAGTATAACTTAATTGAGTTCATTCATCCTTGATATGGTGAAACAAATGGCCAAAAAGAAAGTTAATATTTAGTTTTTGTGTATGATATACAACCCTAATATTCAGGCTTAAACATCTGGAAAATAGTCTCTTATATACAAATAATTAGGGGAACGTCTCATGAAACTTTTATATGAAGAAGGTGGGAGCCAGTAAAATATTCATATGACAGAACTAATTCTCCCACCAAGAAAATATAGAAACTAAAGTGAAAATTAAAGAAAAAGAAACAAGACATAAGTTTTAAATTTCTCTAAATATGAAATTGTCAATTGATTTTCTTTTTCAACTTATTATCCTCTTAAAATTTGTTGATTTTTGCACCAATAAGAAAACATAAAAATTCAAAATTTCAGCTCATTTAATAACAGGTAATTGTCTCCATTTCAAAATGCTTTCAGACTGACATTAACAGATAATTGTCTTTATCCAATAAAATATCTAATAGCACTTTCTCTTCATTTAGCAATCTACAGAAATACACAAATATCTATTTATTTATCTTTTAGAGTGAGTCAAAAGTTTTGTAATATTTTGGTAAATTGAAGCACAATTTGACAGCTCCAGATATTTTTGTCAAGATCACACTGGATGTTAAGATGCTGGACTCATCTGATGCTCTCCAAGTGCTACTTGCCGAATTTGCCTCTATGGCTTGGAGCATAGCCTTGGAATCCATGCTTTTAGGCTGACCTGGCCTTGCCTGATTATTGAGGTTCAGGTAAAAGTTCTCTGATTAATGTAATGATCAATTGCAGCCTCACCTTTCACATAACAAATATTTTTGGTTGCTTCTGCAGTATTATGACCCAGTTCAGCTCCATAAATAATTTTGGTTGCTTCAGCAGCATCATGGCTCAGTTCAGATTCATAAATGGTTTCGGTTGTTTCAGCAGCATTATAGCAAAGTTCAAAATTGCAAAGCATAAATTCCCAAATTAGACTATGTTCTACATTGATCTGTGTCACTTTCAAATCATATACTAAGAGAAGCAATTCACAATGAGTCAGCACAGCAACTACTACAATACCACCAACCATATTGAATACCTACTACAGCTTGAACTGCTTTGGTCACATGATATATGGAATTCCTGTGTTTACCAAAATGAATTACAGTGAGCATTGGTTTCATTACTGAGATTTTAAACTAATTTTGTTTCAATCTGAAAAGATACAATGGTGAGACTCTGCCTAAAGAATGTTCTATATAGATTCAGCATAAATCGGAAATCCCTGCCACTAAAACAAGAAAAAAAGATTTTCTGGCTTCTCTGAGCTTCAGTCATATGAGATGTATCCCATTTCTTGAAAATAAGACAACATTAAAATGTGAAAATTTTATCAAGCGAGTAATGCTAAGAAAGACAATGAAAAATGGTTAAAAATAGACTAATGGATTGATGAAAAAATGGTAGATGAGAACTAACATTTCTGTGTTAAGACAAAATTTTAATGGATTGATTTTAATGGCATGTCAACTCATGAAGGGTTATTTCATGCTTAGAGGTTACAGAATAGCATTCATGGTATGTCCATATTAACTTTCTTTGATCCAGTTGGTTCTAAAGAAGTTTTTTTTGCACATAGTCTTATCAAATATTTGACTTATTGATGGAACCTTAACAAATCAGTGTGGGCCTGAAAGTAATAGAAATGAAATGGAGCCTCACCATCAGATACAGTTTAATATCATATACAAGACAGCTGCTCATCTGTTTTGAATGAAAACTAACCATTTTGCGGGACATTCAGAATATTATAAGTCTTGTTTAAAAATCAGTCAAATAAAAAAGAAAGAATGATAAAAGAAAAATAAATTATAAATCCTTGTATTTCTATTCTTTCATAAATTACTTTTCTCATTTCATCTTCATTATAATTCAACAACAAAAGTGTTAAAGTATCTTATTTACAAAAGAAATTTTGGGTGAAATTGGAAAAAAAAACCTTTCTCTTTTAATTCTATCGATAGTGCTTCTAAATCTGGAGGATCTTAAAAACCAAAGATTGTGTTCTTGTTCTAATGTGAGGTTAAAAAATCTATAATGAATAGAGAAGGAAACAATAATACCAAATAAGACATCAAATCTACCTTCTAATATATGATATGAAAATAAAGCAAAGCTGAAGAACATATTTTCTAAAACATTATGATAAAAATAACAAACATGTCAATGCTAATCCAGAAATTGTGTGAAAAAAGTGATTTTTCAATAATGATGTTTTATCTAAAGGTTTAATTAACTGACTGAATGCAAGTTAGATTAATTGAATCATTCCAATCGCATGTCAACCCATCTTGGGTGAATCGCATTCATTATATGAGGGTGAGCTGAAAAAATTCATATGATTCAGCTATTTCTGCTGTAGATGACGTTTTAAGAAAAGGATGGAAGCACTGCAACACCAATAGAGAAAATGTCTGGACTGCAAGGGGACCCATGTTGACAAATAAACCTCATTTGGTCATATGGGAATATCTTGGTCAGACTATGAACTTTTCACAGCCAACCCTTGTTTTATTTTTTTTCCTAAGAAAGTTTAACTCAAACAAATATATTTATTAATTAAATGCATTTAAAAATAATCAATCTAATTAAATTGAGATAATATGGAAAGACAATTTTCTGCAAATTCAATAATCCTCAGGTAAGAATCACAACAATAAATCAATAATAAATCAATTTCTATTCAAATACAACATTTTTACAAGAGAAAACTGCAAAAGTAACTTGTATACTATTAAGGAATGCTTCACATAGTTGTAATGGTGATTAGCAAGCTATACTAGCAAATCATTACTAGTGAATTTGAGTCTCACTGAGAGCCTCCTAATTTCAGCCTTGTGTCACAACTAAGTAAAGCCTTGTAAACTACTGTCAAGGGTTAACTAAAGCAAATAGGCAAAAGAAAGAGAAATGTGTGAAACCAAATATATTTTCACTGGGGTAACAGTATTTTAATCAACTGAATGCATATAAAAACAAATTTATAATTATGTTAGCCTAGAAATACCAAATCTATCAAATTTAAAGAAAGAGAAATGCAAAATAATGATTTGCTATTTACTTATATTGTTTTTCTAAGTTTTAATTTATGACTTATTTTACGTTACCAGCAGATGTTGGAAATTAAACACTTTTCTCTGTACACTCAAACAGCCCAGCACAACCAGTTCCAGTTCTTCTTAAAATTTTCAATTCATCCATCTTTATTCAAATGACAATATGGTTCCAAGTGAACCAGATAGTATATACAGTCATCTTACTTCTAATGATAGGTCCTGGTAATTACAAACATTCTAGTTTATTTTTCCCCATAAGATTTGTTAACTCAGTAATATCCATGATCATTTAAGCTTTCTTTTCATCATTACTTACAATCAGTTACTGTCTTATTGCTTCATAAGGGTGTAGTCAATGTGGATGTCAATGTTCTACAGTATTAAACAACTTTTATTTTCCTAAATCTCTGGTTTGTACTGTTTTGGTTTACATAATAAAAAATTGATTGAAACATTATTGTCAGCATGGTATTTATACAAAACCCTAACTGGCTCTTTTGTAACTGGTATCAAATGTTTTTGACTGCTGTTTTGAAAACATATGTCAAAATCAAGCTTTATAAGCTCACTCCAAGTTAAACATAGTAGCTACCTTTATGTTTTTGGTATTTTTTTCTAAGATTTGGTCAATTTCAGAATATTTCAACTTGAACTTTTAATCTCAGTTGATTGCATATTGGGATTTGCAAATAACATTCAACTGTTGAACAGAGATTAGGACTTCATTATTGCTTGATTTTTGTTTTTAATTCTAGAAATTTAAAGAGGTGTTGTTTTATGGATTTTTTGAAAAATAAAATTCTTCACTCTAGAGTCTTAAATACTTTTAATTTATTTCTCATGTGTTTGACAATAATGAGGAATTAAGAATCAACAAACCACAGATGATGTTATTCATCAAATGAGTTACAGAAATCAAAATAAAAAATTACCTGAATTTACATTATATAGTGTCATAAAAAGATCTAAAATTAAAGATAGTTGGCAGTATAAAGGTGTTTTAAAAAATTAAGGTCAAAATATTTAACTGAATTCATAAGAAACAGTTGTAGAATATAAGGAATTTAATATTGTGATAAAAACTAATATAAAAAAGAAACTTGTTGAAATTTATGAAAGAAAATACTTCAAGAAACTCACATAACTTTAAAATAGGAATAGAGTCTGTATAACTGCAACAAATATAACTCTTACTGCTATAGAAATCTGTGGACACACACACACACATATATATATATATGTATATACATATATATATAAAACAAAGAATGAATAAATAAGAAAAGATTTTGCTTTAAAAAAATGCCTAATGCTCAATTAACAATATACAAGGTTACAAGAATGAAGACAACAACAATAAAAATGTCATCACCACCGAGTTTTATTGTAAAAACAAATGTATAAACTGCATTCTCAGATTCAATGATAGAAAACTTTCCAACAGTACTACTTTATCCAAAATTTTCACAGGACTACTTTATCCAAACTTTCAAACAGTACGACTGTATCCAAACTTTCCAACAGTACTAATTCATCCAAACTTTCCAACAGTACGACTGTATCCAAACTTTCCAACAGTACTACTTTATCCAAACTTTCCAACAGTACTACTTTATCCAAACTTTCCAACAGTATGACTGTATCCAAACTTTCCAACAGTACTAATTCATCCAAACTTTCCAACAGTATGACTGTATCCAAACTTTCCAACAGTACTAATTTATCCAAACTTTCAAACAGTACGACTGTATCCAAACTTTCCAACAGTACTACTTTATCCAAACTTTCAAACAGTACGACTGTATCCAAACTTTCAAACAGTACGACTGTATCCAAACTTTCCAACAGTACTACTTTATCGAAACTTTCCAACAGTACGACTGTATCCAAACTTTCCAACAGTACTAATTCATCCAAACTTTCCAACAGTACGACTGTATCCAAACTTTCCAACAGTACTAATTTAACCAAACTTTCCAACAGTACGACTGTATCCAAACTTTCCAACAGTACTAATTCATCCAAACTTTCCAACAGTACGACTGTATCCAAACTTTCCAACAGTACTACTTTATCCAAACTTTCCAACAGTACGACTGTATCCAAACTTTCCAACAGTACTAATTTATCCAAACTTTCCAACAGTATGACTGTATCCAAACTTTCCAACAGTACTACTTTATCCAAACTTTCCAACAGTACTACTTCATCTAAACTTGTATAGCAAATAAAAGATGTAGTATATGTTCATCTATCTGATAATTATTATGAAACTGATTTTGGTAGTAAAGGTTTAATGATTGTTTATGGTTTAGGATATCGTCTATGTTATCTTTTTCAGTTTTATTAATGAAATGTTTAATTTCTACATGAACAATGTAGTTGGGAAAGCTATTATTAATAAGTATTCATTTTATAATTTAAAGTTCACTGAGAAAGATAGTTTGAGAGGAAGAGATTAGTTTAGCTTTGGAAATAATTGTTTTTCTGATATAACAGAGTTGAGTGAGGATCAGAAACTTGAGAAAGAGGAAATCTGAAAATGATTTTAGTAGTAAAGAAAATGAGCAGCATGGATTTTAGAAGAATAAAATCAGTACATTGTTTTTTTGAAGAGTGAAACAATAAATAGTCAAAATGAAAATTGCTTAATTTTTGGCTATGTAGAAAAAATTTTTGAAAAAATTAATTTTTTTTTAACCTGAGAAAGAAAGAAAAGAAAGTTAAAATGTATGTTTTGAATTATATTGAAAGTATACTTGCCAAAACAATAAGCTAGACAACTCGGGTCAAGAAAAGGGTCAATTGTAGCCAGGTGAAGATCTGATCATGTGCAAAATATCAGACCAGACAAATGGAAAACTTTGATTTAATTTTGAAAGTGAGTAATTTGCTGGACATGACGTGTGGGTCACGTGAGAAGAGACCTGACCACTGCAGAGAGAAGAGGCACAGTAGCCGACATATGGAAGTAGGAGGAAACCCCTTCCCTCTTCAATGGTGGACACAGGGATTCACCATTAGGGTAGCAGTGAGCAACAGTGAATGGAAATAATTACTGAAGATTAATTAAGGAGAAGGCTGTTGATGAGATACACCCACTTGGAAATAAGAGAAACAATTATATAAAATCAGTTTTTTTGCTGAAAAACAAAAAGTCACTTAGAGAAGTGTCAGCAGACTGAAATCAATCCCTGACACACTGCATTTGAAGCTGAGATAAACAGGGCCACATCTCTGAATAAAATTACCTTACTGAACAGGGATGAGACTTATTCATTTTTGAAAAGAGAACTGACTTGATTTGAAAAGAGAACTGACTTAATTATTCTTTTTAAAACAAACTTTGTTATTTTGTTTGTCAACAAAAATTTGTTTTAATTATTAAGAACCCTGTGTTGTCTTGTCTCTGATCTTTGACTTCAATTTATTTTTCTTCAAATGATCAACACTATATGATTGTTCGGCAAGAGGCAACTTCCGTTATTTGGATATAAAATGTGGGCAGGTGACTGAACAAGCCTAGGTTTAGTCCTTCATTGGAGTAGTGACCCGTTGGTGGTCTAGGCAACTAGCGAGTTGACAATAATGGTTTGTTTATAATGGAAGGGGCATTTACTATGGAAACTGAGGGTGCAGGGATCAATTTTGGTAGGTTTTTATATGTAAAAAGTAAGTAAAGTTGGCGACCATAGTCAAGGGTGACCAGAAGGCTCCTTTTTCAATAGCTACTACACCGATGTGTAGGGGAGGGTGCTACTCCTTTTCCTGGATTGCTCCACTTTACTCTCAATACGTACCTAATATTGCCGAGTGTTAAGCAAGGAGGTATCAAGTACCATTTTTAAAGTCTTTGGTATGACGCGATCTGGGATTGAACCCAAGTCTCCCGGACCATTGGCAAACACTCTACCCACTAAGCCAAATTTGCTAATATTGCTTGTGTTTATGAGGACACTGAGAAATTGTATTTTATCCTTGATATTGAGTTCTTGTGGGAAGTTAAGAACAGAGTTATTTTGAAAAGTCTCTCATATCATGATTTTTTTTATTAGTTATTAATGAAGTGAAAATGATAGAAAATTCTAAAATATTCCCTTTCTCTTGATAAATATTCTATTTCTGTTGATAATGTTTTGTTTTGAATTTGTTTGATATCATTCGTATTTCAGTTTAATCCAACTATACCTTTAGGTAATTTTTGCAAACTTTAAAAAAACAATTTTGCAAACAACCCTTGATCATGATCTATGATGGGTGTGAAAGAGCATCTACATCTACCAACTCCAACCTAAAATCAAAACACTTCTCAAGAAACTTGAAAGGATCCTAATAAAATTATATAGACAAAATGTGCCTTTATTATGTAATCAAACAGGCTTAAATGAAGGACTGCTGCCTAACTCTCTATCTCTATATATATATATATTACTGCATTACACACACACACACACACACACACATATATATATATATACACATATTGAACTGTCTTATACAGATACTAACCAGCAGCATATATTTAAATCAAAAAGGATGAATCAAATGTTGAGATAAAATGATTTTTAAATTCAATTGCCATGAGAAAGGTCATTTGAATAAACTAACATTGAAGTCGCATAATAAATTTTGCAGCAAATATCTAAATAAAACACTATTAATTGAGTTGTAATAAAAAATATTTGGTATAGAGGATCTAAATAGAATGTCAAATCATAATTGTTCTGGTTCAAATGATTTTATTTTCTACAACATTTGATGGTTAACATGCAGGCTATTTGTTCACATAATAAACCAATTTATTTGCCCAATATTTGATTCTAACTTTATTGAACAATTTATTAACCATTTTCTTTTATGATCTTCCAAATATTTTCACAATGTTTAAGTAATGAATTTCAGGTGGAAATATGATCCAATTGATTTTTTTCATTAGTATTTAAGGATCAAAACAATTCATGGAACCAATAAGATTTTTTAACACTTGATTTCAATAGTCTGAGCATTTTGGTTGCTTCCTACGCTGAATGATATCTATTCTTCATGATAATAATAATAATAATATAAAGATGAATTTGCAAACAACTTGAATTGGACTATAGCAAAAAAATGTTATAAGCAAAAAAAAAAAAAACAACATATGTTGTCCTATAAAGGAAAAAGAAATATTTAAGGACATCCAGACTAACAATCCATATGTAAAGACCATAGCTGATAGTTGTTAAGAAAATAAAAACAAAAAAATGTTAAGATGAATTGTAAATTCAAAGAAGAATCTACATCATCCAGATGAAAGTGATGCTGGCATTTCATGAGAATACTGAAAACAGATCTGGAGGTTTCAGGAGACATGTTGTCTCTTAGTGTCCAGTAATAATTACCTGATATCAAGTGTTAACATGTAGTTGCATATACAATAAAAAATAATAGCATGTCAGGAAGAAAATTCAAAGCTAGCACATTATTCTTTAAATAGTGTTTTAGTTCTTCTTTAAAATCAGTTGAATGAGGTAGGCATACTGATTGCTTGGTTTATCAACTCTTCTAACAAGAGCCAAAGAAATGAATTTTAATTAAATAATATTTCTTCTCGCAGGCAAGACAGTAGAAAAAAGTTAATGTTTAACAACGTAAATGTAATAAAATTGTGTGTACTCAGATATATGATTAATAGTGAACTAAACTAACAAAAGCATCAAATAGCTGTCTTCATGGAGATAAAACACTGAACCTTTTTTTTTGCAAGAATAAACATCCCAGAAGAGAGTTGTATTCAAGATTTAATAAACATGGTTTCTAAGAAAGGAAGAAAACCGGATCTGCCTTCTGATACAAGTCTCTCTCTGAATACAGTCCTCTTTTTCTTCTCTTCTTTTCTCTTCTATTTATTTTCCCTTATTTTATTTTTTTTTGTGTGGTGTTTATTATCCATTTTCAACTCCTAAAAAGAAGTAAAAATGTTGAACAGGGAGAGAGAAAATTGTTTTGAAAAAAAAATCAGGAAGCCAAAATATCTGGTCTCAATTATTTAAATTTCTGGACAGAGTCCATTACCAGAAATAGATTCTTTTATAAGTTAAAAAAAATTGTTTTGAAAAAAAAACTGCATTTGACAGTTCATGAGATGCATAATCTTACTTGGAAAAAATATATCCTAATATTACAGTGCATTCAATGCTCTAATATTATGTATCTAAGACTGAGCACTGAGGTTGAGCAATTATGCAAAAATATGTCTTTGTAAGACATACATTTGAAAGACTAGAAAATATAGCATAAAAAAGTTAAGGAAAACAAAGTATGAGAAGAATTTAAAATTGAAACTTAGCCATAAATGCTATAAGGGTTATATTTGGTATAAAGAATGACATCCCCAGGAGATGTAGAATATGCAAATTATGTAAACAGTAAGTATGAAGAACATGAATCTGATGACTGGTTTTGACATTTTTTCTTTCCTTCTTTTTAATGTTTCCACACCAGAACAATAATTATGCCTTTTCCTTTTATTAGAATTAAATCTTAAACATACAAAAACATCTACAGTCAAGTACTAATTTCTCATTTTAGCAAAATCAGTTTAACTTGTTAATCATGAAATTCACTTAAATAGATGATATGATAAATCTGACCTCATGTAAATAAACTTCAGTTTAATAAATATCCTGTTTTTTTTAGTTAAAATTTCTTGCTGATGAATTCTTCAAATCTATTTTTCAAAGGAATGATTAGAAAATGGTATGACAACAAAAAGACAAAAAAACAAATTTTTAAGGGTTTCTTAAAAGAAAAGGGATAAACATTTAAGGCCATATTGAAGTCATTTAACTTTAGTTTAGAAGACAAACAAAAAACATTGTTCATAAGATAGTTTATCTTATAACAAATGAAAATATTAGAGGTAAAATGTTACCTTTTAAAATATTTTTTTCATTTTTTAGGAAGTAGTCAATAATTCAAAGTATATTACAATACATTTATATATCTTTGATTTAAATAAGTAAATAGAATAAGTAGCACTTATCAGTGTGGGTAATTAAGTTTGAATATTAGAAATGTCTCACTAACATGCAAGCTAAGTGTGACATGCAGAGCATTATCTGGAGTCAAAAAAACCAATGTCACTCATATCTGCACAAAAAAAAAACAACATGGAAATGCTTCCTTATTCAGAAATTTAAAGATGCTTGCAGCTATATATCATAAGTTTGTTTTTTTAATAATGCACATTTTGTTTAAAAATATACTAGGAAACATGTATGTCTTTTTGAAAACCATTTTTTTGGTTTATGAACAAAGGAACATAATTCCAGATTGAATAAATGTAAAAATCATCCAAAAGTTTCAGAGTTTTAAGCACTTTTTTTGTTGTGGCTTTAGCCATTTTCAATAATGTTACAGTTTGTTTTTATGAAATTCAGACAAGGTTCATTTTTCATTGCATCAAGCTATGTAAAGAATGGTGTGGATTTGCTATATATATATATATATATATATATATATATATATATATATATATATATATCAAAGTTGATTTGTGCAATGGTCATGATTCAAACAAGAATAGTGTTAGTGTGACACTAGCTTTATTTTACTATTAGTCTTGTATAATATCTGGATGTTTTTGACAAAAATATGGTACATTGAATTTTTAAGTGGTGGGTATTAGTTGAGAGAAATTTTAATGGTACTTTACTCTGAATCGTAGCAGGTAAGATGTCAAGATAAGGTAAGAGTAGCTTGTCTGATATAAGAATGCAGTTTATTTTCATATCCTGGACACCCATTTTTTGAGGAGTTGAGGTCTTACCCCCTGCAGGTGTTAATGGTGAGAGAAGGATTCCCCTAAAGGACAAGTGAATTCATTTATGATATTTGTTTTGGTTTGTTTTTCTAAGCATTTGTTGCTAACTTTTAAATTGAAGGTTTTAAATCTTTTGTAATAAATGATTAGCTTTGTGTTTTTCAGTGTTGACTGGAGAATAGCAATGTGTAATACTTTTTCATGCACATTCATTTAAATTTTGTAATTAATGTGCACCTGATCACAATAAAATAGATTAATAGTCTCATTATTGTGGTTACTGCTATCAATATTCTAATGTTTTTTTAAAGGGCTTTGCATATTTAGAAGTCTCCAACGAAATTTGAGAAGCCATTATTCAATGTTTTATATTAGAAAGTTCTTCGAAGAACATTCATATTTGTAGGTTCTTATACTGATGGATTTTAAAAGTATGTCAAACCCATTTAGGGTGTTTTTATATAGAAGTGATCAAAGTCTTTTTCATTATTGTCAACTAGGACATTGAGGAAGGGAAGTTGTCTGTTAAAGTGCTTCAATGAATTTTAAAATTAAATTCAGTTCAAAGGGAGATTTAAGATTATCGTTTGACTTTATTTCAGTTATATATATGCAAGATGTGGGATTTGCTTTGTGTTGGATCAATAGTTAGCAAGTTGGTCTTACAGATGATAATTATTGTTCAGTTTTTACTGGGTGCCTTGCACTTTATATTTTAAACTATAAAAAACTAAGAAAGTGTAAGTGTATAAGAATGCCTCAAAATGAAGCTAGTCTGACAGACCATTGTTTCTAAAGTGAACATGCTTAACACTTTATGCCTAGCAATCAAAGCTTAGGTTGCTTGATGATTAGTAAGTTCATCAGGTGAGCTAAATCACTAGTCTAATTAATCTCATCCTCAGGCAGTGCCAAAGAGATGTGTGACATTATACCTCACTAAGCTCAATCTACATAAAAGTTATGATACAAAAATTTAAAAATTGAAATAAAGATTTTTGCACAGCTGAGACACTTATATAATAAATTAATTATATCTAGAGGTTTACAATGCTGTCTTGGCAGTTGATACTAATTTGAAAAGAAAAAACAGAATAGAGTCTTCATACTTTTTGATCAGCACTTTTTAGTGAAACACAAGATTGGGCAAGTTCAGTAACCTTCATATTCACCAGACCAAGATCCATTGAAATTTTTTCCTAAACTTAAAATTTATCTCTTGATTTCATGCCATATAAAAATGAAGGTTAAGACTAGTGGAAAACTTACTGAAATAAGTGCGTTGAATGTCATGGGAACTATTTTCAAGAAAACTGATATCTCATTCATTGTCTATTTCTGTCTTTGTAAATACAGCTTCATTCTTGATACTTTTTGAACATACCTCATGTGTCATGATGGGGCAGTCTCTATATAAGAAATATTGGAGCCTATGATGCATTACCTCACTTTGTTTCCTTTACTCATTTGGTGACAGCAAATCTATAAGGAAAAAATTACTTTCTTCTTGGCTCATTTTCTATCAGATTTTACTTTTTCTACTTCATCCTTGACATCCATCAGAGACAATCTTTAGGGTTCTTAGCTGTCTTGTCTAGTGAATCGAAATAGCAAGTTTATCATTTCCAGCAAAATAGTGACAGTTGTTAAATGCATATTTCCTGATAAATCTATGAATAACAAGGAAGGATATACAGAGAGAAAAAATAAAGAATAATGAACTTCTTTGCATTGTTCAGTAGTAAAATGAAAATATGTTTCATTCCCCAATTTTAAAAGGACAAGTTGCATGAATGATAAAAGATCTAATATTCTATCATGGCTTGATGTACATGTAAACATTATAAGGATAAGATTGCCACTAAAAGTTAGCACTTTGGTGGACTGATTTGATGTTTACTTATAAGTACATTGTATTAGTTTTTTTTTAATGGATGAGTAAAAGAGTAATGAGGTGTATAAGCAGATAGATTTTAGAATGCAAGTCAAGAGTTAAAGTCAACATTCCAGGATCAAATTTGCCTTTAGGAGAGAATTTTAATGATATTATTGGAATTAATACTCTGAAAATTTTTAATCCTTTTTTACAGTTTTCTTTCAAGACAAAATAAAATAATCCTTATGACATCTTAACTTCAGAAATTAAAACTAATGTTTATGTAGTTCCATGTAGAGTTTGGTAGAGAAAATATAAAATATATTGTTATATTCTGTCTCTCTTCTCAACCAATCTACGTGATATAGCTCTTACTCAATGATTGGCCAAAGTTTATCCCTTCAATTTTCTTGTCAGTTGCCTCATGTCACCATCTTTGTTCTTTTTTGTGTCTTCTGTCATCATCTTTAATTGTTCAAAGTCTTTCTCAACTGAGATGATAAATAACAACTTAACCACATTTACCTGTGCACACAACTTTTATTTCTTGAAAACTTTCTTTCATTACCCATTTGACTTAACAGGGAATCAGTAAAATTGAGAATTCAACCACTCAATTTGAGGGTTTCTTACTCACTAACTTATTATTAACTTTAGAACCATTTTGTTCATCTAATAAAACCATACAATAAATTCCGTGGCAAATTTGGATGACAGTAATAAAAGCTGTCAGTCATACCACTGTGTTTTTCCACACATTTAAGGGTTTATGACTTAATGTGAATGCTACACTACATGTCAATAATAGATCTCACCAATCTATTAAGGAAATTTGTTTTCAAATTCATAACTCACAAGTTATAAAGTTTACCCCCCCCCACATCTTCTCAATTCAGACGCAATCACTCATCTTTTATTTGATTATCTCAATAATTTGCTTTAGCATCTTCATCTATGCTCTTTCACAACATTTCTTCAGCTCCCTTCTGCATTCAATTCATTATTTTTAGAGGTTTGATCCCTAATTTGCAGCGATGGTTATTGTTTTCTATAATACATTCATTTATCATTCCTCCTCCTTATTATCATTTATTGACTTGATTCATTATTTAATTCCTCCCATTTACACTTGACAGCATTTAAAAACACACTTTTTCCTAATTGAAAATGTTTAAAATTCTTGGAGAATCCTACAATCAGATTTTATAAATCCAAGCAAAAAAATTTCCTAAACTACTCAAAATGAAGTATGCTGTGATTTTCCACATATCGCATAATCTATAAAGTTAAATTTTAAAAAATCATTGACATTTTTATTAGAAAATTTTATAAGAATTATTGTTTACATTTTTCTCATATTCCATTTGTTACTTATCCTGAAATTAATCAGCAATAATTCTTTTTTTCCTTAAGTGGAAGATAAAAAAATGTATCAACTGTAAACACATTTCTGATGGCATGTCAATTCAGAAAGGTCAGTATGCACATTTGCAATCTTTTTGATGCATCTCATTACAAAATGCTGCCATTTCTGCTTAAAATGAAAGTAAAAATGATGTTATAAATGGAAAATGGAAAATATGGAATAAACAACAGCTAAGATTTGTGTAGGCAAATAAGTGTGACACTAATAAGGAGCTGAGAAAAAATAAAATCAGTAAGGGATGTGTTTGGCACTATTTTAGCAATTATATAAGAAAAAAGAACACATTTAAATAAATATTTATACATGCAGGTATAATTTAATGCATGAAATATGCCTTTGTATATATGCACATAGATATTTAGACTTTTTAAAAATTCATAGATACTCTTGTTTACCTACATATAATCAGATGAAATTATTTGCCCATCTACTTAATAACCTTTCTATACGGATATCTACATATCAAATAAGAGCTAAAATTTATCGTGACGTCTTTTTATGGAAACTATATATCAAACTAAAAATCCAGTGATTTTAAGAGAAAAAAACCCTAAAAAAATTGGAAACTTTTGTACATCTAAAACATACCTACAGAGAAATATGTAGATATTATGTCAAATGATCTATTCACACAAAGGCTCCATGTATTTAAACATACTTAAAGCCCAGTTGGCAGGGACTGTAAAATACACCAACTGCATTTCTGCCGAGGGGTAAGACCCACCCTAACAAGTGTCTTGGATATGACACTAAACAATCTGGTGGTGATGTTCCAGTAATACTGGAGCTTTGGGGAATGTGGAGTACCCTTTCATTGTCATTGCTCACTAGTTCACTCCGGCCTGTAATGGTAGCACCTGATAGGGTCCCATCTATGGGCCAAATAAACTGAATGCAAACAAATTACTTATTCTAAATAGAACTGTTTGATCTGTGTTAAAAAATGACTGATATTCAATTAAAGTTCTAGTGATACATAGCAATACTTGGAACCATTTAACTGTGCAAATGAATGAATAGAGTTGAATAGAATAATTAGTGTTAAATAACAATATTTATAATCACTTCACTGTCTGCAAACAAATGATTGATATTGAATAGAATTATTAGTGTGAGATAGCAATAACTGAAACCATTTAACAATAGTAATACTAGTATGCTAACAAATTAGTTCTAACTTATTTAAAAATAAAACTACCAACAAACTAATCTCTTAAATATCATTTATATCTATTCAAATGAGTGCAAACAAATGACTGATGTTAAATTGTTACTGTTATTTAATAATACTTGAAACCTTTTAACTGGGGGGGGGGCAAACGTATAATTGAAAGTAAATAGAATTACCTCTATTAGATACTTGAAACCATTTAATTGTGTGCAAAAAAATGAGCTCAGTCTTTTTAAAAAAAGTTATCAACAAAGTGTGTTTACAAATGATATATAAGTATAAACAGGATTTGGCATCAAATAACCAACAAAGGTTGATGTGCCATAAAACCCAATCAAAGCAAACGTAAACATATTTATAAGGATTCCATTAAATACACATTTAAAGGTATGGGAGAATATATATATATATATATATATATATACACACACACACACTTTTTTTCATCATACGTGTGAAAGCATGTGTAATACCCTGCCCTCATCAGCTGGCAACCAGGGGTGATAACAGTTTTGGTAGCTCAAGGTACTATGGAAACTGTGTTTTATATATACATATATATATATATAGAGAGAGAGAGATGACGTCATGTTTTATATAAAGATATTTGAATGCATGCAAATGCATATAACTCTTCTTTTATCTAATAGGAATAAGTCATTCATGTTCTCATATACATACCAAACACAAAAGCATATTTACTAAATGTATGTGAGTGCATGCACATGTGCTTGTGAATGTACATGTAATTAGAAGACAAATATGTGTAAGTAGATACATTATTGAAAGCATTTTTTCTTAGATTCCCAAGGGCAATTCATACATTTCATAAGAAAGTTTACTCTATGACTTTCTATTCTTTTCTATTTCAACTTCTCTTTTTATAATGTCTCTACTAAAATAATGATATTCCAACCCCCATTCTATTTCAACACCCTCTCCCAATGAAACTTTAATTTGTTGCCTTTACAATGATCAATATTAAACTGTCAGAATGTGAGAAAATCTCACTAAACACAAAAATGGATGCGTTTTTACCTAAAAATCAATAGATAAATGTTTCCCAATCTTTTTGTTTTTATTTTGTAGTATTCTTTACTGTTTATCCTTTTTTTTCTTTTGATCACTGGTCTGTAATTTTTTTCTTTTTCTGCTTACCAGTTTTTAACTAACAAAAACTAGAAAAGGTGCCATTGGCATGTCCTAAATTTACTGTTCAGCTTCAGAAAGAGAAAACCATGAAATTATCTCTGAGTTAGTGAAAAGAAAAACGGATAGAGAATAGGAAAGAGAAAGCAAGAAACAAAAATCCAAGTAGATGAAAGGGGGAAAAAGAGATAAAAAGAAAAACATCAAGTAACAAGATAAATATGAAGAAGATGAAAAGAGGGAAATATGAATTGAAGAAAGAAAAAAGCTTAATAGTTATCAAACTGAAATATGATTTAACAAATGAAAGAAGAGAAATGTTTTCAAAGTATCAAAAAAGAAATGAAAAGAATAAAACAGAAAGAGAATATTATAAAGAAAAATAATAAAGAGGAAGAGATGAATTAAAGGGAAAATTCTAGTGAATTTGGTAGGCAGAGAAAAAAATACATAGAAATAAAAGAAAAAAAAAGGGAGGAAAATAGAGAGATTTGACAAGGCAAAATGATAAAAAGTAATAAAAACAGATAATATTAGAAGGGAATTGTAAAAAGAAATATCAAATAAAGCAAAAAAAGTATGAAAAAAAAAGTATCAATATTAACAAACAACTCTAAAGAAAGAAGAAAAGAATTTAGACAGAGAGAGGGGAAAAAAAAAGAAAAATAATAGAATGAGAAAGTGATGATAAAAAATAAAGGATAGACAGAATATAAAAGGAAAAAACAAACAAACAAGAATTAAAGTCTCACAACAGAATAATCTTTCTGAGATTTTTAAGAACAGTTTTATATAAAAAATAAACCAGTAAGACGCAATAATAGTGTAACCAGTAGCATATCAACAGAATGGCAGGTAAGATATGTGGTCAAAGAACCACTGAGAAGTACTGGCAATTGGACTATTTATCTGCATAAACTAGGGAGGTAGTCTCGAATTTTGAGCAAAATGTGTGAAATTTAAAACTGTCATTTCTTTATTTCAAAGTATTATGTAAGTAAACCATTAGCTGATTTTATGGTCAAATTATTTAAAATAATGAGTGTCAGATGCAAAGAAGAGTGCAATGCACTATTCTCCATTGATATACCACAGAATAGCACACATCTGAATAAAAAGGTTATGATTTAAAAATAACTGAACAAGATGAACAAATCTAAATATAAGAGGAAGTTGGGTGAGAATAAGGTGAATTATTCAATCAAAGAAGAAAAGCAATGAATAAAGGGGGTGTTGAAAGAAATTGATAAAAAAAAAAAAATGAAAAATAGCAAAAAAAAAAAATAAAGAGATGAGAGACGGTGAGATGCAAAGATCAGGAAAGGTGAAGGAAAGAAAAGAAATATGATATGCAGGTAAGACAAAGTTAAAAATGAAATGATAAGAAAATTAAAACAGATTTCACTTGAGTAAGTACATGAAAAAAAAAATCACAGAAAAAATATAAACTAGAATTTCTGCTTGCAGACATGAACATAACATTTTGTGCAATAGACTCTGATTTTACAACACAGCTCCAGGCAAAAAAAATAAAATAAAATAAAGGGAAATATATGCTGGGGTTGATACTCCCAAATTTAAAGAAAAAAAATGAATGTTTTTATTCAGGAAGAAAAAGTGTGAAATTCAAGGATGAGAAGAAAGATAAAGACTTTAATCTGTAAAAGATGCCACTTTAGTCAACATTAACTGAACTAAAAGCCACAAAATGAAGCAATTGGTGTGAAATGAACTCAATACAATAATGTTTAATTGTTTTAGTTTAGTCCAAAGATATAGACATAAAAAAAAAGCTTATAATCCACTGATCTTCAATGAGGATTAAACTCATGAGTACTGCCCTACAACATAAGCTTGCTAACTATTGCTTTATGACAAAAACAGAGAAGTTGCAAAAAAGAGAAATAAGAAAAACTAGAAAGATGAAGTAGAATTAAAGGAGCAACAATAAAGCAAAAATAGAAAAGTGCTGAAGATGAAGAGAGAGAGAGAGAGAGAGAGAGAAAAGAAAGAATCTAAGAGAAAAAAAAAAGAGAACAGAGGCTCAGAGAAAGATGAAAAGAAATCAAAAAAAAAAAGGAAGAAAATTTAAAGTAAAAGGGAAGAAAAAGATGGCAAGATAAACTAAGAAGGAATGAAAGAAAAGAGACAAAATTCAGCAAAACAGAAGAAAAATACAGTGTGAAAGATAATACTTTATCTAGAATGAGGTTTACAGCCAATGTATTTACATAATTCTTTAACTACAATTTGTTCTGAATCCTGGAATTTAATTTGATGGCCAAAGAAAATTTTGTATAAAAACATGATGAAAAGTAACCAGAAAATATTAAGGTATGGATTTTTTTTTTAAATGTGTGGCTAATGAAAATATTTCATTTCAGACTCTCAAATGAACTCTTATTACATTAACAAAGACAGTGTGAAATATTTGCAGCCATATAAGGCAAATATTTAAATGAAATAAAAAATTCTGTAAACATTCTGCCATATCCAATATGCTGGTACTATAAATAGGAAACTGTCAACTAAATCTTAAAATGAAGTTTGGAATGAATTATAACTCGCAATAGTGTTACAAGACGAGATCTTGCCTTGATTTGAAAAAACAAAAAGAAAGAAAAGAAGAAAAGAAAAAAAAACGGAAGTTAACACTTCGAGTTCCCAACCCAAAATGAAAAGTTAGTCGCTCACGCATGGGCTCCGCGCAGAACTTCCGTTTGTGATAAATTAACAAAAAAAAAAATACATTAATAAATATCCAATCGGAACGCTTCCCGCGGGGCACAAAAATTGCTATTCTGAGCCTACAGAAAACGTATAAATAGACGGACCAAATAATCATCAGGCAGTTGCGTTCCTCCACGTCAGACTTGTTATTTCACGTTTGCTTGTTTTGAAGACCAGTCTATATTGTTATTACCTTTGTTACGTGAATTGTTAAATTGGTTATCTCGGTAAGACTTTGTTTTTTCTGATTGAACTTTTTATTTTTTATTTTTTATTTTTTTTTTTTTTAGTCTTACCGAGAATTCTTTATTTGTGACGCTTGTTTAACTCACTTGTTTTTGTTATCCGACTTGTGTTTGTGTCGTCGGGATTTATTATTTTTGTGTCTTTTTTGTGGTTTCTTATTTTTTTCAGGGGTTCTACGTGTTTTTTTGTGGCCTTCTTTTTCACTGTTTTTGTGTCTAATTAATTTTTTTGCGTCTTTTTTAACAGTAGAACCCCCCTCCATACTTGCAACAGGTGGAGGTTTTGGTTCCTTTACCCTCCTTGGCTGCTAATTCTGCCTCAGCCATGGAGGGTGAAACGGCGGCCCCTACAAGGACCACAGTAAGCCTAATAGGATCGAATTGGCTTTCGCTGCCGATCCCCGACAATCCCCAAGTCTCCGAAGACAGTCCGATTCAGCCGGCCCAACAAAGCCCCACAGCCTGGAAAGGCCAGCAGAGAGGACCAGATGAATACGAAAAGGACCGGGTGGGCAGATTTGCCAAGTATTTCAAAGGCAACGAAATACTGCCCATGCCGGAAATCGCCGAGAAAATCGCGCCCAGAGTCCTCTCACTGGTCGTTTCCGACCTCAAAACAAAAAGGCTAGTGGGGCTAACAAAGGATGTCTTTGAGGGGCTGCTGAGGAAGGCAGGCATCCCATGCCAATACTTTTGCCGTAAAAGTTTCGCGACATGGGATGTTCTCCTTCCTACAGAAAAACAAGCGGCAAAAACGGCTGAATCGGACATCATAACGAAACACTTCAGGCTACAGCCGGAGTATAAAGGCACCCGTAGGCTTCGAGTCACGGTATGTAATGTCCCGGCCATCATCACTGGGGAGGTCCTCGCGGCATATCTTAGTGCCTTTGGCCACGTTGAGGAAGTTAACCTCCTCAGATCCCCGGCCGGGACAGCCTACAGGGATTATGCCTTCCGGCTGTGCCTGTCAAGGGATGGCTTTAAAGCCATCCCCGAAACTCTGATATGCGGGGATCGGCAGATGATGGTGATGGTGGAAGGGAGACGCCCCAGGTGCTGGGGGTGCAAACAAATCGGACACATCGCTAAGTTTTGCCCCCAGCGACCTGATAACAAGGCGTCAACAACAACAACAACAAAAGACGTAGCGGCCACCACCATCACCATCAACAAAGAAGCGGAGGCCAAGGGCCCGGGTCAGGTCCAGCCCAAAAACAATCAGGAGGGCTGGACTGAAGTGACCAAAAAGAGGAGGGGATCCCCTAAACAAGGAGAAAAAAGTCCAACTTCATCCCCTCCTCAAAAACAAACCAGGGCCCCAGCAGCAGCAGCGGCGGCAGGAACAACACCGGAACCATCGGCAGCAGCAGCAGCAAGGTCTCCGACAGCAGCGGCAGCAGCAGGAACAACAACAACAGCAACAGCAGAGCCACCGGCGGCAGCGGCAGCAGGAGCACCAACGAGACCACGGGCGGCAGCAGCAGCAGTCGCAGCAGCATCAACAGAATCACCGGCAGCACCAGCAACAATGACACCAAAGAAACCAGCAACAACAACAGCACCATCACCCAAAGGGGCTGAAGGGAGAAATAAACAAATCATCGAGGAGGTGGAAGCATCGACCAGTCTGAGGAGGAGGGGGGACAGTGGGGAGGGGGCAGCAAAAAGAGTGTGCCCCGAAAAAAGCCAACCTGAGGCGGGCCCCTCCTCTCAACCACAAATACCTCTCCCATCTCCACCAGTACCTTCACCGCCACCTACACTACCTCCACCGCCGTTTCCACCTCCAAAAATCACCTTACAGCCTCCTCCCCAACAAATGGACTCTCTCTCACCCCAACATGAACTTTTTAAGAAGTATCACCGCCCCTACAAGGTCCCACTCCCCGGATCTCAGTCTGCTGAAGGGGCACAACCCTCGGGCCTAGCCCGAACCCCATCCCTTCCCTCACTCAGCCCAGCAGACTTTTCATCTCAGGAGCTTTTCCCAGCAATAATTTCCCCAAAAGGAAGGACTGACCCACCAAGGAGAGCAAACCACAATGAACTATCCATCGGACAGATGCAGCGGGCAGCGGCTTTGTGCTCTGCGGAGCTGGAGGCAGTTGGGGACTTCCAGCTCCGGAAGGCACTGGAGCCGTTGCTCAGCTTGGAAAGGATTAAGAGCCTAAATGTGTCAAGTCCCGCGAATTTCAGGAGTGCAGCCATGGTGACCACTTTTGTCCGGTCAGCTGGCGACCGTACCAGGGGCGTGTGGAGGTTCTTGAGTGCGGTCTGTCAGACTGATACGGGCATGGGGCTGGCGGAGTTGGAGCGCTCCTCCCTCAAAAAATGTCTAACTTGCTGTTCAGGGAGGGTCCCCATTTTGGTTCACCCGTCTCTTTGCAGGGCCCTAAAGCTGAAGTTCCCCATAGATGTCGGCGGAATCACCAGGGACAACCGAGTGACGACTGAACTCGGTACCGGTTCCCTGCGTCAGGCTGTCGGCATTCTCACGCCCAAGGATTTCCGGCCCGTAGTCGACGATGAGTGGGGTAAGTCGGATTGATGGCTTTGGACGTTGCCAGTTTGAGTGTGAGGGGACTGGGGGATTCAAGCAAGTGTGCGCGCTTGCTTGGTGAACTCAAGAACCTCTGTGTGGATGTTGCTGCAGTGCAGGAGACCTACTTCACTTGCGACGCTGACTGTCGGGTGCTGGAAAACGACTTTAACGTTTTCTCAGCATACGGCAGCCACGTCAGCGCTGGGGTCTCCTTGCTGGTTGGACGCAGCCTTGATGCTGATGTTGACGTTGTTTTTGCAGGTGACAGGGGCCGGCTGGTTGTGGCCGATGTTGCCGTGAAGGGTTTCAAGTTTCGTCTGGTTGCGGTTTATGCGTCCGGTATCGCTGCGGAGAGGGTTTCCTTTTTTCGTCGGTTGGTGCCGTTCCTGGACGATGCGAGGCGGCTGGTCTTGATGGGTGATTGGAATGCGATCCTTGATCCCAAGATAGATAAGGTCGGTCGGGGAGCTAGTCGTGCGGGAAGGTGTGAGAGCAGCCTTGTCGGCTTCGTGACTCGTCACGGTCTCGTCGACAGGTTTCGTCTCGATCACCCAGGGCGGGAAATGTGGACGTGGCTAGATAGTTCGCCCTCTGCCAAAGTAGGTTCCTACTTGGACAGAGTGTTGGTGAGACGAGCTGACATTGACTTTGTTAGTTGTCCCACGTTCCACTTGATAGCGTGGACTGACCATAGACTTGTTAGAGTCGGTCTACGGTTGGTAAATGGGCCTAGTCTGGCCGGTTACTGGAAGTTCAGTACCTCCTTACTGGAGATACGGGACTTCCGGGACCGGCTGGAATCCCTATTTCAGCGGGCGTTGGTGGGGGCGGTTACCGGGAATAGGTGGTGGGCCTCTCTCAAATGTAGGATTAGAGACTTCGCCACCAAATGCGGTCAACAGCTCAAACTGGATAAGGCCAAGGAGGCGAAGGCTATAGACGTAGACTTTCCCGGGCGGTGGCTGGGGGGGACTCCCTAGGTGTGGAACTGGCTAGGAGGGACCTTGAGCGTGAGAGTGGCGAGCGCTACAAGGGATGCGTAGTTGGATCTGGGTTAAATGGAGTTCTCTGCGAAGCTGTGGAGTCGAACGCGACTGCGCGTGAAGGGGAGGTGCGAGGGTTCCCCGATCGGTGCGTCGCGTCTGTCAAGACCGCGGACGGGCGACTGCTGCATTCGAGTCGTGAGATACGTGATGCCTTTCGGGCGCACTTTCGGGATCGCTTTGCCCGCTGCCCTGATCTCCCGATCCGGGAGTTTCGTAGCTATTTTGCCGACTTTCCCCGCCTCCGGGTGGCTAAAGCGGCTAGCTGCGAGGATGTGGTTACTGAATGCGAGGTCTGTGATGCGTTGAAGCAGGTCGGCCTGAACAAGTCGCCGGGACTAGATGGTTTGCCCTACGAAGTGTACTTGAGGATGTCGCACATGTTTGTGCCTATTCTGACGGATGTGTTCAACCATTGGTTCGCCCAGGGAGCCATCCCTGGTAGCGTTACCAAGGGCGTGATCACATTGCTGAAGAAAGGTGGCAGACATGTTTGGGAGGGTTTAGATGACTACAGGCCCATAACTCTGCTTAACACAGAGTTAAAGATTTTGGCCCGGGTCTTGGCGAATCGTTTACAGCGTGTCATCAGTGATCTGATCGGCACTGAACAGACCTTTGCTGTGAAGGGAAGATCGATCCAGGACAATCTGCACTTGATTCGCGAGGTCCTAGAGGGGATAGAAGACGACACAGAAGCCGCGCTGATCAGTTTAGATCAGTCCAAGGCCTTCGATAGGGTTGACCATCGGTTCTTGGCGTCTGTTTTGGAGACTGCCGGGTTCAAACCGGAGTTCCACAGATGGATTAGCATGATGTACTGCAACCCTCAGGCAGTGGTGCAGGTGAACGGAAGGCGTTCGAGGGTATTCGCGATCGAGCGTTCGGTGCGGCAGGGCTGCCCTTTGTCTCCTCTTCTCTATGTCCTCGCGTTGGAGCCCCTCCTGCGCAGGCTTAGGGATGGGGGGACAGGTCTGTCCCTGCGCGGTATACCTTTTGTCAGCAGCTTTGCGGCAGGGGTTTCCGCGTTTGCTGATGACATCACAGTCTTTGTGTCCCGCCGTCTGGATGTAAGGGCTGTGAAGGAGGCGGTTGTCGAGTGCGAGCGGATCGCGGGAGCCGGGGTCAATTTTGACAAAAGCGAGGGTTTGCGGCTTGGTGCTTGGAGGGGTGGCAATGCTCTTCCAGGGCCCTTCCGCTGGAGTGACGGACCCATCCGCATCCTCGGGGTGTGGTTCGGGCCCGACCTCCAACTGGAGCGAAATTGGTCGGAAGTACAAACCAAGGTGAATGCTCAGGTGGGAATCTGGCTTTCAAGGAGGTTGTCCTTAATGGGCAGGGCGGAGGCGTGCGCCACGTACGTCTTCCCTCTGATCCTTTACCGATTGGCTGTACTTCCTCTGCCTAAGGCACGTCGGTTGGCACTGCAACAATCCCTCTCCAGATTACTCTGGGGAGGTGCAAGGCCGATGGTCCGTAGGCAGGTCTGTATCCAACGTACATGCAACGGGGGTCTGGGTATGCCTGATCTGGAGAGCCACTGGCTTGCTGAAAGACTTGCATACCTCGGCCGGTCCTTGACAGGGGACTCAGTGTGGAGACGAAAGGCGAGTCGGACTTTTCCTCGCCTCAAGTCAGACCCAAAGGCTGAAGGTCGACGTAGGCCTTTGGGCGAAGCACTGTTTTTTAGCGAATGCCGAAAGGCCCTTCGTAACCTTCTTGGGTCCAGTGACCTTTCACGGCCTCGGAAAGAGCTATATCGGGAGTTAGTGGTGGGTTCCGCTTCTGATCCTCTTAGCGAGCGGCGAGGCTGGACGGCGGAGGAGATCCGCTCTCACTGGAATTGGGCGCCAGGATCGAGCTTCTTGAACAACTCCGAGTTCTCGCTCACCTGGCGACTTGTACGGAATGCGTTACCCCTTCTCGGCTTGAACTACAAAGCGGGCCTAGCAGACATGCCTGATTGTCCTCGCTGCGGCAGTGGATTGGAAGAAACGGCTGAGCACGCCTTCTACTACTGCGAGCGAGTCCGCCCGTTTTGGGATCACGTCGGGGAGTGGACGGCTCGCATCGAACCCAAGCAGCTCGTGCTGCTCGACGTTGGTTACGTCGTGGACAACGTTCTTCCTCCGTTTCAGGGTGAGAAGCGTGTGGTGTTTCTCGCGATCCTGGCTGTAGCTCGAATGGTGATTTGGAACACGCGAAAGAAGGGATTGTATGACGATGCAAACTTTTCTCATCGCGATCTGGTTTTGTATTTTCGGCATCAGCTGAGGGTCAAAATCAGATGCGATAGAAAATGCTTGGATCGCATAACATTCAACAGAAGGTGGGTGAATGCAGCGAGCCTGGTCGTACGAAAGGGGGCAACGTTGGAGTCATCCTTCCCTCCTCTGCCCGCTCATGGCGTCTAC
Organism: Sepioteuthis lessoniana; assembly: GCA_963585895.1. Taxonomy (NCBI): domain Eukaryota; kingdom Metazoa; phylum Mollusca; class Cephalopoda; order Myopsida; family Loliginidae; genus Sepioteuthis; species Sepioteuthis lessoniana. The sequence goes on along the minus strand of OY757920.1, from coordinate 105,043,981 downwards.
GGTACGGGTCCTTCGGGACCCCACCCCCGGTAAGTAGGCAAAGTTTTTTCCCCTTGTAACCTAGTTAGCAGTATGTTGTCAGTCATTGTCCCCATCATCTAGTCATTAGTACTCAAGATCTTCCCCATCCCTATTATTTTTCGACCTCAACCTGTATCCCAGTCCGCTTTTACTGAAGATCTTGAACATTCATATGTATAAAAATCATATTACCGTCTTTTATCGACCCACACCGTGCCCGACCCGTTATCTTCTTTTTTTCCCCCTATAGATTAGGATCCCAGTCCCACCTAGGGCAGGTCCGACTTGTTTCCGGTTCTTTCGCCCCGGAAAACAGTCGGCCTCCAATTTTATAGACGGGGGGATGGGAGGGCAACCAAACGGGGGATTTTTTCCTTGTTTCTTTGTTATTGTATATATTTCGGGGTTTTTCTCCCATCCCCATCATATGAATCCATTTGTAAAAAATCACAATTTGTAAATAAAATCATGCATCACTTCCGGGGTTTTAAGTAGGCCTTTCTCCATAGAGCAAATGTGGTATTTTGGTGGTAGCAGCACGCAAGGCGACGGATGAATGACTATATATTGTATTGTTGAATGGGTCGGCGAATGTGGCTAGCTAGGTTCCCTTAGTTAAAACATAGATAATGCAAGACCACACCCTTCCCCTTCCCCCCAAAACTTAAGGCCTAGTGCCTTCCTGTAAAATTTCTACAGGAAATAAACAGTTGCGTTCCTACACCACAGATTTGTTCCCTCACACGACCCGTGTTAAGGATTCTTCACCCCGTCTGGCGCCTGTCATCCGATACATCAAACGCTTTCCGCAGCTACCAACGTTATCCTAATTCCGAGAAAACCATCCCTTCACCACGAGACAAGTACAGTACATGAACTTTATAACTACTACCACTGAATTCATTCTTTGACTGTGAACGTATTTCTCCGTTCTACTCTCTGTACTTACTCTATCTATAAAAAATTTCTATAACCTCATTACTGTGTTATTGTGAGTATATATACGTTCTTTGTTTTGCAACCATACGCATTTCTCGCCCACAACTCAGAATATAACAATAGTCACCTAGGTTACCTTATTAACCATGCATTTTATAGGGTAACAAATATGATAAGTAAGAATTAAGATAATGGGGGAAGGATTAGAAATAGGAATTTTATCTGGTTGCCTGCAGCATTAGTGGTCATCAATGTATGAGAACTGATACATGATAGGACAGGCTAAAAAGTATAAAATAGAATTTCAGTTCCATCTAAATTTTGCTCAATATAAAAGCTGAAAAACACATTGGTTGAAAATGATGTGATAAAAAGCAAAATGGCAAAGATATAAGTAAAAATCTTATGATGTAAAATAGAAAGAAAGTGAGGTTAAATAAAAAAGTTGTAGAAAGAAAAAAAATGGAAGTAAATAAGATAAGAAATTAAACTTGAAAACAGGAAGGCAGAAAGGTATGATTCAGGAAAAAATAAGTGTGAGGGAAAAATACAATGGAAAGAAATATATATGTATATATTTTAAAATGAGTAGCTCCATGAAGAGATTTGTATTTTTTAGGATTTATTTATTTTGTTATTACATACATGTATGTTTCCAGCTTGACACTTTCATCAGAAAACATGTATGGCACAGGGCCTTGTTAATGGGGTATTCAATGAGATTTGAACTCACTCATGTTTGCAGTTTGAATGGTTTTCAGTTGGTTATGGGTTTTTATGAAGGTCTCACCTTTTTTTTTTAGAGGGTGCTTTTCTTAGCCTACTTTACACCTCATTTGCTTTTGATATTTGATATGTTGTGTGTGTGTGTTAGAGTAGTTTCAGATTTCACTAATAGTTATTTTTTTCTCTGTGTATGTGGGAATGTGTGTCTTGAGATCTTTTTTTTGTGTATGTATATATATATATGTATGTATGTATGTTTATTTCCATTTGTGTGTGTGTGATTCATGTTTTATTCAACTTTGGTTTAAATTTATCTATAAATTTCTTTTCCTTTATTTGAAGAAGTGTGTAGTCATTTTCTTGATGTATTGGCATTATTTTAAATTTACCTTGACTACATTGGTATAGGTGTTTTGAAATGCCAAGAAATATATATAGGGTCAACAGAGGCCCTTAATACAAGGACCTCACTTCACAGGAGTAATATCAAAATAGAGGAAAACAGAAAATTAAATGTATCGAAACACCTATATCAATGTAGTCGAGGTAAATTTAAAATAATGCCAATACATCAAACAAACGAATACACGCTACTTCAAATAAAGGAAAAGAAATTTATAGATGAATTTAAACCAAAGTTGAATAAAACATGAATCATACACACACAAAATGGAAACAAGCATACATATATATATATATATATATATATTTTTATTTTTGGTCCAGTTAAACCGGAGTTGGGAGTAATTCCATCAGGACAAGAAGGTATTCAAGCATGAATATTAAAAATTTTCCTGGTAAAAAGCTCAATGTACCAATAATACAGAGCAATAAATTCTTTGAGAAAAACAACGAAACCAGTCACATAGGATTATAAATTTATTTCAATCCTGTTACGCATTTTTGAATTTTCAAAAACACGAAAAAAGTAACAGGACTTCTTCAGATCATTTTGGATAAAAAAATTGAATAGACACATGGTAGTGGGAGGGGATAGTATGAGTGAGTCGAAGAGGTGGGAGGGAGTCGAAGAGGGGTGAGGATTTACCTCTTCATTTAGCCCACTTCCGTTTTAAATTTAACTTTCGGTTAGCAGTGTAGTAAATATTGTTTTTTTATAAAAGGTTTTTTTAAATTTATATTTAGACCTAAATTACAGGTTTTTATTGACTAAGATTTAAAACTTTAAATAAAAAATTCAAGTAAAGGTACAGTATTAGATATATTAATTTTAAAGCAAATATTTACTTTCTTTACTATATTTTAACATTTCAAAATTATTTAGAAAGCATTAATTCGTTCCACTTTTTATGCGTAGTACGTATGTATTATATTCTTTTTTACAATTTTCTATCTAACAATTTATTTTATTTATTCTCAAAATTAGCTCTATGTTGTTATAGAAAAATTTTGTTAATTATTTATAGTTTCAATTTAGCCCTATGTCTACACCTAGCTATTAGTTCATTTCTCTTATTTAATAATTTTTTTGGCTCAGGAAAGAGCAAAATGTGAAGTGATTGTCCAATGAATGGTTTGTGTAATTCAGATAACGTAGTATATCAAGCTATTATTTATCCAAAAGAGAACATAAACGATAAGAAATATTATATTGGAATTTCATCTACTAATTTTAAAATTAGGTATGGAAATCATAAATTCTCCTTCTCCCATGAGCATCAAAAAAATCAAACTGCTCTATCCAAACATTATTGGGGATTAAAAGTTAAAGGGTTAACCCCGGAAATACAATGGTCCATATTGAAAAGATCTAGTACCCCAAAATCTTTCGATAGTAGGTGCAACCTGTGACTTGAAGAAAAAATCCACATTTTGCTCTTTCCTGAGCCAAAAAAATTATTAAATAAGAGAAATGAACTAATAGCTAGGTGTAGACATAGGGCTAAATTTAAACTATAAATAATTAACAAAATTTTTCTATAACAACATAGAGCTAATTTTGAGAATAAATAAAATAAATTGTTAGATAGAAAATTGTAAAAAAGAATATAATACATACGTACTATGCATAAAAAGTGGAACGAATTAATGCTTTCTAAATAATTTTGAAATGTTAAAATATAGTAAAGAAAGTAAATATTTGCTTTAAAATTAATATATCTAATACTGTACCTTTACTTGAATTTTTTATTTAAAGTTTTAAATCTTAGTCAATAAAAAACCTGTAATTTAGGTCTAAATATAAATTTTAAAAAACCTTTTATAAAAAAACAATATTTACTACACTGCTAACCGAAAGTTAAATTTAAAACGGAAGTGGGCTAAATGAAGAGGTAAATCCTCACCCCTCTAAGACTCCCTCCCACCTCTTCGACTCCCTCATACTATCCCCTCCCACTACCATGTGTCTATTCAATTTTTTTATCCAAAATGATCTGAAGAAGTCCTGTTACTTTTTTCGTGTTTTTGAAAATTCAAAAATGCGTAACAGGATTGAAATAAATTTATAATCCTATGTGACCGGTTTCGTTGTTTTTCTTAAAGTATATATATATATATATATAATTATTAATAAGCAATTAGACATTAAATAAGGACTGTTTACCAAACGACGAATACGAAAATTTCGTCAATGCACACCTTGAGGCAGCAGCAAAATACATTCCAACAAAAATTAAAACTAAATATAGAGTCCCATGGGAAACTTTAGCGGTGAGAGAAAAACGTGCACTAGTGAAAACAGCCTCCAAAAACTATCGAAAAAACCCAACAAACACAAATGCCTTAAAACTAAAAACGGCACAATATCAATTAGCAGGCATATATATAAAGGAACAGACAGAATACATCCAAAATCAGATAGATAAGATTAGAGACTCGGTGGAAGATAGACAATCTAGAATTGCCTGGCAAACAATAAACGAAGTGAGCAGAAGAAAGAACACAGCCAAAGCAAAACTTAAAGCAGCAAACCAACAAGAAAGAATAAAACTGTGGAAACAGCACTTCAAAAACTTACTTGGAAACCCACCAAAAATAACGCCTGAACCAATCACCAGAATAATTAGCAAACAATTAGACATTAAACTTGGACCGTTCACACAGGAAGAACTCGACTCGGTTCTCAGAAAAATTAAAAATAGGAAAGCTGCAGGACTGGACGAAATTCCCCCGGAAGTATGGAAGACCAGACAATTCGACGACATACTGCTCCGACACTGCAACGCAGTATACAATCAAAATCCGATAGATAGATGGACGAAGGGATGCATACTCCCCTTCCCTAAAAAGGGGGACCTCGGATTAGCCAAAAACTACCGAGGCATAACACTTACATCCATAGCTGCCAAAATCTACAATGCCCTACTACGAAACCGAATAGAACCCAAAATCGACATCATACTTAGAAAAAACCAAAATGGCTTCCGAAGAAATAGTTCCACGACCTCACAAATATTAACCATCCGCAGAATCCTTGAAGGTGTACGGGCAAAGAACCTACAAGCGACATTAATATTTGTCGACTTTACCAAGGCTTTCGACTCCATTCACAGAGGAAAGATGGAACAAATCCTACTAGCGTACGGCATACCTAAAGAAACCGTAGCGGCAATAACGATTCTCTATAGAAACACTAAAGTAAAAGTACGATCACCAGATGGAGACACAGAATACTTCAACATTGTAGCAGGAGTACTACAAGGGGACACGCTGGCTCCGTATCTCTTTATCATTTGTCTAGACTACGTACTTAGAACATCGATTGACAAAATCAAAGAGAATGGCTTTGAACTGACGAAGAAAAGAAGCAGAAGATACCCCGCAACAACAATTACTGACGCCGACTACGCCGATGACATAGCGATACTGGCAAATACACCTGACCAAGCCGAAACACTTCTGCATAGTTTGGAACGAGCAGCAGCAAGCATAGGCCTCCATGTTAATGCACACAAAACGGAATATATGTGCTATAACCAAACGGGGGACATCTCCACTCTAGAAGGAACCCCTCTTAAACTAGTAGACAAATTCACGTACCTAGGAAGCAGCGTCGAATCAACCGAAAAGGACATCGAAACGAGGTTAACGAAAGCATGGACAGCTATCAATAGGCTATCGACTATATGGAAATCAGACCTAACCGATAAAATGAAACGCAGTTTCTTCCAGGCAGCGGTCACATCGATACTGCTATATGGATGCACTACATGGACGCTAACAAAACGGCTGGAGAAGAAACTAGATGGCAATTACACAAGAATGCTGCGTGCAATCCTGAACAAGTCCTGGCAGCAACACCCCACAAGACACCAACTGTACGGCCACCTGCCCCCTATCACGAAAACTATTCAAGTTAGGCGAACCAGACATGCAGGACATTGCTGGAGAAGCAGAGATGAACTCATAAGAGATGTACTCTTATGGATCCCCACACACGGCCGCGCAAAATCAGGACGACCAGCACGAACGTACATTCAGCAGCTATGTGAGGATACAGGTTGTTGTCCTGAAGACCTACCTAGGGCGATGAACGATAGGGAGGAGTGGCGAGAGAGGGTCAGGGATATCCGTGCTGCCAGCACGATATGATGATGATGATGACTATACAAGAACTTGACTCAGTACTCAGGAAAACTAAAAATAGGAAAACCACAGGGCTTGATTAAATTCCCCCATAAGTATGGAAGACCAGACAATTTGACGACATACTGCTCCGACACTGTAATGCAGTTTATAATCAAAATACGATAGACAAATGGATGAAGGAATGCATCCTCCCTTTCCCTAAAAAGGGTGATCTCAGATTAGCCAAGAACTACCGATGTATAACACTTACATCCATAGGAGCCAAAATATACAAAATATAAATAAGAGCCAAAATATACAAAATATACGAAACTGCATAGAACCTAAAATTGACAACATTCTTAGGAAAAACAAAATGGCTTCCGAAGAAATAGATCCACGACTTCACAAATATTGACCATCCGTAGAATCCTTGAAGGCGTACGGGCAAAAAAACCTACAGGCGACAATACTACTTGTCGACTTTACCAAGGCCTTTGATTCCATTCACAGAGGGAAGATGGAACAAATTCTACCAGCATACGGCATACCAAAAGAGACCGTCGCAGCAATAATGATTCTCTTTTGAAACACTAAAGTGAAAGTACATTCTCCGCATGGAGATACAGACTACTTCGACATAGTAGCAGGAGTACTGCCAGGGGACACACTTGCCCCTTACCTCTTTATCATCTGTCTAGATTACGTGCTTAGAACATTGATTGATAAAATCAAAGAAAAAGGCTTCGAGCTGACAAAGAAAAGAAGCAGAAGGACCCTGCAAAAACAGTTACCGATGCCGACTACACCAATGACATAGCGATTCTGGCAAATACACCTGCCCAAGCCTAAACACTACTGCATAGTTTGGAATGAGCCACCGCAGGCATTGGCCTCCATGTCAATGCACACAAAATGGAATACATGAGCTTTAATCCAACAGGTGACATTTCCACACTAGGCGATAGCTCTCTGAAATTTGACAACTGAAAAAAACATCAACATGCGGCTAACAAAGGCATGGACAGCTATCTATAGACTATTGGTCATATGAAAATCAGACCTGACGGATAAAATGAAACACAGTTTTTTCCAAGCAGCGGTCGTGTTGATACTACTACATGGATGCTAACTAAACAGATAGAGAAAAAGCTTGACGGCAACTACATAAGAATCCTGCAAGCAATTTTGAACAAGTCCTGGAGGCAACACCCCACAAATCCCTAGCTGTACGGCCACCTACCTCCCATAACAAAAACTATCAAAGTTAGACAAACCAGACATGCAGGACATTGCTGGAGAAGCAGGGACGAGCTTGCCACGACCGGCCTGCGAACGTAAACAGATCAGATTACATCTTCGCCCTAGAGAAATAACATCCGGGCGTGGCTAGAAATGATGAAGCCCTTTTTCGACTCTAACCGGCCATTACAGCTAAGAGAGGGATAAATTAACATTTATCAACATTTGCAAAACACTTCTGCCAGAAATAATTCTATAGAAATGGAGGTAATACTCTTCGCTAGCCCATACCAGACTATAGAAATACTTATTTTCTGTGTCCATTTTTTGTAGAAGAACTTTCTCAGGTCCTATGTTATCGTGGTTGCACCACCCTCATTGATACTCCTAGTGGTAGATTCAACAACCTTTTTTTTACGGTCCTTTTTAAGGGCTATGAGGGGTCTCCTTCTGTGGGTCGGAGTATCTCTAACTGGTCACTAATAGCCAGTTGAAATAGACGGCCTGAAGGCAAACACGAAGAGGACTCACTAAGACCAGCCGGTCTTAACCATCGCTCGGTTCCGCTCGTCCATTTGGCTGCGCAGCACTAAAGGCAGGGGTTGGCCTTTAGCTACCGCTCCACCATCCACGCAGCGCTAAGATAACGCCAATCTTAGCCTCGGCCTCCTGGCCTGTTTGCTTGACAGTGCAGAGCGTTGGCGCGCAAGCCTTAGCTATCATCTCGATACGTCTGCACAGCTTTGGTGTGCAAGCCTTAGCTATTGCCTTGATATGTCCGCACAGCTTTGGCCTGAAACAGCCTTAGCTATCGCCTTGATACGTCCGCACAGCTTTGGCGCGAAACAGCCTTAGCTATCGCCTCGATATGTCCGCACCGCTTTGGCGCGAAACAGCCTTCGCTACCGCCTCGATACGTCCGCACAACTTTGGCACGAAACACCCATAGCTACTGCACCGACTCGTCCGCACAGCTTAGGCGTGACAAAGCCATAGCTCCGGTCAATGATACGCCCACACAGCTTTGGCACAACAAAGCCATAGCTCCTGTCAACGATATGCCCGCACAGCTATATGGCACGACAAAGCCATAGCTACCGACAAGGATACGCCCACACAGCTATCTGGCACGACAAAGTCATAGCTACTGTAAACGATACGCCCTCACAACTTTGGCACGACAAAGCCATAGCTACTGTAAACGATATGCCCGCACAGCTATCTGGCACGGCAAAGCCATAGCTACTGACCATGGCGCCCCGGCGATGCAATCCACGTAACGACTCGCTGTTACGGACTGCCCCAGCAACGCAGCATCTAGTCCACGTAACGACTCACTGTTACGGACTACCCCAGCAATGCAGCATCTAGTCCATGTAACGACTCGCTGTTACAGACTACACTAGCATTGCAGCATCTGGCCCACGTAATAACTCGCTGTTACGGGCCAGCAAACAGATCGACACACCCCCAGTTAACCCAACGTACTGTCAAAACCAGGATATCGATCTACCGACCACGACGCTCCTACAATGCAGCATTCAGTCCACGTAATGACTCGCTGTTATGGACTGCCCAAGTATTGCAACAACTAGCCCACGTAACGACTTGCTGTTACAGGTTAGCAACCAAATCGACACGCCCCCACTTAACCCAACAAAATGTCAAAACCGGGGCATCGATTTACCAACGACTCGACCGACCTCAGCTATACAGCATCCAGTCCACGTAATGACTCACTGTTACAGACTGTCCTAGCATTGCAACAACTAGCCATGACGACTCGCTGTACCGGCTAGCAACCAAAATGACTCGACCAACTTCGGCTTTCCGCAACGACTTGACCGACCTCAGCTGCCCGCGACAATTGTCCAACTGCATCCAACGCCTCGACCAATCTCAGCTTACCAGCATCAGACACCTAGATGTATCTCCACAACTCGACCTACGCCAGCTACCCTCATCAAACGTCCTGCTGTGCACAATTACAACTCGACCATACCAGCTAACGACGTAACCCATCCTAGCTGAAGACCACATACAACCGCCACAGACATTTACATACACGTTTGTAATTCTGGCAATAAAATCGTCACTTTTGTTGTATCTGTTATCTCACCTTTTATCTTCCTCCATTGTTTTTGGCCATGCACGCTCGCCAGCATTTAACTTAATTTATTTGCGGAGTCAACGCGCTTATCGGCTCCACAACAAGCTCATAAGTGATGTTCTCTTATGGACCCCCTCATATGGCCGAGCAAAAGCAGGATGACCAGCTTGAACCTACATACAGCAGCTCTGTGATGATATGGGATGTAGCCCTTAGGACCTACCAGAAGCGATGACTGATAGGGAGGAGTGGTGAGAGAGGGTCAGGGATATCTGTGCTGGTGGCAAGACATGATGATGATGATGATATATATAAGCACACACAAAAAGAATCTCAAGACACACATTCACACATACACAGAGAAAAAATAACTATGAGTGAAATCTGAAATTATGCCAACACACACACACCCATACACACAACGTATCAAATATCAAAAGCAAATGAGGTGAAAAGTAGGCTAAGAGAAGCACCCTCTAAGAAAAAAAAAAGAGAGACCCTCATAAAAAAAAAACCCATAACCAACTGAAAGCCATTCAAAATATAAATCTCTCCATGGACCTACTCATTTTGAAATATTTTCATTCTCTTTTTGAACCTACAAAAAAAATTATATATATATATATATATATATATAAGATATAGAAATATAAAGATATGAATTAAGAATTATAAAAGTAGAAAGTTTTAGACAGAAAGAAGGAAAAAAAGATAGAATATTAAAAAAATGTAAAAAAAAACTCATAAATAAGCAAAGATATACATTAAAAGCTGATATCAAAAGTGAAGAAAAAAAATGATCAAGAATAATTTTCTCCAGAGTAACCCAAATGAAATGAGGGAGGCTGTAATTGTTCAAACAAAAAAAAAATGCAAATTTTGAATGTAGAGGAAATAAGGAACCTAAAAATCAGAGATTCCCAAACACACAGAGAAAGAAAAAATGGACAGAAAAGAAAAGTAGCTTAAAAAAAAAATCAATATTCAATCATCCATCATTGTTTATAGATCAGGCAAATGAAAAGAAGTTCACATCCAGGTAAATAAAAATTAATGTGAAGATTTCCTGGGATATGGAAAGGGTTGGAGTTGAGATGAAGATGGAAAGACAGCAGCAAAGGAGGAAGAAAGCAAAGAAAGTGACTGTTGAAACATCAAGAGAATTTGCTCAGGGCAAGAAGTGGGCTCAACTTCTGTAACAGATTGCTTTCAAGGGCAAAATTCATTGTTTGGGGTTAGGCATGTTTAGCAACATTTTCTAGTCATGTTGAATGATTGAATGAGAGTGTTGAGGATATAGTATAACGGTTAAGATGCATGAAATTCAGTAGAGAAGAGAAGATTGGTTGTCACACTGGTGTTAAGCAAAATACATAATTCCATGTCTTACAAGCATCTAATCCTGAGTTGAGTGATTTATGATTCCATTATTAAAAGTAAATTTCAACCTGAAATGGTCTAATCAATTAATCAAGACAACGAATCAGTGAGGATTCTACTCTAATCTTATTGGTTGAACTGAATATTATTATGGTTAAAGAGAAAACCTTTTATATAAGATCAATGCTAAATACTAAGATATACATGACAATCATCAAGAAAAAGGGAAAAAAAATTAAATATATTTTTAGCAAGATTCTATGGATACAAAAATATAAATAATACATAAATACATAACAATCAGTATTTCAAAAGAAAAATTCTAATTAGTTTCTGAAATTTTCTTGATGCATAATAGTTCTTGTTCTTTCTTTTGAATATAGGTAGAGTCCTTTATCAGTACTGATGGAAATTAAGTATATAGCTGGCCATGTGAAAAATATCAATCTGATGTTATATGTATCACCATTTATGAGATGAAAATATATATTTATTATTCATATCAAAGTCTCCCTCTAAGCATATTTGGCTAAAGAACTTCAGTGATATCAAATGACTTCAGAGGTCAATCTGACATAGCCAGTGTTAGAGTGTTTATCATCAAGTCACACTGAGAGCAAAGAATTCCCTAACTCTCTCTGTCTCTCTCCATCCAGCTTTTTCTCTATGTGTTTTGTTAGCATCCATGTGGTGCATCAATAGGATGGATACAGCTAAGAAGAAATCCTGTTTTATTGGATTGATCCAACTTCCATAGGATCAATAATAACCTGTTAATAACATTTCATGCTTTCACTAGACATACATTGACATCACTATCAGTAGATGAGATACTGCTGCCAAGGTATGTGAACAAGCCCACTAATTTTAAAGGTTCGTCATTTAGTGTAGAGATGGAGCCTTTTTGTTTATAACAAATGTACTCTGTTTTATCAGTATTCATATAGAAGCTAGAGCCTCCCGCCGCTTGCTGACGGCTATGCAGTAGGATTCTATTTGGTCAGGTGTATTTACAAAAAACGGGATATCATCTGCTTCTTGCTTTTTTTTAAATGTGGAACTCTGTATGGCCTGTATCAGATGATCTCATGAAATCTCTAATATGTTTTAATCATCTTGCTTGGATGGCTTTTGTGATGGGAGGTAAGTAGCTGAACAGCTGGTGTCTTGTGATGCATTTCTTCCAGGATTTGTACAAAATTACACATAGCATTCTTGTGTGGTTCCCATTTAGCTTTGCTTCCATGTAGTGCATCCAAATAGTAGTATGGATACAGCCACAGCTTGGAAGAGATTGTGTTTTATTTTATTAGAGAGATCAGACTTCTATGTAACAGATAATTATCAATAGCTGTCCATGTCTCTGCTAGGCATATGTTAACATCACTTTCTGTAGATGAGATATTGCTGCCAAGGTATGTGAACTTGTCTACTAATCTCAAAGACTTGTCACTAAAATTGTAGATGGGTCCTTCTCATTCAAAAGTCATTAACTTTGTTTTATTTATGGTCACATAGAGGCAAATGCCTCTTGCTGCTTGCTCCAAGCTATGCAGCAGGGATTCAATTTGGGTAGGTATATTTGCCAAAAGGTCGTCTGTGTCATAGTCTCAGTGGGATAGAGCTGCTTCTTGTCTTTTTATGAGTAAAACCATTTTCTTTTATTAGATCTATTGATATTCAAACTTTAAAGTCTATGCAGATTATAAACAAATATGATTTTAATGTATCTCCTTGCAAGACTCTAGTGTTGCCATCAGGTGAGCAAACCATTGCTTTTGTATTTTTGTACAGCATCATTATTGCTTTAACAGTTTCTTTGGGAAGACTATACGCTAGTAGTATTTGCTCCATCTTTTCTCCGTCTAAATCTATGAACAATAATCTTGCTTTGCGATACATACTCCTTTGATGATTCAATGGATAGTCAGAAACTGTTGAAGTTGTGGATTGATTTCACTGAAAACTGTTTTGATTGTCCCAAAGAATTTTCTCAATTTCAGGTTGGATAGGATTAGGAAGCAGGGCATTATAAACCTTAGCAGCAAAAGTTATGCCTTTGTAGTTCTTAATAATTCTGAGGTTACCTTTCATGATGAGGATGCATCCTTTTGTCCATTTGTCTATAGTGTTTTGTTTATGGACAGCTTTGCATGATTGAAGTATGCTGTTAAATTCTATCTTCTACACTTTAAGAAGGTATTTCGTTGAGGCCTGTAACTTTTCTGCTTTTAATTTTTTTTCAGTACTGAATCAAGCTCTTCCCCCATAAACTGACCTAGATTGATAACGAGAGAGAAATTAATAATTTTTTTTGATAGGTTTATCAGTGACTTCAGAAGGATTTTCAAGCAGATTCTTAAAATGATCTTTTTACTTATCAAAAAATTTGAACAGATGTTTGACATCTTCAGTTACCCACATTCTCACCAACACCACAGGTGTTTCCCTTTTGAAGTTGATGTCTGAGGTTTGCATGCTCAATTTATTCTCTGTTAAAACAGAAACAGCCATCATCCACGTGAATTCTACATTCAGTCCTTCTCAATGCCAATTTTTCCCACTTGTCAGGAGCTATTTATATATCCAAGCAATCCTTATATCTCTTCAAAGGCTTAAGCTATGGACATTTACCAGTATGTAGCTGACTATAAAGGAATTGCTTTTTAGTCTAATCCCTCATACATACAGCATGACTTGCCCACCACATTCAGGCAGTTATCAGGAGATATTTGATGCTTGTGCATTCTACCTTGTAAGGTCTTCTTAGTCAGGTATTTTAGTATTTCACTTGATGTTTAGAATGCATGTCAAACACTTCTACTGAAAGTGTTCAACAATTTTCAGAAGCAATGTTTCAGATGAGTACCAAACAACATTCAACACACAAAACTTATAAGCATTCATCTTAGTTTTATGGGTATTGTTACTATTAGCCCATTCTAGTTTTTCAAGCATCCCATAGACCATAGATACCTTTTGAATGCAGAGGTGAATTTCAGCATCCAAACAGCCTTCACTAGTCAATGTACTTCCCAAATAAGTAAAAGTTCCATGAACAGTTATAATTGACTTAATATAGAGCTCATCTGTCATGGGGTAAACATTAGTTTTGTTTTTGTCAAGTTTATTTCTAAACTAAATGCAGTATATGAGGTTACAAATACAGTTGTATGTTATCCATAATATGAGCTAGAAATTCAATGTCATTAGTATAAAAGAAATCTCTAATCCGTGAAAGAAAAGTCTTAAGACTTGAAACTGAACCTTTTCAAATAAAAAAACAAACCCTTCCTGTAGTTTTGAATTCTAAAAGATCACTTGTCTCAATGTTGAAATGTGTGAGTCAACATCACAGAAAAGAATATCAAGAATAGTATTGGGGCCAAAACATCTCCCTGTTTAACCCTGCTATCTATTGAAATCTCATCAGAGAACCTACCATCCATGACAACTCTAAGCTTTATACCTCTGAGCAACTGCTAGAGTATATTCACAATATTGGCGGGCATCCTATTTTTCTAATATCAACCCACGTGAATCCCTGTTAACTGTATTAAAAGCTTTTGTCAAATAAACAAAATCCTTATACGGAAAGACCTGTTGCTCAATACCCTTCTGCACCTGTCTGGCTGAAAGTATCACGTTGATTGCTCCCCTACCAGATCTAAAACCACTTTGTGATTTTGAAATGACTACAGGACAGATATTCCAAAGCAATTGATGCAGCAGGACTCTGGAAAGAACCTTGCCAACTGAATCCAAAAGAATTATTCCACAGCATTTGTAAAAAATTCCTTTTTCTCCTTTGCCCTTGAGTTAACATACAAAAGTACCATCAACAAAACTATTTGATAAAAGAGATCCAATACTCTGTGATGAGATCAAATAAAGCCTACAACATTTTCACTTGTAACAGTTTAACAGAGAAGCCATCTAATCCAGATGCCCTCCTTGTATCAATTTGTTTTATTGCCATTTCAATTTCAGTTTAGAATCTGTTCATTTCAAATTTTGTCTTGCATTGAGAAACATCAGCCAATAATCACTAATGGATAATCAAATAAATGGGTAAAGTGCTGTTGTCATTGCTGGAAGAATTTTTCTGGATCTTTGATAATAATGGTATTGTTCCTTGAACTTAGAACAACAATGGAAGAAGTTAGGGAATGAAAAACTTCATGCATGAGAATACAGAACAATTTAAGATCCTTTTTACGAAATGCTCTTTGAATTTCACAAGAAATCTTTGACTACCTCTCATTTTTCATCCTCCTCTGTTACTGTTATATGTTAAGACTCAAAAGATTTTCCTTCATGACAGAAGGTTGGAATGAGCACTTATTCTGCATCAAGTACTTTATAGTAATTGGCTGAAAACAGTTTTTATGTTTCTCAACTTTGTATCAGGCAAATAAACTTTGTCTTGAAAGTTTTTTCTTCTACCATCAAAGACCAAATAATCAAGTCATTTGGGTAAGTTAGCACAAATATCTTTTTGTTTTAGTTTATTAATACTGAGACACTTTAGGACTTTCACTCAAGGCATACGCTTCTTTTGTGAACATGGAGTGTAAATCTTCCTCACACCAAACTGTGATCTTCTGCAGAATCAATGATACGTATATTTCAGACATCACATTATGCTTCTTATTTTAATAATTTTGTATGATTAGTTTTACATAATTGTATACATTGAATTATAAACTTTGACTGGTTGTATATTTTTTAATAAAAATGGGTGTAGGAAATTGTCAGTATAGTCTAAACCTCAGCCTTTATCATGTAAATTTTTGATAATTATTACATTAATAAACACCTAATGGGTTGATAGTAAGAAAATCATCTTAATTAAGGCCATTTTAAAGATAACTGAGAAAATACATGACAAAAGTGTCTCGACATCTCAAATACAAAGACTTAAAAAGTTAATAATACTGTAGGTGGTATATTTTGTAAAACTGGAAGTAAACAGGATTGAAATTGCTTATCATTGTTAATTACTAAAGTTCTAGATAAGATGATCAAGCATTTAACTTGCTCACCCAGAAAGATCTCTAAGAAAAGCAATCTGCTGATGGGATTATTTACAAATAATGTTTATAGGGCTACTAAGAAGTTAAAATAATTCCAAACAAGCTGTCAAAAAGATAGTTTCATTCTTTTTTTTTAAACATCCATGGCTAACTCAAAAATGCTATCATTTCTTCATAGCTTTTTCTGCCAGTTATATTAGTGTCAAAATTGTAATTATTGCTATACACACAACATATGTGCATCCACACTCAAATAAATGAAATAGACATTTATTGGATTTAATGTTAGTCAAAAACATGATGATTTTAAAAATCTACCAAAAATTAATTATTAGATTTTGATAAAAAAAATGAAATACTTATTTAAATTTTCATTTCAAATTTCTAAAAAGAAAAGTTTAGCATTGTTAAAATATGATAACTGGACTGTCATCCCCTAATTTTTTTTTTAAAGTGTATGCTTCGTTTGTACTGTGTTCAAAGAAGTACAAAAGTACATGTTCTCTAGAATCACATTTGAAATTATTTTTCCTCAAATAATACTGGGTATATATATATATATATATATAATTCTTTCAAGCTGTAGCCATGTCAGTGACACTGTATGGTTGCACTACTTGGAATCTAAAGAAATGCCTGGATAAAAAATAGATGGCATCAACACAATGCTAGATACAGTTTTGAACAAATCCTGGAAGCAGCACCATATAAAACAGCAGTTGTACGACCACTGATCTCCTATCTTACAAGCCATCCAAGTAGGATGAGAAAAACATGCTGGGCACTACTGGAGAAGTAAGAATGAAGTTATTAGTGATGTTCTCCAATGGACAACTACACATGGACACACCAGTGTTGGCGGAGCAGCACAAACTTACATTTATCTGCTCTGTGCCAACACTGGATGCCACCTAGAAGACTTGCCAAGAGCAATGATAAAATTGGATGGATGGTGAGAGAGAGTCAAGAGAATTTATGCTGCGTACATGCTTTGATAATGACGACTATATATATATGCAAGCAATGGCAATGACTTCTAGTTATAATATTCTGATAAGATGTGATTAATCAGTGAAATATCAAGAAAAACAAACTCAAATTATAAGCAAAAATTCTCTTTACTTAGCAGCATGTTATTTAAAGTTACTTTAATATTTTCTGTGTTTAATTTGCTATATCAATTTACACAGACATAACTCGCTTTCATTTTATATACTCAAGTTTTCTCTAAGTTTTCTAGAGATTAAAATTTTCACACCAGACAAGTAAATTTCTGTTTTCAAAATGGCTTTTCTAATAAAAAAAGAAAAAAGAAAAAAAAAACAAAAAAAAAACAGTTTTATTGATTTTTTTTTTGCACTTGAAGAAACCAGAAAATATCAAATATTATAGTTTACAATAAAAGAAGAATGTCAATGTGTACAGATGGATTTATTTTTACAAGTCGATTAGAGAAACAATCCACATCAATGGTACATGACAAATCATGCTGAGAAATAAAAGTCTCTGGACTAAGTAACAAAAGTGAAATAATGCCAAAAATGAAAAGTCTGAATATAAAGGAAATTGCTGGTGGTACAGGATATTTCTGGGCTAAGGTGACTGTAAATTTCCAAGCTATTTCATAAAAAATGTAGCAAAGCTAAAAACCAAAACAGATAATGAAAACTAAATGAGAAAAAGAAATTTTTCATTGTTGTTGTAATAATGATAATAAATATCCCACAGAGAATTTAAAAGAAAAACAGAAAAGTTTATGAATGAACAATAATGGATAATATGCGACTTATCTCATAACCTGGTTTGGTCATGGGGGTGCTACTCCTGTAGCATGTCTTAGACAGGAATAGACTGATAAAGCCCATCTCTCTCCTGGTCTACAACAGGTTTGAATTCTGAATTTTGCTTCTCTTAGATTTGTTACCTTACCAAGGTTAAAAACCCAGTCTGCTCTACAATCTACCCAAAGCTGAAGAGAGAAAATAAATTGGATTCATTCCTTTTCCAAAGGTATTAGCACGATGTAAAATGCAAAAACAGCCTCCCTCAGGGTTTGAATGCAAGTAACCAAGCCCACAATTGATAAAGACACAAATAAATGAAACCAAAGACAGAACAATAAAAGAAAAAAGAGGTTAAACATTAGAACAAACAAAAGAAATAACTGATTTCACTTAGAAATTGGAACAGATTTTTTTTAAGTATATTCCTGCATTTAAGGTGGACAGAAATTTAACAAGACTTTAAATCAACTGAACAAAATGTAATCTGAAGATAACAAAAGTAGGAATACAGTGGGGAAGTATATTTTTCAATATTACCATAAAATCATGGAGTATTGTTGAAATGTATTATCTTTCTGATGATGATGATAATATTCTGGGACTTATAAAAGAGTGTGTGATGTATACAGAGAATCAGGCTTTTTAGTCAAAAAATTTTTACAGATAAAATAAACATGGGTTTGCCACTCCAAGTTGCAAAGACACTTCATGGAGTGGAAACACTCTGACTCTACGGTAAAAAAATGTTTTGGGTACAGTAGTCAATCAAGAAGCCCATGCTAACAATCTTCAAGGACATGAAAGAACACATTAATTTTGATTTTCTTTTTTAAAGATACAACTGTAAACAATGCTTCTTTTTGCCAATCCCTTCACCTTACTTATTGAATGACCTTCATATCAACCATTGCTTTAAAAAAATTATGTCTGAATTCAAGAACAAAATTTAAATATATTTAGTGTTCAATTTTTTTAAAATCTTGTGAGCTCAGATAGAGGGTAGGTAAGGATTCGAAAATTTAATCAAACAGTACTCTGAAAGTATCTTCATTTTTATAGAGTTCTTCAAGTTTAGATAATTAAGGTATAAAAATAAACTTTTCTAAAATTTACTGAATACCTTTTGCATTCTAAAACTGGACTACTTCTTTGGTAACATCATATAAAATGAATCAATTCCCAATTCATCACTAATCCTAACTATTATTCTATTTCCATAGCCTTTATTTTATCAAAATTAATATTTATAGTCACAAAAATACATTTGTCAGCATCAAGGGAAAAATTATTTCGCTTGTGAATACAAAATAGAATCTTGCTTTTTATATCAAAATAAATTAGTAATGAATATTATAAATGTGTACGTAGAAGCATGAAATTTTTTTTGAGAATATGTAGACACACACACACACACACACACACACAAGGATTTCTATATACATGGAACGTGCATTTGTATAGAAAATCAATGTGAACATAACTATTAAAGAAGTAGTAGTATTAGTAGCAGTGGATGTATGTTTCTAAATATCTATATTGTTTAGTAAACAACTGCTCTAAATCCTTCCGCAGTCTTTTTAGGGAAAAGAAATGTTTTTGCTTGGTTGACAAGAGCTAACATTATGCCAACTTAATATTCTATCTTTTCTTTACAAATTCTGGAAATTACATATTATAATTGGCAATATGTTTATCATTAAGTTAAACAATAAACTTGCCTTAATTTTTCTACAATAATATAAACATTCTTTAAAATCTTGCTATTCTGCATTAATTTCTTTTTTTACATTATCTTTAGTTGAAATTAAATAGTACTATGTATTATTTTTCATTTTCTTTCATTACATCTATTAGAAAATGGTCTCACACTAAAAAAAACAAGAAGCAAATGATATCCTACAGAAACTATTATGGATGCAGACTACACAAATGATCTAGTGCTTTTTGCAAGTATACTGGTGTAAACCAAATGTCTGCTGTATAGCCTGAAACAGGCAACAAGTGGCATTGGTCTCTACATGAACTCACATAAAAACAGAATCCTTGTGTTTTAAACAAGTTGGTACCATCTCCATATAAAATTGATAGACCATTTCACATAGCAAAATAGCAATCTCTCATCTACTGAGTGTAATGTCAACATATGCTAATAAAAGGTATCGACTGCTATTGACAGGCCATTGATCATACAGAAATCTAATCTTTCTGATAAAATAACAGAAATTCTTCCAAACTGTAGCCATGTCAGTACTATTGCAAGGATGCACCACCTACCTAGATGCAACACACAAATTTAAAAAATCCTGGAAGCAGCACTTAAAAACTATGCGTGCGTTTTGTTTAGAATTAAAGTACCACTGCATGGAAATTCCATCTAGGAACAGATTGAAGTATCTGTACTAAATGAAATCTAATGTGTCAAAGAAAATTAAATCAAGATTAAAATAACAACATATATATCTATAAGTGTTTTTATATTATATTTATTTTTTAGGAAGTATTAATTTTATTCATTTAAAAATATAACTATTTTTATCTGCACATTTTATATTTGATAATCTAAAAAATAAGATTTCCATATGTACAGATACTACACTTTGATCCTATGTAGAGTGCATGAGTGATACTCCATGACCTTAACTTAATTTAGTCATTTTTTACATGAACTATATTGGTTTTGGAATCAAACTAGTAGATAATTTAATCAAATAAGAAACAAAATTTGTTCAATTATAAATATTGACATATACATTAACAAATTCATTATCTTGATGAAAAAGATATTTTCTTTCATATTTAATGTTAAAAGTAAACAGAAAATTGTTACTTTTTGAGGAACTGTGGGATTAAAACATATAAGTTTTGGAAATTCATTGGTATTTCAAGCACAGTTTTCTATTAGTGTATGGTGAAAGTGTGAAAGGGTCTCAAAGTCAAGAAATTGCTGTGACATTTCTCTTGTGAATTATGTGTTATGTTTATCTTAACTGTCATCACATATAACGAAAAGACAATCCCTTGAAATAATCTAGGCACAAAGCAAAAGACAATTACTATTTTCTTTTAAACTTATAACATCCTAGCAAGAAAAAAGGGGCCATTTAAAATTGTCAGGGGAAAATATTGATGTTGAATTGCCATGACATCAAATCCAGCACTGTCATGTTCTCTAGTATTTATCATGGAACAGAGTTGTTTGGATGAAGAAATTTAAGATGGATGATAAAATCTCTGATAGAACAGGGAACATTAAAAAGATTATATTGTATTCAGTCAAAAACTTTCAGGTGATAACTTCAGCATATACATATTGCCCACAAAAAAATGGATATTAATGCTGCAAACATACTCTTTACTTATGCCTTGAAAAAGCAGAACAGATGTTGGAATAACTTTAATGGCACTCAAGCAGACCCAGTTTCTTTTGGGGAGATAGACTTTTGAATTGCTATTTTAAAGTTTGCACAGACAAAACGATTAAAAGAATCCTATCATTTCTCAATTTGACATGGAATCCTTTGAGCCTATGTAAATTTTTATGCTTGCAGATATGTTCATATTTATTTATGTATATATAACAATGCCTTTTTTCACATAAAACTTATTAACAAACAAGCTTATATACAAGAACATACATTGTGTATGTGTCTTTACATTTGCATATTTATAAATGTTTAATATTGGAAATAGATGAAACTATTATAATCTGATGTGGTGCGCACGCACATACATAAATATATATATATATATAAACACACTAGATATAACAAACTACATTGTCAACATATATATATATATATATATATATATATATATATATGCATATATAAGGGACAGGATCATTGAAGATTTTTCAAGCAGAGAAATACCCTGGCTGCAGGATTATAGATAGTATAAATAGCTCCAATCTTATATGAAGGTAGTATATACCTACTTTGAAAATATGCATTCAGAAACTTGACTTTTATCTCCAACTGAGCACCAAGATGAACACCAGAAGTTAACTTCCTTGAGTCAGTTGTGAAGGCCTAAAGATAAAACTTTGAAGTTTCATCTGGAAAATAAATCAGTGCCATGTACAGTGTGTGCTATATCTATGAATAAAGAGTGCTCAATATCATTGATAAAGTATATATATTTAAATTAGAATAGCGTCAACATAGAGTCAAAAATGTTTGGTATTTATGCTTGTATTAAGCCAAGAATTTTTGAGTTGTGGTTCATTTTTATATGTTGAGTGCTGGGGGTTGGGGTGGCTAGTCTAATTTGTGGGTCATTCTGGGTAAGGCTTGCTTATCCATGTGGCTATATCTTGTTACCCTTGGGATTTATTTTTATATTTTGCATGCGATGGGTTGGGGAGGCTAGTCTAGTTTGTGGATCTTTGTGAGCAAAGCTTGCTTATCCATGTGGCTATATCTTGTTACTCTTGTGATTTATTTTTATATTTTGCATGCTATGGGTTGGGGAGGCTAGTCTAGTTTGTGGATCTTTGTGAGCAAAGCTTGCTTTTCCATGTGGCTATATCTTGTTACTCTTGTGATTTATTTTTATATTTTGCATGCTATGGGTTGGGGAGGCTAGTCTAGTTTGTGGATCTTTGTGAGCAAAGCTTGCTTATCCATGTGGCTATATCTTGTTACTCTTGTGATTTATTTTTATATTTTGCATGCTATGGGTTGGGGAGGCTACTCTAGTTTTTGCATCTTTGTGAGCAAAGCTTGCTTATTCATGTGGCTATATCTTGTTACCCTTGTGATTTATTTTTATATTTTGCATGCTATGGGTTGGGGAGGCTAGTCTAGTTTGTGGATCTTTGTGAGCAAAGCTTGCTTATTCATGTGGCTATATCTTGTTACCCTTGTGATTTATTTTTATATTTTGCATGCTATGGGTTGGGGAGGCTAGTCTAGTTTGTGGATCTTTGTGAGCAAAGCTTGCTTATCCATGTGGCTATATCTTGTTACTCTTGTGATTTATTTTTATATTTTGCATGCTATGGGTTGGGGAGGCAAGTCTAGTTTGTGGATCTTTGTGAGCAAAGCTTGCTTATCCATGTGGCTATATCTTGTTACTCTTGTGATTTATTTTTATATTTTGCATGCTATGGGTTGGGGAGGCAAGTCTAGTTTGTGGATCTTTGTGAGCAAAGCTTGCTTATCCATGTGGCTATATCTTGTTACCCTTGTGATTTATTTTTATATTTTGCATGCTATGGGTTGGGGAGGCTAGTCTAGTTTGTGGATCTTTGTGAGCAAAGCTTGCTTATCCATGTGGCTATATCTTGTTACCCTTGTGATTTGTTAATTTTTCTACTCTTTGCTTTCTGGCTTTTATCATATTATCATTCCTGTTATTACTATTATTATTTTCTTACTTCTGTAAAGATTTGCCAATTTTCTTAGCTTTATCAATCCATCATTTATCCACTTGTCACTTTCCAACCATAAAATCTGTTTATTGTTTCTATTTCCTTTTTTATATCTTTATTTTGCTATTTAATCATCCATTACATTTATTTTAACACTTGTTTCTTTATTTCCTTTCTTTTTGTCTTTCTTTCTTTCTTTATTTTGTTATTTGTCAATTTGTTTATTTTATATATTTATTTTAGTATATTATTATTTTAGTTAGTTTTCAGGTGTCTGGGTGGAAATTTGTTTTTGTGTCTGCATTTGAATTTTGATTATTTTTGTAGGAGTTCGTTTGATTCTAGGGAAGTTTGTTGTTCTTGGCAAAAGTTAGTGTTATGAGTTGTTGCCATAAGTTGGAGCTATTTTTCTTACTTTCCACGTTAATTCTGAGATGTTTTCCTTTGATTTTTTAAACTCCCAAATGTGTTGAGAAAGTGTTGTGCCGTGTTTGTATTTTATATTGTTTAATGATGTTTTGTTTGTGTTGCTCCTTTGTTTTTAGGGTGCTTCTATAATACCTGTATATATGGTTTTGTGTGTTTTCTTTAGATATAACAGTGACTTGGTATATTACATTTGTATGTTGCCAATTTCCACTTAGGGGACATAATTACTTGTTGTATTTTGCAATTGCAGATGAACATTTTTGTTGTTTGTGGTATGTTATAGATTTTTTTTTACTGTGCTTTTTTATTATTTGTAATATTTTTCACTGAAACTGTAGCCAAGTTTTAGTGTATTCCTATTGAATATTTTGTGTAGTTTATTTGATGTAGGGAAGTACTGGTTTATTACTTTTATGCATATTTTTCCTATGCTTGTTGTTATGTTTTTAGTGTATGGTGGGTTGAACCAAATTTGGAAACATGAATGTAACTTAGTGAAAATTGCCAACAAACAAATGTTGTATCCATTTTGATTGAACAACATATAGGGTTTCTCAATATTCATGGGACCAATGTGACTGCTAATAGCTCTTCTAATAATAATGTTGTGTTCTTTTTTATTTTAGATTTGAAAATAGTATACTATAACAACTATCAATCCTTGATCGCAATGCCTTTGCCAAGAGAGAGAAAAATATTTTGCGTCCAAATAAGTAATTTATTTGGAGACAAAATCATTCAAAACTGTCTCAAAATAAATGAAACCCATTAATATGATAATGATTTATAACTGAAACATGAAACTTGAAAACCAAGATCACATGTCATGGAATAACAATTAAAAAAACAATGACTTGATGTCTCAAGCCCAGAAGATGCATTTTTTACAAGACATGTTCCAAACAACTGCCATTGCACTAGTCTCAGTAATAAATCATTATCATATTAATGGGTTGCATCTATTTTGAGACACCTTGTATATAAAGAAACATAGAATATGTAAATAGACTATTAGTTTAGACATTTAATAAAGATATATACTGTCACGTGGTGTCCCAATGAGATGATAGAAATAAGATTACTACTATCCTCGTGTTCGAATTAACAGTAGCAAGCCGTCAAAGAATGACCGTTAAGAAAGAATGTGGGTCACAGTGGAGACCAACAGATGTTTGTACTTAGTGACCTCACTCGGGTCGCCTGACACGGGAAGGAAGAAGAGAGAAGCCAAATGATTGGCTGGGACCCCAAAACGGAAGTGGGGACTCCTTCCCGTCAGCGGAAATAGATAATAAGAAAGTTAGTTGTTGGACAGGGTTCGTGGCGGACGGAACTAAAGCCAAGAACTCTGGGTAAAAGAAGAGCCCGTAAAAGAAGAAAGATTCTCCACAGGAAACCATCTAAATAAGATAAGTAACTTTGGGACTGTTTCTCCTTATACCCAATTATATATATACCCTCTCTCTCTCTCTCTCTCAAGTTGAAGAAAGACTGAAAACAAAAGAAAAGAAAAGAAGAAAGACATTTATGCTCATGTACTATCCATTTATGATATATTTGATACGTTGAAAGTGTATATCTGTGTGTAGTAAAAAAGATTGATATATTTTAATGTTCCCACGTGCTTGAAGTTGTTATTTGTAGCATCTGCTACCAATTTGTTATGTCATGTTTCTTTTTCAGCTTCTATTCGCCTTATCATATACTCGCTTAAAATTGTCCTATAAATTCCTTTAAATTCTTATACGGGGAACCGGAGTTGCCGACTACTACAATATAATATTACGTCTAAACCTAGAGGTCCATATCTTCCATTGTTCTAGGGGAGGAAGACTAGCAGCCTTGGTGGGTGTGTGTATAGTGTGAAATTTGGAACCCCTTGCCAGCGGCAATCAGTCTAGCCATAAATTAATCCCCCACATAATATGCCAGTTCTTATGTGCCTGAGAAAAAAAACTGAACGAGGACTTATTCTACAAGGGATCAAGTGCCAACCTGCCCCGTCTTCACACATGCGAAAATAAAGTCCCGTTCTGGGATTTTAAAGAATTTGCCGTCACAATACTCACTAAGAATCACTCAATTTACAATAAACATACAAGAGACATTGCTGCATAATTTAATTCTGATGGCTTATATTCCAAGTGCAAAGAACTAACAGATTTCAAAAATGATTTGGCAAATATTAAATATTAGCAATGAGAATTTAAGTTGCTAATTATATCATTTCTTTAATAAAGAAAAGCAGAACACAGTGTTATGTTTAGCTCAACCTAGCTCAAAAAAGATTTTTGTTTGAACACAAGTAAAAAGAAAATTAAAATCTACCATTGCAAACAGCAGATATGACATTGTCTCCAAGTTAGCCTAAAATGGCAGTTGAATATATCAGAGTAGTCAAAAGAAAGCCACTAGTTAAATTAGTCAAACTTAAACAGAGAAAGCAATGATTAATTGAAATGGTCAGCAGATTTCCACAATTTTTGCAAGCTATCATCTGTTTAGGTGCATCCTCATTTTCTCAGTCCTTATGTTAAATGCGTATGGGTCTACAGATTGCTTAGCCAAGAACCTTGAGCTGCTTGAGGCCTAATTACAAACATAGAGGACTTTTGGAAATGGTACTGATAATGGTTTTAAACATTGGTCATTCAAAATTTATCGAGTGTATAAGCAATATCGTTTCAGAAAAGCACACGTTCTGCAGGAATATCTTTTCAAAATATCTACTGATGGCTATTTGGATTATAACAGCATTTTTTCATATTAGATATGGTGCAATACCATACAGTATAAAAGAGTCAATAATGACAGATTGAAAATGTATTACATGATTCTTTTAGACAATCTATTTTTTGGACATAAATTTGAACATGTCTGGGTCATTTTAGATCTTGAAATAAAGAAAATGTCTAGAAAATGTTCAACAAAAGAATTGCTTCATGTTTTTATCATTGTTTGATGATTGATTTTTCTATATACTAGAGAAAAATCAATGGTCAAACAAAGATAACAGAATGAAAAAATTTGTAGTTGAAAGAGTAAAAAATTTAAGATTTTAAAATATTAAATTAATCAAATTTTGATTAGCATTTTCAATTGCTAGGATTATTCAATAAAAATGCCTGTTTAATTCTATCCTCTTTCTCTCTCTGCATATATATATATATATATATATATGTGTGTGTGTGTGTGTGTGTGTGTGTGGACTGGAAGCATGCTGAGTGAAAAAACTATTTTCATAAGAAATGGAAAAAGTAGGAATTCATCTGTTCTCTCACCAGGTAAGTAATGGGGTAGACTGGGTTCTTTAGCCTTGGTTAGCAATTAGTCTAGGAGAAAGAAAACTTTTAATTTAAAATAACTCTGCTTAGAAACTGACCTTGTGTCATATCCTGCTTGTGGTGGAGGGTTTAGGTAAATACATACACTCAAGTAGATGGCATAATAGATAAGCGTGTGATGTAATTGATATCATTATAAAAAAAGTAAAGTAAAGTTAGCGACCATAGTCGAGGGTGACCCGAAGGCTCCCTTTTCGATAGCTACTACACCAAGGTGTAGGGGAGGGCGCTACTCCATTCCCAGGATTGCTCCACTTTACCCTTGAACCGTACCTTATAATGCTGAGTGTTAAGCAAGGTAGTATCAAGTTCCATTTTTAAAGTCTTTGGTATGACTCGACCTGGGATTGAACCCAAGTCTCCCGGGCCATTGGCGAACACTCTAACCGCTGGGCCAATGTCCCGGTCTTTATCATTATAAAATGCAGAATTAACAAGTCAAGTTCATATTCCAGATGAGAATGCTTGCAATTACTTTATGCTACTGCCTTTATAAAAGGAATAAATCCATCTTTTCTTCCTGCAGTTATTGATAACCTATGAACTTGTTAAATTCCTGTTGTAACAGAGGTCTATGATAATATTGATGCTTCTATTTAGGAAGGAGTAAATGATTGGCATAATGGTTTGAGAGTTTGCCAATGGTCCAGGGGACTGGGGTTCAATCACAGGTCGAGTCATACCAAAGACTCAAAAAATGCTTAACACTCAACATCATAAGGTATGGATCAAGGGTCAGTGGAGCAATTCAGGTAAAGGAGAAGCACCCTCCCTTATACCTCAGTCCAGTAGCTACTGAAAAAAGAACCTTCAAGTCACTGTCGACTAGGGTCGGCCAACTTACTTATTTACTTATGTGATCTTCATTAGCATTTCATAATTATCTCTGCTACATGTAAAAAATTTTGACGATTAAAAAAGATAATATTCAGCATTTGAACAAACTCCACAAAATTATTATTTGTTAGCAAATTGGACTGAAAATAACTTTTACCACTAAATAAAAGTATTCTAAGAGAATTGCTCTAATAAATATCACGAAAAGATGACTCGGTTTAGACATGTTATGCTTACATATATGAATAAGATTTCTAGTAATTCATAAACCATAGAGTAGATTTGTCTCAGAAAATAAAAATATCAAATTCATAAGCCCTGCCAAAATGTCAGCATGACAGGGTGAAGCCCATTTCGCCTTAGCCTTTTCCTAAGTCTGTAAGACATAAGAAAAAAAGGCTGATGGAATGGAACATATGTATACTTAACATAAAAAAAGAGAAAAACATGAGTAAAAATAAAAGCAAAAATAAAATTATATCCATGTCTTTGAAGATAATTATGGATGACAGAATTAACTAATTTCTGCATAACATTTGGGAATCCATCCAAAGTTGCCATTGTGCACCTGTATTTTTAGAACCATTTGATGAATCATTATCATTGGTTGAAACAGACTATTATTTCTATAATGGCTTATGAAATTGATATATTTAAATCTTTATCCTACTAAATAATCGATACTTAGTTACTGGTGAAATATTTGCATTTACAAATGCTCAGGGCGGTCTATGTATGTATGATTATGCTAATACAATTGGACTTTATTAGAAACTGAAAACCAAAGTTAGAATAAGGTTAGAATAATTTTTGGATTTTGTGTTAATGACAAAATATTTAAAGAAAAAGAAAAAAGGGGGGGGGGGAACGAATAACTGAATGACCCTTCCCATCCACCCCAAGTGCTAGAAACATGTATATCTGTATAAAAGAAGAAATATGCAGAAGCCTAGACGACACAGACTATGTTAAACATACTACCAAAATACTAAGGAAATCTACCTCAAGTCTGGTAAAGTTCAAATAATGGTCAATTATATATTGTCTTTTACAATATTGTCATTTTAAAATGCATGAATGATTTTATTTTTTATTTGTAAAATCACTGCTGCATACTATCAGTGCTTTAAATGCAAAGACAAATACGTAACAGTAGACTTTAACTAAGTTAAAACTTAATATTGGTAGAAGGGGGAAGAAAGAAGGAAAAAAAATGTTTTGAAAGCCATAGGAAGCAGCATGTTGAACATAAAGGCAAGTAGTTAAACCCTCTGATGGTTCAACACCATGCCTAACCAGGCCTTGGGCATATGAATCCTACAGTTCAACAGCCAGAATCAAATAGTTCGATTGAGGAACTACAGCTGCTCATCAATAAGGGTGGCTTCTATGGATGAGAATAAAAACAGCCATCAAAAGATTACCCAAAAACACGCTCAAACCACCTGTCCAAACTGCATTGCTCTTCATGCGGGTAAAAAAGGGGTGCGTCCTGCTGAGGTTGGAGCCCTGGTCTCAGCG
Organism: Sepioteuthis lessoniana; assembly: GCA_963585895.1. Taxonomy (NCBI): domain Eukaryota; kingdom Metazoa; phylum Mollusca; class Cephalopoda; order Myopsida; family Loliginidae; genus Sepioteuthis; species Sepioteuthis lessoniana. Next base: position 105,014,711 of record OY757920.1, on the reverse strand, counting down.
TCAGAAAAATCAGCTACAGAGGTCAAACTAAAACAAAAATTACTAAAAAGCAAATGCACAATACAAATTGTGACATTCAATGTTACATCTTTAAATAGAATAAGCCAACTACTGGAGCTGACAGCATCAGCTATAGATCATAACATAGACATAATATGCATAGAAGAACACAGGTATACTCATAGTGAGGATATCAAATATCATGATACTGGCAATGGACAAATGCTAGCCACTGCATCTGCAGGGAAAAACTCTGTCACTGCCATGATAGGAGGTGTAGGTATGCTTGTCAGACCATGGGCCTTAAAATCACAAAATAGCATAGAGAAAATGCAACTAAGGATGATAGTAGCTACTTTTAATGGCAACCTCAGCACAACAATTATCTCCTCATGCTACAGCCCAAACAATGTTAATGAAGAAACTGACCTCATTGCCTTCTATAATGAGCTATCCTCTCTTGTTCATAGCATCCTGAAACACTATGTTCTTATCATTGGCGGAGACATGAATGCCCAAATTGGTAAAAACATAAACCACAAATTCAGCTTGCACAACTCATCAAACAGAAATGGGGAACACCTGCAAGGAGACACATTAGTCCCATACCTCTTTATCATCTGTCTAGACTATGTGCTTAGAACATCTATTGATAAATGAAAGACAACGGTTTCAAGCTGACAAAGCAGAAGATACCCCACACACACGGACACGGACTACACTGATGACATTGCGCTTCTGGCAAATACACCTGCCCAAGCTGAATCCCTGTTACATAGTCTGGAATGAGCAGCTACTGGCATAGGCCACTATGTTAATGCAGACAAGACAGAATACACTAAATGGTAGTTCTCTGAAACTAGTAGACAAGTTCACCTACCCAGGAAGAAGTGTCTCATCAACCGAGACAGACATCAACATGCAACTAGCAAAGGCATGGACAGCTATCAATAGGCTATCAGTCATAAAGAAGTCAGACCTGATCAATAAAATGAAATGCAGTTTTCCAAGCATCGGTCATATCAATACTGCTGTATGGATACACTACATGGACGCTAACTAAATGTATGGAGAAAAAGCTTGAAGACAATTACACAAGAATGCTGTGAGCAATATTAAACAAGTCCTCGAGGCAGCACTCCACAAAGTAGCAGCTGTACGGTCACTTACCACCCATCATGAAATCTATCCAAGTTAGACAAACCAGACATGCAGGACACAGCTGGAGAAGAAGGGACAAACTCATAAGTCACATACTCCTGTGGACCCCTTCACATGGACAAGCAAAGGCAGGATGACCAGCTAGAACATACATACAACAGCTCTGTGCTGATACAAGATGTAGCTTTGATGACTTACTGGGAGCGATGGATGATAGAGAAGGGTGGTGGGAGAAGGTCAGCATGATATGATAATGATGATGATGATGATATATGATTGAATAATCTTACCCATGTATATCTATACTACCATGCTGTAACTTTTATATGTGTATGCTGAAGGATCATTGCCAAACAAAATGTCTCAGGGACCTGCATGGATGCTATCTTGAGTCCTAAGTTCATTGGAGGTCATCAGATAACAAAATATGCCATTTCTAACCAAAAGTGTAAGCTTTAGATTAAATACAAAAATGTTTTAAAATCTCATAAATGGTGACACATGAAAGGTCCGATCTATGTTTTTCACATGGCCTGATATATGTTGATTGTTCACAAGTAATTAGTGAAAAAGAACTAAGTTTGATGGAGGAAGGGGATTTTTGCCTAAAGAATTGGCCCTTTTTCAAGGAATTCAATAATAATGAGTCTTATCATGTCACAGAAGACTGCTAGTATGTCCTAGAACTTTTTCTTTACTAGTGAGTCAGTGTTTTTCCACTTCATGGACTGCATTTTCAACTCGGGATCAAAAATGATAAACCCATGTTTAGCCCATTAGTAAAGTTTTTTTGACTAAAATATGATTCTCTGTACACATAAATAATCTTCTGTAAATTTCATAGAGTTTATCCTTTTTAACCAGCAAAAATTTGATGACAGACCTCTGTTCAAGCCTGGAGTGCTCTGTTTGAATTGCTGCAAACATTTTGTGCGAGATAAAAAAAAAATTGCTATAAACCAATTTCAAATAATGTAGAGTTTATATTCATGAAAAAAACAAAGAAAGTGATAATACTTTTTTCCAAAAAATTCACCTTTTTTATTGATTGACTTTCATATAACAAGGCTTGACGAAATAAATTACAATTTTTCTTTGTGTTTAAAATGATTTTTGTTGTGTATTTATGTTAAGTTCTTATATGCATTGTCAGAGAATTTAGCTAAAAGATCTCAGAATTTGCGTCATCATTTTTTTTTTCTTTTAAAATTCAACTAATCATATTTTGTCAATTGAAAGCAAATGAGATGATTGGCTGGATAGAGAGAAAGTTTTTTCAAAAGGAGATAAAACTTTTAAAGATATAAAACTCTAATAAAACCTTGTATCGAATATTCTACTCCATCTAGGCTCCAGTGTCTCAACATGGGAATTGGAGGGCATTAAAGGAAGAGTGACAAAAATAATAAAAAGAATAAAAGATTACAGTTATAGTGAGAAATTGGAGAAATTAAGATTAACTATTTTACTAGAAAGAAGATTTAGAGGAAATCAAAATAAAACTTTTAAAATTATTAAAGAAATTTCTAATTATGATAGACAAATTTTCAATAGTTCTCTTTGAACTAGAAAATTTACAGTCTTGACAGAATTTAAAGATGAAATCTTCTAACTAATTGGAATACTTACTGATAGAGTAATATATTTTTGGAACAAATTGTCTGATTGGATCAAAAATAGCAAAAGTGTAGAAAATTTAAAGATTAAACTGGATGATACCAGAAAGAAGGCAGCATTTTTTGGAAGTATTGGATGATGTATTTCACAGAATTTAATCTGTATGTAGATATTATATTAATAGTATTTATGTTTTGTTTAAAGATTGATGTAAGAAGATAGGAAATAGTAAATAATAAACAAATAAGGCATAACAAACAAGTATTTATATTAAGGATAAACGTCAGGTACCTCTGTGAATAATTACCAACACTTTATATACATATAAATATATAGGAATGTATATGTGCAGGTATGCATTCTTGTTAGCAAGAAAAAATGGGGACACTTGGTCTACATCATGAATTGTTAATGAGGGAAAACTGAATGTGTATTTGACAAGTGGAGCTGATAATTACTGTCTGAAAATATTAGAGTTATTAATGTCATATGAAGTTTATATACAAAACTAAATTGTGACAAGTTGGATCAATGGGAAGTTTTTGCAAGAGTAAACTTGTTACTCAGCTGTGCATGTTTTTTTTAAAGATGCTAAGTGTGTTCAAAAAGTATCAAGACTAAAGTTCTATTTACCAGAACAATGAAACGAAACATTAATTTTCTTCAAAATAGTTGCTCTTAGCATGCATCCCATTCATTCCAGCAAGTTTTATATCATTTTATTAATCATTAAGACTTTTGATTTATATATTTTAGTGATTACTTGGTAATATTGTCAGATCATAACAAATTTTCCATGTGAAAAATGAATTTCTCTATTTGACTTTCTGAGCAAACACTAGATGTGTTTTGAAGTCTTCCAAGGATGATTTTATCTGGTCACGGAAAAATGGAATCAGTCTAGCATGGTCCTGATGCATTTATTTGAATTTCTAGCTGCAAAAAGAAATCTTTTTTAGAATAGCTGCTTTTAATCTTACTGGGAGCAGTGCTAGTTCAAATGATTTTTTTCTTGTTTCTGAAATTGAAAATTCATTTTACATTTAAAAACTGAGGTTAAAAGGACATTAAAAGAAATATAATCATATCAAAAGAAAACTTTCTGAGGGGCTTTGATATAAGAATCTGTAATTCTTACATAAAAGAATTAAAAACATCAGTAGTAAAAATAATAACTGCATAAAAGTATTAACAGTAGCCAGTTTATTGGTTGGTAGACAGAAAAGGTTCAACAGGTGCCATGATACCCACAAATACAAAAGTTTGGGACCCTTGGTCTAGAAAATCAGAAAAATATAGGATTACAATAAATCATAAAAACAGCTCAGCTATGAAGGCATGAATATGAATGCTGCAGTCAACAAGTAGAAGAAATCAGTGATAGCACAAATACAACAGAATTTGTTTACAAGGTGATTCTATTTCTAATTATTTCATTAGTAGTTTTCTGAAGAGAACTTTTAGCAATGAAATATATCAGTTCCATTGTAATATAACTGAGTTTTCCTCATTTATTTTCCATCTTCATTGTAATAGTGATGAACACCATCTGGTAAAATCAGCCCCTGAAGTTTACAAATGCTAAACAAAGATCAAAAGTAAAATGTTTAAAATAATAATAGGTTACCTGTGTTTTCAGAAAAGGGTAAATCTTCATCATTTGCTGTTTGCTGCACCAAGAGTTTGCAGACCAAACTGCAAGTACTATTATTCCAAAGAACAATGTTGTATTGAGCAAGACGTCCTACAACGATATCTCCAAAATTATGATAGCTGGATTCCACCTGCCATGAAAATAAACAAAATAATGTCAAAGCCAAAATTCCTGGTTGAAAAAGTTCTTTATAAACAGCTATCATTTAGAGGAAACACGAAAAACATTTACACCTATTTCCATTTTTTTTGTTTCAAATATGACACTTGAGTTTATATTTTAAACAGGTGTATCTATAATACATTTATAATCATAAGTTAAACACTTTTTAAAATGATATTAAAATCAATGCTTTGTTTTTGATCTACAAATAATTAAAATATAGAATAGGATAGACAAAAGCTGGATTTAGAAACACTTTCACTCCCTTTCTTTATATATATATATATATATATATATCTCAAAATAATAATGAACACTGTGAATTTACCTGTTTATTTCTCTGTCTATAAATCTCATTCTGTTAAAGCCAACAGGAAGAAAGGAAGGGGGTTATCATGAATACACAGAAACAAAATGGGATACTGTGTTTGTGTGTTCACTGTTGTTGTCCTTATTATCATGAAAACATAATTACAGGCATCTCCAATTTTTTAGGAAAAGAAATCAATTTTATTTTTTTCAAAAACATAATCTCAGAGAAAATCAAATGTGTCCATGGATTTTTCCAGGCAAATAATGAGTGTGTATATGAGTGTGTGTCAACTTGCCAAAAATGTGTGATTATTCTGAAATTATTACCTGGTATAATTGTCATTTGAAAATTGTGTATTTATAAGAATTATAAAAATTTATAAATTTCAGGGAATGAGATTTTATAACTTTGATGGATTTTTAATAACTGCATCTTCATGACAATCAACTGTCTAATAAGGTGTCAGAAATAAGCAGTTGTTTTTGAAAATCAGTTACCATACTAGCAAATGATTTTGAATCAGAGATACAAAATTTAACTGAAATTTTTTTTTCTTCTAATTAATGGTGAACTGTTTCTATTTTTCTTTCTTTTGCTGCTTCTAACACCCCAAAAAATTGATTTTTATTTTCATATTCAGCAGGACAAGATATTGTTGGACATCTATCAGGGTACGACTCAGATTTTGGCAGAAAATCAGCAATATTATGCGAGTTTCTGAAAGAGATTTGCAAAATATACAATAACTTGTGTGTATCTATATATATATATATATATATATATACGAGGTGCATACAATAAGTTTCAAGACTTTTTTTTGTATAGGCATTTAAAATTGTCGTAGACTCTTAAAAATTCAGTATGTTATTGCTATACATCGTGTGAGATGACTGATCAATTTTTATGATTTCAGGTCCAAATGAATAGCTACAGCAGGAAGTGGAATACACCCTACTAAAGCCTGACTGTCACAGCTGGTGAATTTCAAAAATGCAATCTGACATTTTAGAAGAACGATATGCAATAAAATTCTGTTTTAAACTTGGAAAAAATGCCACAGAAACGTATGGAATGCTTCAGACTGCTTTTCGACCATCTGGCAAGAATCGAGCATCAGTTTTTGATTGGCATAAGAGATTCAAGGAAGGCACGGAGTCTGTGAGGGATGATCAGAGGTGTGGGAGGAGTAAGGAAGTCAATACACCAGAGTTGATTGGCCAAAGGGTTAGAGTTACTCTGTTGAGGCTTTAAGGGAATTCAGGAAGAGGTTCTGTTGGAAGAGGCCAGCACTCTTCAAATTGGGTCAGTGGCATTTCCACCAGGACAATGCACCAGTCTACAACTCCACCCTTGTCACAGACTATTTGACCAAGATGGGCATCGAGACAGTCCCTCACCCTCCCTACAGTCCAGACCTTGCTCCCTGTGACTTTTGCTTATTCCCTAAGCTCAGAGGTTGTCGTTATGAGACAATTCAGGAGATGAAAGAGGCTGTGACGAAGGTCATTGACACGCTCACACAAGAGGACTTCCATGGGCCTTTCAAAAGTTGTTGGAACAATACAAGTGCATTGCAGCTGGAGGAGATAACTTGGAAGAGGACTAGAGTTTCATGAATGTACTATCAATAAAAGTGCCCATACGAAAAAAGTCTGGAAAATTATCGTATGCACCTTGTATATCATGGTTATCCAGGATTTTACAAATACATGTTTGAAAATATATTTGGAATACGCTTAATGTATTGATACTCTGTTTATAACAATATAGGGTCAAGATTTGGTTTAGATTAGGTCACCATATTTATTGATAAATATTTGTACTTTCAATCACTAAGGTTTTTCTACAATCCAGAATATTGTTAGTTTTCAAAAGTATTAACTTTTTTAGGTTTAAAATGTAGGTTCATTTACAATGTAATTGCCATATAAAGTGAGCCATTACTTTTGATCCATCATTTGGGAACAACTTTTGTTATTGTAGAGGTACATGTAGTGTAAAAGTTATCACCTGAATTCAAATTCTGAATGAGGCTGCTTGCATTCCCCTTTAAGCTAATGACCTAGGAAGGGGGAGGTTAGATTCCTTTGCCTTGATAGGAGGAAAAGTCTGAATTCAAACCAGTTGTACTCCTCATAACAAATTAATATTGTGACAGAGGGGATGGGTAAATACATATTTTTATTACTGTCTTATTATTAGAGGTGAGATGGGGCTGAATTAGAATTTGGTTTGTTTTAATGACATATCAACTTTCATGGGTTATTTAATATCAGCCATTCTTGTTGAAAAACAGTAGTGATACTATTTAATAAGGGGAGTTTCAAAACTTTTCTAAAGAAATTACAACAAAAGTGAATGTAATAGTGCGACTGGAGTTTGAACACATTATGATGTCGCTTTAGTCATTGCCCCTTAGGGACAACTCCCCACCACTGAGTTAGAGTTTAATTTTAAAATAAATCATAGATATATTTATTTTATTTTTCCATTTAAAAAAAAAAAATTGTATTTAAGCTTTAGAGTAAAACCCATTTAATTTCAAAAATTTTAAATTTTATTAAAAAAACAAAGAAAAAATATGCAAGAAAAATAATGAGCACTTAGAGAAAGAAGTTTAATTTTACATCCTCACTTAGAGAAAGGTCCATTTACAAAAGCAGTTACATTGCAAGTTGAACTCAACACCTAAAAACTATTAAAAAATAATTTTTTTTCTAAATCAACAAATTTCCAAATGATATGAAAGTAACATTGATTTAAAAAATAAAACAAAAAATAAATAAAACATTTTTCCAAGAAAATGTTGAACTGACTTAAATTAAATCTTGACTCAGTTAATTAATTCTTTTTTATCTCTAACAGTTAAATTCCAAGACCAAACCATGAATAGTTTTTGCAAATGAAAAGGATTATATTCATCTTTTGTTTGCATTTCTGAGATTAGAAACTATTATTATTCATTGATCTGTTAGGACTAATATCCTTACCTTTGTTATAGTCACAATTAGACAACACCTACTGAAATAAAAGCATATTATGTGGATCTAGTCACAAGGTGGTCATGAGTTCAATTCTCTGGGTGAGGCATAAAATGTATATGCTTTGTGGGAGAAATAGCTAAAGTTTTATCACAAGGACAACTTAAAAGAACAAAACACAGGGATTGTCAAAAAAACAGGTGACAATATTAGTCAAAATAGATCAAAGTATAATAAAGATAATATTGGATTTTTTTATTATTATTCTTGTCTATTTCACAGTTAAAAAATGTCAGAGCTAAAATAAACCATATGAAAGAAATGTTTCTTCTCTTTTGATATCAACAAATTCAATGAAAAAAATTGAAGTTTGTTGGAAAGTGCGAAGTTATTAAACTGTGAAAACCAGTAAGTTTGTTTTTTCTTTTCCTCATTAGTTGTTAGATGAGAAGAAACATTTTAGTAACAGATGTTTTATTTCACTGCAGCTTACATCTCAAGTTGCCCAAATAGTACAGTGACAAAAAGAGCAGTTTTCATGTTTATTCATGAAAACCATTATAAAACTGAGCAGACAACAACCTCCATCCAGCCAAAAAAAAAAAAAAAAAAATGCTATTCATGATACAAAATAAACACTGACCATTCTACCACAGAAATTAGGAGATGTCATACTGTTTTGGATTATTGATATTTATCTAAAGTTTTAAGATTTGAGAAATCAGATCATATAAATGTATATAAAAATGCTGTTGCTTGCCAAGGTTAGTAAAGTTGTATAGAAAATGGTTTGTCCAATGACTGGATCATCTACCACTATCTTCTTCAAATATCTTGACATGCCAGAAATGAGACAATTTCTTTGGAATTAGGCAATGAGAAAGGTATTAGCATTAAATGAACATGAACAGCCTTAGTCAAAATGTGGACAGAATTTGTAGAAACAATTTTGTTGAATAATCATCACGCAATAAATGCAATTCTTTTAACAAAATAGAAAGATTGTAGTTTGATGTTATTAATTGACTGATGCTAGCAGTTCTTCAGTAAAAACAGAAAAAAAAACAATATTTAACCAATGCAGATAAAGAGAAAAAAGTGTCTTCTAATTCATACAAAGACATACTTGCACACTGATAAGTTTAACCTTTAGGATCCCTAGGAACCTCCCACCCTCAACTCTTGGCTTGAAAATTTACTGAAAATGTCAAATATTGGAACCTGTAATCTACCCACTTTACCGGACAGTTAATTAACAGATTACAACATTCTATAATTTTGAATATATTAAGAGATAATAGAATTATATATAAAATCATAACATTTTATTGACAATGGCCATGTAGAAGGTGGAAGTCTGTGGCCCAAATCCCAACAACTCAGATTTATGAACTAATTTATGGCACAAATTTTAGATGCTCAGATGCTCAGGTTATGTGTGGAAAAAAAAAGAAAAACAATTTTATCATGAACAAACCTTTTAAATCAAAAATGAATCTGAATCAATATAACTTGATACTATATTTAATTGATTTAATTTATGAACAAACTTAATTACCTAACTCCATAGGTTAAGAGGTCAATACTTGGATTGAACTTGGTTTTAAATTGCTTATTGTTGTTATAAATGAATAAATACAGTAAGAATGATATAGGATTAAAGCTTATTGTAAAAAAAAATTGTACAGACAAATAATTTCAGATTTATTACTATAGATGCATCCCCAGCAAATGTGCAGCGAGAACTGAACTATGTGATGTACCACTTCCTTTCTAGTTCTTCACTATTGAAACACTACCAACTGCAAAGCAGAATTAAATAGTTTTCAAAAATAGACATAATAATCTGAGAAATTATTTAGATACATGTCCTGCCCTAAAGCAATATTATTAAAAGGAGAAAGAAAATATATCAAGAATCTTTCATTTTGCTCACAGCCTGATAGAATTCAAATCATTCCAGACAGTCTCATAAAATATATCAAAAGAAAATGCTCTAAAAAAGAAACAAATAAAAACAAGCAAGAAAATATCATCAACTTTCATTCCCATGCTTGACTTTTGAAATACAAACAAAAATTTACATTTGTCATGTGACAAATGACAAATGTAAAAATACAAAAATAAAAAATTCAAGCTGCATTTGTTGCTCTAACTTTGATCGTATGTTGGTAATGTTTAATATGATTTAAACTCGTGTCTACATTTTTGTTATTATCAACACAACATTTCAACTATGATATTCTTTAGCCTTCACTTAGCTGTATGCTGTATCCGGATTTTAGAAATCCCTTGTTACACATTTTTCTTTTATCTTTTCATCATAGAACTGGATTTGAAGAGATGAAGTTGAATCATACAGCATATACTGACAAAAAATTGAAAAAACTATTTCAATAAAATGTTTTGTTAGTAATATCAAAACTGAAGTCAATCGTCTAAAAATATGTAGAATAATTTTTGAAGAATTCATCTCAGAACTTGAGAGAAAAAATGCATAACAATTACAAAGGTTTATGTAGATTGGTTGGGGTTTTTTTGTGTTTGAAAAATATAACCTGAAAAAAATTAAAAATTTGAACATTTAAAATATGTTCATGAAAATATAAAGAAATACATCAGTGTATTATATTCCAGCATTTATTTCTTCCAAAACCTTTTTATTCATAGCATCATTATTCAGTCTTCAAAGTATTTTCACTGGATTTCAATGATCTTACACTTCTTTTTAGATGAATTGGGTATTTTAACATTAAAAATGATTTGAGGATTTTTTTCAATAAATAGTTAAGGAGTGCAACATGGATAAAACAAGTTATCTGAAGGTGACAGATCTGAATAATGATTCTTCTTGAAAATTTGCATTTAAAACATGAGGACTAACACTGTCATTCAAGTGAATCAGCAGTTTACAAACCCTGCCTCCAAAAAGGTTTTGTATTCTAATGCACAATTCAAATGAGATGTTCTAATTTTTCGGCAAGTTTAGATGATATCTAAAATGCATCTTTTTTTCAAGTGACCAGTTTTTCTGTTGTAGGAATGTAATTTTATTTTGCTGAAAATCATAGCTGAATGTAAGATTGGTATTCAATGCTGTTCACTTTCCTCCATGTTTAATCAAAGGAAAAAGTAAAGCCGAGTCTTTTGGTAGTAAATCATTTTATAGTAATAATGCAATAGGTACAAGCACACAAGGTTTTCAAAAAATGGAGATTTTGAATTCAAAAATAAATTAATCTTTGAAAGAAGACGATTGCTAATGAAAAATCCAAACTTCGTCTTGATATCTTACACTTGATATGCTGTTAATATTAACTCAAATTCCCTGTTATCTAACAGTTAACAAAGTCAGAACCTAATTTTATGATTTACAAATTTCCTCAACTCATTAACTTATTACTTTTCAGCCTAAACTAACCAAACATTTGGATTATATATTCCAATCTTGCAAGTTTATATAAGACTGTACAAACATCTTTGCATTGGCTATTTTTACTGTTCAATTTATAAATAAATGTTCCTTTTTATTTCATTTTGGATAAATTCCAACAATGGATTCAATCGTGAATGTTATCAGATTATTTTGTAAATGGATAGCCAATAGTAGAAAAGGCTGACCCCCCCCCCCAATTTGTAACATTTCAAAGTGGCAAGTAATTTTGACCATGGTATCTTTCTTTTCAGGCAATATTTGTATAAGTTTTTGTGCCAGAAAGTTTCACAACATTTCGGAGTATTCAAGTTTATTGCCTCTCTGAAATACACAACAAAACCTATGGCCACTGTTGATTTTATATTTCCTAAAATGTATTAGAGTATACTGGTATTGCATTAAGATTTTCTAAAAATGTGTTAACATGTACATTTAATTCTTAGTTGCTCTAAATAAGAGTATTAAATTTTGAGATCATTTTAAAAAAAACAATGATGAGTAAACATTTTATTAGATAGTATATTATGGTGAAAGTTGTTCTCGGATGATCATCCCATTAATAATGGATTTTTCTGATTTCTTTATATCTTTCTTCATAAGAAGTGGAAAAGAGAAAATCTGAAATTGAAGAGTAGAAACAAAGAGACGAAAGAATTGAGAACAAAAATTGATCCTACTCTGATTCCGATACTAAGAGTAGCAGAAGTTGGTTAATATAATCTGAAAATAACTTGGCTAGCAAAGGACACTCAAGGGACAGGCAGGTAATTTTGTGCCAAAAAATAATGTCGGTGAATAAATGAAACAGATGAATAAAGCTGAATCAAAAACAACTGCAAAAAAAAATCATACCATATTTAGGAATCAGAAACTATCACTTTTGATAGCTGCTAGTGATCACAAAAGTTAGTGTTTGATAGAAAACTTTCAACTCTCTTTATGGCATTGTCACCAATGATTGCTATCTGCATGGTCTCACATCACATAATGAATGATGTTTAGTGGTTGAGGGGAAACAAAGACAAAAATACAATTTAGTTCAAATCTAAGACCTTCCATTATTGCTTTATTTTGTCCATTTACTAAAACTATAAAAATATATGTAAATATTTGGGGGGGAGATTAAATATGAAAAAAAAACATTTACTTGAACTATTTCTGGAAATTTCATTACCTATTTATTTTCCCAACACAAGACAACGTAAAAGCATATAGCTAAATACCAGCCTTAAACATACTCCTGGAGTCTCCTTAATGGCAACTATTTAGATTAATTGAAGGCAGAAAATGATGAAAAGCATGCAAATTTTCTGCATGGCATAAAATTTTGCTTGTGTTTCCCTACTTTTTTTAAAGTCACCATAACACAAATGTTACAATGCCAAATTTAGAAGCAAAAGTTTTAAAAAATGCTTGACATTCATAACATTTAATCCTTGAATCCTAAGATCTATTATTATGATAAGGCTCAGTTCTGTGGTTTGGTCTGGTTCAGTTTTATGGTACATCAACCATTGTAGGTTATTTAATACCAAATCCATTTTCATACATATAAACAGTGCTATTTCAAACAGATCAGTTTCGCATAAGTACAGTTTTTTGTTTACACACAGTTAAATGTAAAAACAGTTCTATTTCAAACAATTCAGTTTGGTTTAGTTTGCTTTGGTTTCTTTGTTTAATGGTATATCAACCTTTGTGGGCTATTCAATGCCAAAGCCATCCTTCAAGAAGAACAACAGTGATGCTATTTAACCCATAGCTGGGAGGATAAAGGGGGTTCATATCTTTCCAAAGGGTATTTATCCAAAAATGAACATAATAGCACGACTGGAGTTCAAACTCACTTACTATGATTCAACAGCCTAGCTCTTTTAACCATTATACTATGAGGACACCCACCTTAGCTTAGCATAATTACACTATTTAGTTCTATTTGACCCATAGAAAGGACCCTATCCGGTGCAACCTCTCTAGGCCAGAGTGGACTTTGGAGCGATGGCAATAGAGAGGTACTCCACATTCCCCAAAGCACCGGTATTACTCAAGCCTCACTCTCAGATTGCTTAATGTTATATCTATAACACTCATTGAGGGAGTCTTACCACTTTGCAGAGATGCAGTCAGTGTCTTCTGCAACTCCAGCCGACTAGGCTATTCACTTCTTTAGTGAAAATAAATGAGATCCCAAATGTTGGAACAATACCTAAATTTTATTTTGGTTGTGATATTTTGGCCTGTTGTCCTCATCTTTGTGATAAGATAAAACAATGTTTTGGCCGCTGTATCCTCCAGCCCTCCATAGGTGTCCCTTGTTTATCTGAGTACAGAAATGATTCAACCTGGGAAATCGTTTTTAAAGTTTGACTGTTGATCAAACAAGGCATTTTAGAACTATGAAGATCTTATTGAAATTGTAGCAGAAAGAATTTTGTGTTTTTGTTTGGCATGTAATTTAATTTGACCGTTAGGGTCGATGCATGATTTCACTCAATCAGGATGATTTATCCTATTCACCCCGGATCATCTTTCTGGGCAGCACAAATTGGGGAAACCGCCAAACACTTTCTCTTTCTCAGAACTTCTTCGTTCAGGACAGACATAATGACTGTCCACTCTCTTGAATAGCAGCAGCAGCAGCACCACCACCATAAGGAAAGCCGTCTAATTAATTTATGGAACCCTTGCGTCTATTCTCTTAAACCAAGGGTTCACAGTTGAATATGTATTAGATTATAACAAGAGGGCAGATGATATTACCATTTTTGGTATAAATGGTAATTGACGTAGTATCGTTCTGTTGTCTCTTGTTATTTTTATAGAAAGGAAACAAATAATGAACGCGTAGATACTGATAGCTTTCAATCTAGTAGTTTAATGACTGTGTGAGAGGAAGTTTTCCTTATGCCGTGAGTTGAAGAGAATGACAAAACACTTGTAAATGGTTTTGCAGGAGTTTAGTGCTTAGCCAGAGGCATCAGGTCCATTTGGTTAAGGAGGGAGAAATAATTGACCAGGAAATGGTCTCCTAAGGTATGCAGAGGAACAATTGTTGAAGTGTACTCTCTTGAGATGGATAGTCCCTGTCTGCAGTTGGATTTGTCCCAAGTTAGAGAGAAAAATGTTATCTCTCGTATCGGCTGGTCTTACCTAGCTGCCAGCCAAGAGGAATGAGAAAAGAAAAGAGAGAGGGAGCATGGTTAGTGCTGCCTTTTTATGGTGCCCGGGAAGGTGTGCCCGGGCAGAATGGCATAGGTCGTTCTCATTGGATGAAATGTAGGATTTCAATATTTCAATGGCTAAACAATTCCCGCACTAAATAATGGTTTGAAATTCTTTCTGCTACAAGATGAACTCAATACACTACACACAGGTGTTGTATATTGACTTACGACCCGGCCGGGCTGTCAAAATAGGAAATGCACATATGTAAATAACAGGTGCATCCATTTGAGGAATATCAGAATTATAACCTTGACCGTGGATGGGTTGAATGAGTGCAATTGTGACGCCCACAAGAAGAAGGGGGCGTTGAACTATTATATAACTTGGTGAAGACAGGAAGTTAATTAGTTTGGAGACCAGACCCGTTGGTGACAAGATGCAGTAGAGAAAGCCAGCAGAGTGGCCCCCCAGGCCTCTGGTTGAGCAGCCCAGGAAAACGGGAAAGAAACGCAGTTATGGCCAATAGAGTGAGGGTCAATATGTTGCAGTTCTGTTTGGTCTCCAACTCCTACTCACACACAAACCTTTCAAATAAAGTGAGAAGTATATTTTCCTAAGAACTGTGTCGCTCGTCTTTATTGTGTCATCGTTATGATTATGCATGCATCTGCATATGAGTATACAACACAGGAACAAATTTTAGTCACCTCCAGTATTGACTATGTTGACTGCGATGCCAAATTCCACTCCAACACCTAGCTGCTTCATCTCTGGGCAACATTTTCTGGAGACATTCACACTTCTCCCTGAAATAACCAGAACCACAAACTCATGGTGACTATAACGTTCCGGTCCTTAACCAGTAAACACGACTTTTGCTACACTATGGTGAACATATCTCCCTCACACATTCAACAATGCCTTAACCTAACGATACACTCTTTGCTCAGGCATTTAGCTAAATGCTTTCTCAACTCTATAACAACTTCATTTCATTTCCTGACTTCTTTCCTTCCTACGAGACTTGCAGCTTAAACGTAAACCCTTTATTCCATGCTGCCATTAAAACCTTCATATAAAACCTTATGGCATCTTCTTACTTCTTCATCCTCCTTTATTTTCCAACTACACTTAACGAGGAAATAAACAACATTTCTAAACTAAAATATAATAACATCCTTGTTTTTCATGTCAATCAAACTGAGAAGCATCATGAGATGAATTTGAAACATAAAATCCAATGGCATCAATTATTGTTGATATTTTAGATTTTTAAAGTAATTTACTTTAAAAACAATTTGATTTGACCTTTTCAATAATTGGTTCCCATATTGTGTTCATTTCTATACTTAGTCTACTTATGAGGTCAACATAGCTCAAGATATGTCCTGCTTCTTTGAGATGTCGTCTTTTTCAATGTTCTTCCTTATTGATTATCTTAACTTTATCCCCCAAGGGTAGATGGTTTCCCTTTTTGATCCATATATGGTCAGCCATACCCAACTTTTCTATTTCTCCTTGTACCACTGCTTTTCGATGTTCCTGTGGTCTAACTTTCAGAGGACAGCATGTCTTGCTTTTGTTTACTTTGCCACAGCTGTATGGGATGGAATATACACAATTTTTGGTCATATTGTATTCTGTTAGGGAGGCTTAATCAGAGGAGATGTTTTCGAAGAGTTGAGCCTCTCCTAAATGTTGTCCTGATATGAGGACAACAGTCCGAAAAATCACAACCAAAATAATACATATCAAGCCTAGTCTCAAAGATTCTGACAGATAATACCTAAATTTATTGAGCCCAAACAGATATGGACTCTCTTGAATGTAAAGGAATAAAATCAGAACAAAATCTCCTTACACCTGATCTCTAACCAAGTATCAATGTATACATACATGGTGCATTCAATAAGTTTCCAGACTTTTTTTTGTACAGGAATTAAAATTGTCGTAGACTCTTGAAAATTCACTATGTTATTGCTATACATCTTATGAGATGACTGACCAATTTTTATGATTTCAGCTTCAAATCAACAGCTACAGCAGCAATTGGAATACACCCTACTAAAGCCTGACTGTCACAGCTGGTGAATTTCAAAAATGCAATCTGACACTTTAGAAGAACGATATGCAATAAAATTCTGTTTTAAACTTGGAAAAAATGCCACAGAAACATATGGAATGCTTCAGACTGCTTTTGGAGCATCTTGCATGAATCGAGCATCAGTTTTTGAGTGGCATAAGAGATTCAAGGAAGGCAGGGAGTCTGTGAGGGATGATCAGAGGTGTGGGAGGAGTAAGGAAGTTAGGACACCAGAGTTGATTGGCCAAAGGGTTAGGGTTACTATGTTGAGGTTTTAAGGGAGTTCAGGAAGAGGCCAGCACTCATCAAATCTGGTCAGTGGCATTTCCACCAGGACAATGCACCAGTCCACAACTCCATCCTTGTCATAGACTATTTGAGCAAGACGGGCATCACGGCAGTTTCTCACCCTCTCTATAGTCCAGACCTTGCTCCCTGTGACTTTTGCTTATTCCCTAAGCTCAGAGGCTGTCGTTATGAGACAGTTGAGCAGACGAAGGTCATTGACATGCTCACACAAGAGGACTTCCATGGGTCCTTCTAGAAGTTGTTGGAACAGTACAAGTGCATTGCAGCTGGAGGAGATTACTTGGAAGGGGACTAGAGTTTCATGTGTGTACTATCAATAAAAATGCCCAGACGAAAAAAGTCTGGAAACTTATTTAATGATCCTCATACATTTGTTTGTGAGCGTTTTTGATAGAGATACACCTGTATGTGGAGATACAGAGGTATATACTTATAGTTCAGAACCAGCCCAAGGTATCTGCAACATAGGCCATCATACCAAGTTCTAGTTGGTTGGTTGGGTTTTATGGCATATCAACCATTGTAGTTTATTTAATGCCAAATCCTTTTGATACATATATATATATATATATTAAATAATAATGATTTGTAAACATATTTTCATGATTTTTTTTTCATACATAGTTAAATGGTCCCAAGTATTTTCATACAACAGTCACAATTTAACATTAGCTATTTCTTTGCACACATAGTTTGTAGGTAATTTCATTTTTAAATGAGTTAGAACTAATTTGTTTGCACACAAGTATTACTATTGTTTTTATAGTTAAATGGTTTCAATTATTGCTATCTAATACTAATAATTTAATTTGATATCAACCATTTGTTTGAAGACAGTGAAGTGGTTACAAGTATTGCTACTCAACTCAATTCATTCATTTGCACACTGTCCAATGGTTCCAAGTATTGCTATTTAATATCAATAATTCTCTATTTCTAACAATTTAACTTAGCATAAGTCATTTGTTTGGACATAGTTTTAATGTCAAGCAATTCTATTTGACTCATAGATAAGACCTTTCAGATGCTACCAGTCTGGGTCAGACAGGATCTTGGAGCAATGACAATCAAGAGGTACTACGCATTCCCCAAAAGTCCAAGACTGGATCCTAACCATCAGATAGTTTTGTGTCATATCAGGACACTCATAAAGGGTGTCTTATCCTTTTGTACAGATGCAGTCGATGTATTTTAAAGCCCCAGTCAACTGGACTGTGCCAAGTGCTGTGAAGCCTGTTATGTGTCTGAGATAGTAGGACTTTACAAATGAAATTGGAAAATCTAAAAATGAGTAAATTAAATAGAATAAAAATAGGCAAATGATGTGAAGTCAGAGAATAATAGCTGAATGTTGGAAGAGAATGTTAGTAGGATTAAGCAAAGTTGAAAGGAAATTTCTTTTGCCTTCTATTAAATGATATTCAGAGCCAGTTTAGATATTTTATTTCTATCTCACTCTCTTAGAGTTTATCATAATCTTAACCGTGGTGTAGTCATTATCGTCTTAGGAAATGGACACAGCGACACGAGTTCAAATCCTGGACGAGACTGATTGCATTTCACATAGCACTAATACCTCTTGGGAAAGGTATGAATCCAATTATTCTCCCTCCAGCTATGGGTAAATAGTAGGACAGACTAGGTTCTTCAGCCTTGGTTAGGCAACTAGTCTAGGAGAAGGAAAACTCTGAATTCAAACCTGTTAAACTCCGCTTAAAAATTTACCTAGTGTCATATCCTGCCCGAGCGGAGGGGTTGGTAAATAGTATCATAATCTTTGTATTATGTATCAGAAATTCTCAACCCTGAGTTGTTGCAACCAAAATTCTAACCTTCATTACATTAAGGAACTTTCAACCTTGGCAGAGTATATATGAAATAAAGTCTAATTAGAATCACTAAAAAAATGTTATGCTATATCTATTTGGCTACTTTTATGTTGCTTTTCTATTAAATGACATGATGATTTATAATCAACTAGGTTAATGTAAATTAACTGTACAAGTTGTTATAATAATGAATCTATTATATTCATCAAATATTAAAACTCTTGTAGCAGAACTGTTTTATTAATACTTTTTTATTCTTATATATATATATATATATATATATATATATATATATATATATATATATTATCAATGTAAAACATGAAGAAATTATGCTATATTTAAAATGTACTGAAGTTCAGCTTAACTAGGGCACCAGAAATGTTTATGCTCATCTTGTACAACTCTTGTAAAAATATTCGAAATCTTTTTTCTGCACATTGATGTTTAAAAAATGGCACTATCATAAAAATGTTTCTCATTTCAGTCACAAAGTAGACAACTAGATTTATTTTTTTCTTAATTTACAAAAAAACAACAAAAAACAACAAAAAAACAACAAAAAACAAGTAAAACTGAGATTGACATGCAAATTTAAGATATCTAGCATCACAGATTTTATAAAAGAATAATGTACTGACTGCTTAAAGATTCTGCAACATTAAATTCTGAAGGCAATGACTTTACTGCATTTGAAATCCTGATCATCTCTTTGAGTTTAACACTATTCATGTCAGAGAAAATTTGTACCTTTTCACTCGCCAAAGAATGAAAAAAAGAAAACAACAGAGATATGAATAAATGGAAAGATAGAAATGATCAAAATAGAAACAGACACTAAAAGATATCAATGTTACTATGTTTTGATTTTTTTATCAAGTTTACCAAATGATTGTGCTGTCCCGATGGGGATTGGCAAGTCATTTGATAAACTTTATTTTAAAGATGCTAACATCAAGATCTCTGATAAAAAAATATTCAAAAGATAATTTTGTCTACAGATTAGGTTTCTTTCCTTGACTCGATTATTCTCCAGAAAGAAAAAAAATGTAGACATTTTTTATGTTCCCTGTTAACATAATAATGATTTTAAATTATTCAAATAGTATATCAAATAGAAATCAGGGAATCAAAAAGCAATGTCATTGCTTTGACTTGAACCCTTTCAAATATAAAATATTAGAAAAGTAGTATGCAACCAAATTCTCTCTCTCTCTCTCTCTCAATATCCTGCAAAATGTTTCATGTCGAGCTATTAAATCCAATTTACATTATGAAAACAGATAACAATCATAGTAGTATAAAAAGAAGTCATCACTGTGTTTTCTTTTGGGAGTTTCTGTTTGAGTCATTGGCTGATATTAATCAACTTGAAAAGATAAAGAAGAAAACATCTAACAAAATTTTATCTTTCTTTTTGTTTTATTTATTTACATAATATTTGATTTCATTATCTGACAAGGTGAAAAGAAAAAAAAATCATCATTCTTCCTCTTGATGATTGGTCAAGTCTATTCAAGAGCAACACATGTCACTGTTGCAAAATCAAAGCTCTTCTGATTATACTAACTTTGAATGTTAACTTAACAGTGCAAATATAGAAGTATTAGATCTTAATGTGTGGTACTGAGTATGCTTTATTCTTTCAGAGACAAAAATAAGAATGAAAAATTTGGTGAAGATGTTAAGTGAAAAATATTTGATCATCTGCCCCTAGCTAAGAGTTTGATGCCAGAGTGTGACCCAATCCATAAAGGAACTCGATACAATACAAACTATCCTATGATATACCATACCAACTTGGGCTCTACCAAAGTCTACATCAAAGATATGATACCAGGGAAACCCAATATCTGCAAGTGACAATTTAGGAGTTTGATTTGATAATGCAGGGATCCACTGGTTTTATTTAAAAGACTGTTTGCAGGTAGAGTGGTTTTGATGATGTCAAGACTAGCTAATTTTGTGGATCTGATGTGCCAGATCTGCTTGCTGACTATATACTTATGTTTGGGTGGAATTTCAAAGCCATATGCTCTAACATTAACATGAGTGCATATGTTTACATGAAAATATATAGAGGCTGAAAAGATTTGGTCAGGGCACAGAGAGTCATTCCAGAGGTCAGTCGAAGAGAGAGAATCCTAAAGGAGAGAAAAACTGTTGGATTGTTTGGTGGGGAACTTATAGGTATTGGCCGTCTACAAATTACAAGCAAATATTAATAGACTTTCTCATTGGCAGAAGCAGTAGATTAGCCAATCAGTAAAGACTAAGGCATATATATCAATAGTAAATTACAAAGTCTAGACTTAATGCAGCCTTTTTACTTAGGAGTATCTTTTGTATCACTCAACTAAAAATAAGATAGCTACCCGAATCCCAATAGGTTTTTTTAATGGTGATGAATCCAAGTATGAGTTGTGGGAAGTGAAGTTCCTTGGATATCTAAGAATTCAGTGTTTACATCAAATTATACAGTCACCAACAGACCAGAGTGATGATATTAACTTTGTAGAAAAGAATGCTACTGTCTTCACTGAGCTCATTCAAGATTTGAACAATAAAAGTCTGTCATTAGTGATTAGAGATGCATGAGACAATGGCAGAAAAGCCTTAGCAATAATAAGGGAACATTATTTGTCAATAAGAAAGCCAAAGGTTATTTTCCTTTTTACAGAGCTAACATCTTTGAGAACATTGGAATCAGAGTCTATTACAGACTATATAATAAGGATAGAGAAAATTTCTAAAGTTCTGAAGGAAGCTGGGGAAGTTATAAGTGACAGACTTTTGATTGCAATGGTTCACAAGGGATTACCTCTAAATTTCCAACCTTTTACAATGGTTAAAACCCAGAAGAAAACCTTAACTTTTTCTGAATTTAAAGTATGTTTAAGAAGTTATGAAAAAACAGAGCATATGTGTTACCACTCAGATGAATCTAACAATGAATCTTCACAAATGAAGACCAAAGATTAACACAAGAAATAAACTTGGAGTATGTACCCATTCTTGCTGTGATTATAAATCAACAAATTATAATTATAAAAATTATCAGAAATCTCAGCATAGTAGAGAGAACAATAAAATTTCCACCCCTAGGGAAGACAAATATTATTTGTTATGTATGTGGGAGGAGGGGTCACAGAGCATTTGAATGTAAAAATTGAAGGCAAAGAGAATTTTGTCATGATACAAGAACCTATTCTAGAGGCCAAACCTATTTCTTTGCTTTAGGATATGATATTGTTTTGGACAAGAGTAATTTATTAGCCAACTGCAGTCTTACCCAACATGTAATAAATTTATTCATTTTGACCAAAATTTTGAACCAGGGAACCATTTTGCTGAATAAGCTGACGCGAGCCGAGCAAATTATATAATGCTGAAAAGAGGTAATGCCAGCATTTATCTATGCAAAAACAAAAGAAACATGTGTTGATGTATCTTAAAAATGCTTTAGATGCACCAACTTTTAAACCAAATATATTTTCAGTACAAGCAGCAACAAAAGATGGTGTGCACATAAGTTTTGAGTGTGACAACAGCCAATTAATTAACCCTAATGGAGCAGTTTTAAACATAACAGAAAGCGGACA
Organism: Sepioteuthis lessoniana; assembly: GCA_963585895.1. Taxonomy (NCBI): domain Eukaryota; kingdom Metazoa; phylum Mollusca; class Cephalopoda; order Myopsida; family Loliginidae; genus Sepioteuthis; species Sepioteuthis lessoniana. The sequence continues at coordinate 104,992,399 of OY757920.1, read as the reverse complement.
TTTGTATTATCTGAAAAATATTGTTTCTCCCAGAAATGCCACTTACAACTTACATATTTGACATAAAATCTTAGGCCACTGTAATGAATCTGATATTAAAACATTACCCAAATTACTAAAAGGAACGAAGACAAAGCCGACACTAAATTCTGCTCTTAACTGGGAAGATGTCTAATGACAGAAATAAGACATTAGATTGCAAGGCAACAAATATCCTTGCACTTCTACACAGTGTGATTTAGCAGGCCTCATTCAACCCTTAGCAAAATATGGTTATAAATATGGAAATAATTTCATTGATGACTATTCTGGCCTTACAATGTTATATTTCTTAAAACACAAATCTGACACTTTACTCGCTACAATGAAATAACTAGCTGACATCTTCCCTTACGGCCATGTAAAACGTTTATGGATCAACAATGGAACAGAGTCCACTTCTGAACCTTTTCAATGGTTACTTGTACTTAACAGAATCAAACACGAGCAGTCAGCTCCTTATTCTTCACATCAAAATGGGATTGCTAAACGGTCAGGGTAAACTTTATTTTCTATGGCAAAGTGTCTCCTAATTGAGTCAAAATTGCCCCAAAACTTGTGGATTTACACATTGATGGCTTCAGCATATATTAGAAATCATTGTTATAATAAAAACACAAGAAAAACACCATATGAAAGTTTTACTGGTTTAAAACCAAACTTAAATAAGATGCATATTTTTGGCACGTCTTGTTTTTGTTTTGTACAAAATGAAATGAAATTGGATCCTTGTTTTGAAAAAGACATCTTTGTCAGCTATGATAAACAAAGTCCAGTTTACTTGATTTATTTTCTGGAAACAACAGCTATTAAAAGAGTTAGGAGTGTAAAATGGACCAACTCTTATGATAATAGCACACTTTCGAAACCAGATTAAAATACCAAAAATCCAGAATACCTAATCATATATGCAGTAGAACCAGAAGACAACCCAAACACCAAAGGGGAGGGGCAAATAACCATTATCCCATACGGCTGAGAAAAAGACCCATTCTTTTTGTAGTAGAAAACTTTGAATTTGGTGGTGTTGATTACTGTTGTAATCTACATACAATTCCTGTTAATTACTCTGAGGCTGTAAACTCTCCAGATTTAAATAACTGGATTTTAGCAATGAAAAGAGAATTTGATTCCTTTGTAGAAAATAAGACTATTGAATGGCAGAAGGGCCCAAAAAATAAAAATACTATCGGTAATAGATGAATTTTTACTATAAAAAGTAAAAGAGACAGAAATCATAAGTATAAAGTTCATTTTGTAGCCAAAGGTCACTCACAAATATATAGAAAAAGATTATAGAGAAACTTACGCCCCCAAAACAAATATGGCTTCCATAAGATTACAACAGCAAATAGCAGTCCAGTATAACTTGTTGGATGTTATGAGTGCCTCCTTAGACTATGAAATATGTGTTGAGCCGCCAGAAGGCTTTAAAGGTAAGAATGGGAATTATGTTTGGAAACTTAAAAAATCCTTATGTGGGTTAAAACAGAGCAGTCAAAATTGGAATAAAACATTCCATAGTTATCTAACGTCATAAAATTTCGTGCAGTCACCTGTGTACCTCTGCATGTATGTTTGAAATGTCCACAATCAGATATCCATCATTTTATTTTGAGTTGATGATATATTAATAGCTTCGAAACCTAAGGCACACCTTATGCAAATTAAGACAAGACTGAACTCTCGATTCAAAATGACTGATCTTGGGAAATTATCCTGGTTTTTAAGAATACAATTTGAACGCAAAAATAATTCTATTAAAATGAATTAATCTAGATATATTGAGAAGATATTATCAAAGTTTGGCATGTGCAAACCACACTCAACTTCATGTGAAATGGATATAACAAAAACAAGTGACGAAGCCGATTTAATAGATAGCAAACCTTACTGTGAAATTATTGGCAGTCTGATATATATATAATGCTTGCAACAAGACCGGATATTTGGTATACAGTTACTAGGTTGTTTCAAGACCAAGCAAAACCAAATTCTTTCCATTTAATGAAGAAATCCTGAAACCCTTGAAATTGAAAGGATTTTTTGACTCAGACTGGGGGTAATTTAAGTGAGAGGAAAAGCGTGAGCAGATTTTGCTTTAGATTGGCAGAAAATAAACTAATGATTTCATGAAAATTCAAAAAGCAGAATTCAGTCACTTTGTCAACATGTGAAGCAGAATTTATCATTATTTCATTAGCAAGTCAAGAAGCCCTGTAGCTTAGAGCACTACTGAGAACTATGATGGTACTTGAGTCACTTAAAAACCCAAAAACTATTCATTGTGATAATCAGTCCAGTATTGTTTTGGCAAAAAACCCAGTCATTCATCAAAATCAAAACATATTGATATAAAATTTCAGTTTGTACATGATGAAATAAATAAAGGCTCCATTCTTTTAGAATACATTGAATCAGAGAAAAATGTAGCCGACTTGTTCATGAAGCCAATGATGGGAATAAAATGAAACAATTTCATAAAGATTATAGTAGGTAATTGATTCCTAACTTAGTAAATTAGGTATTGTATGCTCAGTCAAATGGGGCAGAAGAATACAGCAACTGCATCTCAGCAGAGGAGTAAAACTCCCCTAAATGACTGTCCGAGATATGACATTAAGCCAGCCAATCAATCTTAACCAAAACAAAAAGACAAAATTTTTAAAAAAATCACTAATCGTGTTTTTGTATCAATTAAACAAAAATTGTACTAATACTAATAATTCCAAAAATATTATTCACATTTTTTATTTTAATAAGTATTTCTTTTAAAAGTGGAAAATTCCATCTGATACCCTCAAACAGGGATGTGAGTTGGATTGTTTAGGGGGGAATTTATAGGTACCGGCCATCTGCAAATTGCTAGCAAATATTTATAGACTTTCCCATCAGTAGAAGCAGTAGATTAGTCAATCAATAAAGACTCAGGCATATACGAACAATGACAAATTACAAAGTCTAGACTTAATGCAGCCTTGTTACTTAGGAGTATCTTTTGTATCGCTTAACTAAAAACAAGGTGGTCACCTGAATTCCAATAGAAACAATGAATGTAGAATAAAAGATTAAATGGTCCATTATAATTACACTAATTCACTACTCAAACATAAATAATTATGATTTCATATTGTGGCAACATTATTTTTCTTTCTGGATGAACTATCACATCCTGTTCCAAAAAACAACATAGTTCCCAGTTCACTTGCAGACGATGCACCATCTTCATTATTTTCCGTGATGGTTGATCTATAACATTGGCAAAGGTCCCTCACATAGCATTAATTAATATCATCTGAGGGCTAATCACGCCATTAACATGTCACTTGCTGAATTGGGTAGTACATTGGGTGTTAGATGTTTGAACCCAAACAAGTTATCCCACTTGATATGGGTTGCTTTCACCTCCAGGAGAAGACAATTTACTATCTACGCTTTTCATGTGCTGTTCATACTGATATATGCCATTGGCTGGTGCACTGGATGGTGTTTCATCACATTGTAACAGTATATGGTCTCCTGGATCAAGCATCACATTCTGGCTGCAATTCTCTTGACAGTGCAGTGACATAGTTGCACAATGCCATTACCCTCTGGGACCCAGGCACATTGATATCACATTTGTAGGCTCCATTTGTCTTCAAAAGCAAGAAAACTTGGGCTACAAAAAATTGGAGCATTATCTGTCAGTATCTTAACAGGTGAACCATATTCTTAGGAGGAGGTGTCCTCGTGGTGTAATGGTTAAAGTGTTGGACTGCAGAATCGTAGTACGCGAGTTCATACTCCAGTCGCGCTATTACGTTCACTTTCGGGCAAATACCCTTGGGAAAGGTATGAACCCCCTTATCCTCCCAGCTATGGGTTAAACAGTACCATTACTGTTCTTCTAGGAGAATAGATTTGGCATTAAATAACCTAAAAACAGTTGATATGCCATTAAACAAAGAAACCAAACCATATTCTTAGGAAATAGACTTCAGTTATCACATAATGGTTGATCTATCCTGCCATGCCATTGAATACCACATGGTAAAACATGTTGGCCCTCAATCAGTCAACATAAGGAATCCATTGCCATGTCAGTGTGTTATATCCATGTTCAATTGATCCCAGTTGTCTTCCACTTAACTATTTCTCTTTTTCCACTGTACTGGAGCAGGGTCAATCATTTGACATTCTTCACAAGATAGAATTGCTGCTCTGACTACTGCTTTTGTGGTGAAGAGACATATTCTTAGGAAAAAATAGGTTACACACCGAATGCCTGGATGTCCACATCGTCAGTGTATGGCAAGAATCCACTCAGCTGTTAACCAATCTGTTAGAAAGGCACGTGCCAACAGTGAGGGGTTGGATCCTCACTTCATTATATTAAGCCACCTGTTCAGCAATATAAAGAGCTGTGCATGACTCTTTCCTTATACCAAGCTGAACCCTACTGGCTGGTACAATCATGTCACCACCTAACACTCATATTATATCTATTCAATTAGCCGGTTGTAACTAAGAGATTTCTTGCGTGCTACCAAAACATCAACTTTAGCATGATTACTTCCCTCATATGCAATCAGTGTTTAAATAAAAATATGGTTTCTATTTCATTGCTCTAAAATTTGATAAGTTTTGATCTATTGTATGAATAATAGCTGTAAAATCACTGGCTACAGAGATAGCTAGTACATTGAAGGTCAAAGGTGATGTTAATGTCAATAAAAGTAACATATTAGAATTTATCAATCATTAAATGACAAATCCAAATCTGTCTCAGATGATCATAGAGTGATAGATCAACTTAATTATTTTCAATAGCTGGATCAATAAAAGTTAAAACTACATATAGAGCTGATTATATACGTGTGTGTGTGTGTCTGTCTGTCTGTGTGCATGCGCATGTGAGTATCTATTTACTCAAACTCTCTGTCATAGATAGGATGTGACAAAAAATCAAAGCTGATTTGAATTCAGAGTTTTCCTTCTCCTAGACTGGTACCTAACAAAGGCTAAAGAATTCAGTCTGTTCACATTTATCTCTGACTGGAGAATAACAGATGAATTGATGCCATTCCAAACATTATAAGCATAAAGTGAAACATAAACAGCCTTATCCAGGATTTGAACTTGAGTAGACAATTCCATTACCTATGTTGATAAGAATTACACTAAGTGTGATCCCTATACATGATGAACTGTCAAAAGGATCGAAAATCTTCCATATTATTTATCTGATCATAAAATAGTAATATTATTTACAAATCCTATTTTGGTTTGTAACAAGGCCACATATTTTGAGTACACAGTGTGGATTAAATTCTCCAGAGTACTAATGGTCTGTAAGGCTGCCTTACAAAGCACTATTCCACAGCACAGGCACTCACATTGGATAATATCAATTTTGTGATTATTATTCAAGTTACTGACCATTTATTTACTTCTGGGCCAACTAGCAGTTAAGATAATTGTGTTTACAAAATTGATGGAAAAATAATTGTATAAAAGATTCTGTTCAGAAAATATCCAGCGATTCTGAATATTTCAAGAACCAATTGTGCAGCCTTGATATAACAATGAAAAAGTAAAAAAAAAACAAAAAAAAACCAATCCCAATTGATCACTTCAAAAATGGTTTAAAAAAAAAAGAAAAAGAAAGAGTATTGGGATAAGTTTTGAATGGAGACCATTGCCCTAGGTAGGCCACTTTTTTGTCAACATTTAATGGATGGATTATTTCAAGAAAACTTCAAAACATTTTCCCCAAGGTTAAAATCCTGACCCAAACCTCTTTGTCCTGAGTGATCTAGATGAGGAAGTACATAGTAGACAGCAACAAATCCTGGCTAATATCTTCTTTAAAAATATCACTCCCCCAAAAAACCAACATCTTCATAGAAGAATAAAGTGCATTTGCCATTCACTGTTTGCAATATAAACTATTTTGTTGATAAGAAGACAAGCACTAAAACACCTGAGAGATAACCGATAGAAAGCACCATGACTCACATGGTCATGTTATGGTTCAAACTGAATTTACAGAGGTCAAGAATTATTCTCTTATGATGTCACCAATATTTTTATGAGTCATGAAAGATTGAGAAAAAAAAACCTGAATCCCGGAGGAATTCTTTACAAGCTAAAATAGAAAACTTGATGAGAGATAAATATTTAGAATTTTATTACACCAGATGTAGACAGACTTTTTTCACCTGAGATAGAGAACTTGTCATATCTTATTTTAAACAAAACAAAAATATCTCATATCTAAAAGAACTTCCTCACTTTGAACAATATAATCAACAACTCTAAACAGATCTTATAACAATTCCTTAGTGTGCTATTTTCAATTTGAGCTTGGTACTGTAAGCCAAGAGAAAATCTTCACACATACATGTATGTGAACTATCAGACAAAAATGGATAAAAAACTTTACCAACTTATAATTCTGTAATGTATTTCTTTAAGGGTAAAATTTCTGTTACTAATGAATAACAATAGACAATAAAGGTAATTTTTTCCAAAGTCATATATGAAATAACAAAATAAATTAACTCTAATGATATCAACAGTTATTAACAAATTATATACACCTATCATCCTGATATTAGCTTTTTTCTTTTTGTAGTCCACTTCAGGATTCAAGTCTTACCTATGGTCTCTAAAACATGAAAAATAATGAGCTTTTACCCATGACATGTTGGCAGGTAGTTTCACTTCTGAGCTGCCCTTTTCCAAGACTGCTTGCTCCACCAACATCAGAGCTCTGCTTGCCTTACTATTTTATTCAAGGGAGAAATAGCAATAGTACAAAGGGAACATAAATAGTCTTGACCAAAATTTGAACTTAGCAGTAAAAATCTGACTAAGTTATTGACTGAATTTTGACCAGAAACTTTGATTGAACAATGTTCAATTAATGAGGATGATTAATAAGTAATTACTAGATTAAGTGCATTAACAAGAAAATCAATTATTTTAAAAAATAAATGTTTGTTCATAGCATAACCCGATGAACTTATTGATATACATATGTATTTAAAGTCAAGAAACACTGCAGTTATCAACACAAATATATATTTTAAAAGAAATGCAAAAAACAAATGTTCTTGCATAGAAAATGTGTTCAATGCTATTATGACAGAACAGATATAAAACCTAAACCATTAAAATAATGAACACAAGAAGTGATTTACTTGTTTCATATGGTGTGCACCATCATTAGATGCAAATGATTTTTGTCTGATGATGGTACACTACAAATGAAAGATCAAATAATGGACTTCTATAATGTGAGTGTGTGTGTGTGCATATATATATATATATATATATATTGTTAAGCAGAGCTGATACTTACAAACTATACTTACAATATTGAATATTTTGGAATGCAAAACATGTCATCATCATCATGTAACACGATCACCATGGATATCCCTGACCCTCTGTTGCCACCCCACCTTATCCATTGCTTCTGGCAGGTCTTCAGGGCTACATCCCGTATCAGCAAAGAGCTACTTTTAGTAATTTTTGTTTGAGCTCTATAGCTGATTTTTCAAACACTGAGGCCAGGGCTCCAACCTCAGCAGGACACCCCCCTTTTTTACCCACACAAAGAGCGATGCAGTTTGGAGATGTGGTTTTGAGTGTGAGTCATGGTAATCTTTCGATGGCTGTTTTTATTCTCATCTACAAAAGCCACCCTTATAGATGAGCAGCAGTAGTTCCTTGTTTGAACTAATCGATCCTGGCCATTGAACCATAGGGTTCATATGCCCAGGACCTGGTTAGGCATTACGTTGAGCCATCAGACGCTTTATCTGCTTGACTTTACATCCACCATGTTGCTTCCCATGGTTTTCAAAAATATATTTTTTTTAACTTCTTTCCATTTTTAAAACATATAATGTTCATTATTAATACCAACTTTGTTCTTTTCTTAAATTTTAAAACAAAGGTTTCAATGATTATACATTTCTATATATATATATAGTGATGTGCATTTGCAATGATATATACTCTTGATGTACATGACCAAATATCAAAGTTTTAGCGAGATGTTTAATAAAATTTCTGATTAAGACCAAAGGCCAAATTGAGTAACTTTATAATAAATATTTTGGCTAAAAAGAAATAGTCATAAATTTTTGGTTATATCTAATTTAACTGATCAGAATAAAAACTGTTCACCATACTCAATTCTCATTTGGAGAAGACAATGCCAAGTTTTCTCAATCCTCTCTAAAGGGAAGATAATATTCTCTCTTTGGAGAGACAAATAAAAAGTGCTTATTAGATGAATAAGAACATAATTACTTATTTTACAATGATACTATCTCCAATTCTTTTCTATTCATTCAAACAACAGCCAGTTTCTTTTTTTATACAAATTTTCCTTTAAATTCACTTCTCAGTTCTTCTTTTGTTCAATTAGACATAATTTAGAGAAGTTTATTTGATGTTCCCATATTAATTTCTATTATACTGAGTGTGAAATTTCATATATTCTTTATAACTTATAGTTTTCTGAAATGTAATCATGATTTTTTTGCTATAAAATTATTTTCCCTTTAATATACTTACACATACTCTTGATATGCTAACAAAAGTAAATTTCAATTACATAGTAATTATATCTTTAACAACTGTTTCATTGCAAATATTTAATTTTTGTGTTCCTTTTCCAATATACAAAAATTTTTTCAAGGTTGTTTTATGAAATAGTTTTTGTTTCATGACTATTTTCTTGCACCAAGTCATATTTTGTGGCATATAAAACAAGCTCAACATATTTTAACTTTACTTGATTATGAAGTTAGAATCAAGGACTGGATGTCGATGAAATCTAGGATAGCATTAAACAACCAGTTACCTCAGCTTCATATATAAGACTTGGTGGATCTTATTTGAGCCATACTTGATAGTGGGGACTGACATGTGAGAAAATACAGTATTTATAAGTTGATATGATATACATGGTGCATTCAATAAGGTTCCAGACTTATTTTGTACAGGCATTTAAAATTGCCGTAGACTCTTGAAAATTCACTATGTTATTGCTATACATCTTATGAGATGACTGACCAATTTTTATGATTTCAGCTTCAAATCAACAGCTACAGCAGCAATTGGAATATACCCTATTAAAGCCTGATTGTCACAGCTGGTGAATTTCAAAAATGCAATCTGGACATGAGGACACTTTAGAAGAATGATATGCAATAAAATTCTATTTTAAACTTGGAAAAAATGCTACAGAAATGTATGGAATGCTTCAGACTGCTTTTTGACCATCTGACATGAACCGAGCTTCTGTTTTGGAGTGGCATAAGAGATTCAAGGAAGGCAGAGAGTCTGTGAGGGATGATGAGAGGTGTGGGAGGAGTAAGAAAGTCAATACACCAGAGTTGATTGGCCAAAGGGTTAGGGTTACTATGTTGAGGTTTTAAGGGAGTTCAGCAAGAGATTCCATTGGAAGAGGCCAGCACTCTTCAAATCGGGTCAGTGGCATTTCTACCAGGACAATACACCAGTTCACAACTCCATCCTTGTCACAGACTATTTGACCAAGATGGGCATCAAGACAGTTCCTCCTCCTCCCTATAGTCCAGACCTTGCTCCCTGTGACCTTTGCTTATTCCCTAAGCCCAGAGGCTGTTGTTATGAGACAATTGAGGCAATGAAAGAGGCTGAGACGAAGGTCATTGACATGCTCACACAAGAGGACTTCCATGGGGCCTTCCAGAAGTTGTTGGAATGATACAAGTGCATTGCAGTCGGAAAAGATTACTTCAAAAGGGACTAGAGTTTCATGTGTGTACTATCAATAAAAATGCCCATATGAAAAAAGTCTGGAAACTTATTTAATGATCCTCGTACTTTTAAGAAAAAAAAATTCTGAATCTAATTCTTCAATATTATCATAAATCACTAAAACTGATTCAGTCTTTTAATGAATTGTAATCAGTTATAAAGTTATTTTGCTATACTAATGCTCATAAAAGCAATCAAAAATACTGATCATAAGAATAAAACCCATTTTTATTGCCTGGGGTTAGATATGCCATTAAGAATTCAGAACAAGTGGCTGGGATATCAAGCCACATTAATATACTAGTTTGTCAAGTCTTCCAAAAGAGCAAGGGATGTTTATATCATTAATTTCCCTAATAGATTCTCAACAAGATTTTAGAAGAAAAGGAAACTACAAATACCGCAACTACCAACCACAGTGGGCACCTTGGATGGCTTGAACTGCTTTGTTATATGATATATCCATTACAAACTAGCACATACCAAAACATTGTAAAACTTCTGACTCAATCTAAAAGTGTTAATATACATATTCCAGTTATCCTTTTATTTCAAAATGAATACAGAAAAATTTTCTTAAACAGTCCTTTACGGTAAGTTTTTAGAATAAGACTTTAAGCAGAAAGGAACACACTGAAATCAAAGCATCAATTTTTTAATGTTATTTTACTGAACTAGCAGTGAAAAAAAATATCATTCAGATAAAGATACCAATTTGTAAAAATGACTTAATATTGAAATGACATATCTAAAAAAAAAAACCCAAAACCCCCCAAAAAACGGAAACCCTTGATATCCTTTAATCATCAAACATTTCTGAATTCATAGTATGCAAGGTACAAAATAAAGTCTTGGAGTTGTTTTTTTTATTTTATCACCTCATATTTTTAACTGTGTTGTAATCTTTTTCTGTATTTCCTTTCCTATCAAAGTTTTATTTGGAATCCCTTGCCAGTTTCCAAACATAATTAGATATATTTTCAAATCTCCTGGGTCAATTATAATTTGTCTGCTTTTCAACAACAGAATATCAAAACAAATTACACAATTGAATTTCAGACCTTTTTTAAGCTTTCTCCATAATTTAATATGATTTCATATCATCGAATTTAATAAAGTACGAAATTTTTGGAAAACTAAATGAACTACCATGTTGACTTAATTGTTGTATAGATAACACATAATTAAAGAAAAACTGTTTGTGGTCCTGAACAGAAAATAAAAGTTAACAAGTTAATTCATAGCCAAACACGAGAAATTTTCCCCCAAATTTTCTATTGACCTTTGTTCAAAGTTAATTTACAATATGTTCTTAAAGTAATCAAAGAAAATGCCAAATAATGTTGTTGTTGTTAATACTATTCTTAAAAGCATCAGATATTAATTAATCTGCAAATTATTTACACTAGTATCTTTATCTTTTTGTTTGTACTTTGGTTAATACATTAATCAATCTTCCTCTTTATATGCTATATCTGATAACTTGTTGGTATATTGATAAGAGACAAGAAAATCAAATATATATAAATGGAAAAAAAGGAGTAAATAGTGTCATCAAGAATCAGATCAACATCACAGCAGGAAAATGTATAATGAAGGAGATGGCAAATATGAGTTTGTCATGAGACAACTTTTATAAACCATATTTTATGCAACATATAGGGGTTAGTTCTGTGGCAAAATAGAATAAGTCACTTTTTTTTTTTACAGATAATCCACATCTCTACAAAATTAAGCATGTGTAATGTCTTTGTTTTTTTTTCACTGTGAATATTCATTTTCTTGTGTGTATGCTCACAAAAGGTTTTGATACTTGGCTCTGGGAATAAAAAACAGCAAAATTACAGAAAAAATATTGACAACACTCAAACATTATCATATAAAATATTCACCAAAGGAAGACGAAAGAATAGAATCAAAACAAGAATTCAAGAAATGATTTAAATACTTCACTAAAAATTTTCACACACCACATGATTTTGAATTTTATTCAAATTCCATTTTAGTTTTTAATCAGAAAACTTTGATATTGTTGTATAGAGGCTTGTACCATGTGACTTTTGGTATCTCAGAGGAATAAGAGACATGTTTCTTAAGCACAGTCAGTATTAAGACCAACTTCGGACATAACACCAACAGTGCAAGACTTATAATATTTGTGGGACTGTACCACTTCAGTTAATAAATAGTTAACTCTATTTCACTGTGTATCTCTTCCTTACTACGATACAATAGATATGATATTGTCTTTTTTTTAACATATAGTAAATGAGTGAGGGAAGTGTAGCAGATCACTTTCATTAGTGACTTACTCTTTCCAGATCAAAAGAGTTAAGACAGCATCTATGAAATTCTGAAATGTCGGATGAGAGTTTAAGTCTCATCAGTAGTTGCTTCTTTATTTTCAAAATTTTGCTCTACTGCTTATCAATAAAGAATATTAGGGTAAAAAAGCAACAATGAGATGAATTAAAAGAAGTAACTAAATAATAGTAATGTAAGTCCTGGGGAATATTTTCAAAGAGAAATCCCAAATCATTTTCTAAGAAGTATTAACCAATACCAAAGTCACACTATAAAAATTGCACATTAAAATGTCAATACAACTTGGACTTCTCAAAATAAGTTGCTGTTCTTCTGAACCAATATTACAAATGTCTTATTCACTTGAAAATAAAAAAAAAATGATATAAGTAAGAAGTTATTCAACACTCCAATGTAGCCCGAGCCACTTCCAATACTTTCAGTTTAACTTTCCTCTCATAGCAAATAAAAGGTTGAAGGAAAATTATGAGATTTTCCTGATGCATCACATAAATAATCTGCATAGAGTGCAATTTTTTCTTTCAATAAAGTCAAAATGCATTCTTAAATGTAAATGAAATCACTGGCAATATTATGACACTAAAGCAAAATAAGCATCAAAAGTGAAGAAACAGTTCTCTGTTTAACCAACATTTACAATATTCTACAATATTAATAAAACAATAGATAAGAGAAGTGATCAAGTAAATTCACTTCGCTTTTCTTGATTGTAGTCCTTACTCGTCAATATTTACTAAGCTTTGATTAGTCTAGTACAAAACTGAAAATGTGTAGAACAGAGTAATTATCAAAACCACTACATGAACAATAGTGTCTGCTTGCTAAATATGGCTTCACATTAAGACTTTTTTTCTATTCAGCTTATCTAAGTGTGACACAATAACACAAATCTGAAACATACAATAAAGAGCAAACTAAACTAGGATCAAACTATAAGATTAACATCTGATCCATTACACATAGTAAGACATTCCCAATATATAATAAATGAGCTTAATTTCATCTTGTAAAATCCACAAATATGGCACATTTCAGAGTATCAAATAATATATACTGACGAAATCATTTCTTGACACCAGAGAAAACAAGGGAAAAACTAGTATAAGGTTGGTCAGGCTGGGAAAAGGCAATTGCAACAACCTTGAGATTCATTAGGGGTTTGCGAAAATTTGTACTCATTTTGCAACCTGTTACAGGTGGATTAACTTGACAACAACAATTGGTATATATTTAAAAAATGAAGGTGGAGAATACTGATAGGTACATTTCATCTCTTTAAATAGTTAAGTCAATGGTTAAGTGACACATAATCACTGATCATAAATGTTAGTAAAGATTAGTAAATGATTTTTGGTTTGTAAAGAAATGAATATCACAAAGTAAGCATACCTCTTCTTCCCACCTGAGCAAGATAATAGGGGATATAAATTTAAATTAACTTTTGGGAAAATACTTAAGATGATTGACATTCATCTGATATAATAGTCATTTTTTAGTTAACTACTGCAAAAGTTAATTCACAATCAGGTTTTCAAATATATATATTTTTATAAGACAATAAGAAGATGAAAGAGACTAAATTTCAGTCCGACTTTCTTGGGCACTATCCAGTTAAAATTGGAAAATCTTGAATGATTTCTGTTCCTGATAAAATGTTTTCAAAATATTGCTCTATGAAAAAAAGGTGAACATTTTTTTTTGTTAAAATAACTATATTTTAAGACTTACTTGAAATGATTTAGAACCACTTTCATTATTCCAATTCAGTTCTTATGTCAATCAAATTAAAGAAGTTGTTATAAGATGAACAAGATGGGTTAGATCTTTTTCTTCTTCTTTTCCTAATGCAAGTTGATATGGTAGCTCAAGTTATAAAGAGAGTGAGAGGCTAATTTTGAGGGAAGGAGAGAGAGAGAAGAAAAAATAAGAAGAAAAAGCAGACATAGAGTCTAAAGGAATGGTCAGCTGACTTCTGAGTGACTCAGGCTTAAGTTGTGGGTCAGCCAGTCACTGTGAATGATTAAGGTAATTTAAAATGACACCCAAGAGGTCCAAGGTTTTCTGCTTAGGTGTGGAACAAGCAGAAATGAATATGTTCTTCCCTCGACTATCAGGCTGAAGTAAGGGGACAACTTGAGAAGAGGTGAAGACAATAGTTGATCACCAATCAGAGGAATGTAAAGAGAAAGAAAGTCATGACCCCCATTTCAGGTGGAGCTTCGAAAGGAGATTTCACATCAGACATGAACCTATGAACAAGCATGCTCAAACTACAACAGAAAACCAGGAAGAAAATTCAAGGTCTGTGTATGCTCTCTCTTTCTCCTCATGACTAGTTGATTCTCTTTGTCCAGCTAATGCAGTTGACTCAACTTTTATACTCTCTTTCTTTCTCCTGACAACTACTTAAAAATTGTAGCAGCAAATAAATTTTTGAGCTAGTGAACTAAGACAGTTTCGTGTGTGTCAACTTTTCCCATAGCAAGGTTACAACAGATTCTGACCACTATTTAAGACATAGTGACACATGCATAAATCCGTTTGAGAACGTGGTGGTACAACTGTACATTTGCAATATAATGGTACGGTCATCCTATTTGGTGCAGTAACATTACAAACTTTTATTTGGTACTAATATGGTATGCGTCCGAGGTCATTAGAAAATTTTAGAAGGAACATATCTGTTGCTATGAAGTCCTGCTCAAAGGTAAATCTTTGGTAACTGTCTATTTAAATCATTGATTTTCGTGTCTTGTAAAATCATGTGCTTAACATTTGCATTTAAATGTAGACTTTCTAATTAGACAAAGTTTATTCCAGGTAAATATTTTTGAGACGACAAAATAGATCTGTTTTAAAATTTAGCCCCCTATCCCCATGTCTAGCACTACTCAATTTTCTATTACTGAGGAAATCTGTGTTCGATCTGGACTGAAAGTATTAAAATGTCTCCATCTGCATACTAGGAAGTATTAGAAGCTTTACTTTCATAGCACTGGTTCAACAGAAAATCAACAATCTGGCAATAGGAAATCTATGGCTGGGGGGAGAGAAATATTATGATATAAGAATAGTCGATTGGACTTTAACTAAGTTAAAACTTAAATGATAAGGAAGTACCGTGATTTTTTTTTTTTTTTCCATGTACACATGGGAAGCAGCATGATGGATGTGTGAACCCTGCAGCTTAACGCTCAGGATTGTAAGTTCGATCGGTGAACTACTGCTACTCATCTATAAGAGTGGCTTCTATAGATGAGAATAAAAACAGCCATCGAAAGATAACCATGACCCACACTCAAACAACATACATAAACTGCATCGCTCTTCGCGCGGGTAAAAAAGGGGTGCGTCCTGCTGAGATTGGAGCCCTGGCCTCAGTGTTCGAAAAATCAGCTACAGAACTCAAACTCAAACAAAAACTATTAAAATGCAAACAAACAATACAAATAGCAACATTTAATGTTAGAACCCTAAATAGAATAGGTCAACTACCAAAACTTATCGCATCAGCCATAGAACATAAGATAGACATAATTTGCATACACGCACACCGAAGATATCAAATATCACCAAACAGGCAATGGATGGACGCTGACCACTGTATCAGCTTGGAAAAACTCTGTCAATGCCACAGTAGGAGGGGTTGGAATGCTTATAGGACCTAAAGCGATAAAAACACTTAATAGCATTGAGAGAATTCAACCTAGGATGATGACAGCCACGTTTAATGGCAACCCCAGAGCAACAATCATCTCATGCTACAGCCCTACCAATATTAGCGAAGAAACCAAACTAGCCACCTTCTACGATGAGCTATCCTCTCAAGTGCGTAGCATTCCGAAACACAACCTGCTAATCATTGGAGTAGATATGAATGCCCAAATCGGGAAAAAAAGACATAACAAATACAGCCTACACAACACATCAAATAGAAATGGACAACATCTAACAGATTTCATGATAGAAAATAGATTAACTTGCCTCAATACAAACTATCAAAAAAGAGAGGGAAAATTATGGACCTACACATACGCGAACAACAGTAAAGCGCAGATAGACTATGTCTTTATAAATAAGAAATGGAAAAATAGCGCGATGAATTGCGAGGCATACTCCTCTTTCGAGGGCGTGTCATCCGATCACCGATTAGTCACGGCAAAAATACAACTAAGCCTACAAAAAAACACCACACGAACAGCGACCACTAAAAACTATGACTGGGCCCTCCTTAACAACAGAGATATAAGAGATAAATATGTATTAGAACTAAGAAACAGATTCGAGACACTACAAGAGAAGGAAGAAAAAATACCCCAAATGACGAATATGAGAACTTCGTTAACACACACCTCAAGGCAGCATCGAAGTATAATCCAACAAAACCTAGAACAAAATATAGAGCCCCATGGGAAACAGAAGAGGTTAGAGAAAAATGTGCACTAGTGAAAACTGCCTCCAAAAGCCACCGGAAGAACCCAACAATTGCAAATGCCCGAATACTAAAGAAGATACAATATCAATTAGCAGGCATATATCTAAAAGAACAAATGTAATTCATACAAAATAAGATAGATAAGATTAGAGACTTGGTGGAGGATAGTCTGGCAAACAATAAACGAAGTGAGTGGAAGGAAAAGCACAGCCAAAGCAAAACTGAAAGCGGCAAACCAACAAAAAAGAATTAAACTGTGGAAACAATATTTTGAAAATCTACTAGCTAACCCTCCGAACATTAAGCAGGAACCAATCACCAGAATTATCAGTAAGCAATTAGACATTAAACTAGGGCCGTTCACTAAAGAAGAACTCGACTCAGTTCTTAGAAAAATTAAAAATAGAAAAGCCGCAGGGCTTGACGAGATTCCCCCAGAAGTCTGGAAGACGAGACAATTCGATGACATACTGCTCCGACACTGCAACGCAGTTTATAACCAAAACCCGATAGACAGATGGACGAAGGGATGCATCCTCCCCTTCCCTAAAAAGGGTGACCTCGGATTAGCCAAGAACTATAGAGGTATAACACTCATATCCATAGCAGCCAAAATCTACAATGCCCTACTACGAAACCACATAGTACCCCAAATCGACAAAATCCTGAGGAAAAACCAAAATGGCTTCAGAAGAAACAGGTCCACAACCTCACAAATATTGACCATTCGTAGAATCCTAGAAGGTGTAAGGGCAAAAAACTTACAGGTGACATTACTATTTGTCAATTTTACCAAGGCCTTCGATTCCATTCACAGAGGGAAGATGGAACAAATACTACTAGCATACGGCCTACCAGAAGAAACCGTAGCAGCAATAATGATCCTCTACAGAAACACCAAAGTGAAAGTGCGTTCACCGGATGGAGACACAGATTACTTCGACATTGTAGCAGGAGTACTACAAGGGGACACGCTTGCCCCATACCTCTTTATCATCTGTCTAGACTACGTACTTAGGACATCGATTGATAACATTAGGGAAAACGGCTTTGAGCTGACAAAGAAAAGAAGCAGGAGGTACCCCGCAAAAACAATTGCCGATGACATAGCGCTACTGGCCAATACACCCAACCAAGCCGAAACACTACTGCATAGTTTGGAACGAGCCGCTGCAAGCATTGGACTCCATGTCAATGCACAGAAAACTGAATTTATGTGCTTTAATCAGAAAGGCGTCATCTCCACACTAGACGGAACCTCCCTGAAACTGGTTGACAAATTCACCTACCTAGGAAGCAGCATCTCATCAACCGAAAAAGACATTGACACACAGCTAACGAAGGCATGGACAGCTATCGATAGGCTTTCGATCATATGGAAATCAAACCTGACGGATAAAATGAAACGCAGTTTCTTCCAGGCTGCGGTCGTGTTGATACTGCTGTATGGATGCACTACTTGGACGCTGACTAAACAGTTGGAGAAGAAGCTCGACGGCAATTATACAAGAATGTTGCGAGCAATATTTAACAGGTCCTGACGGCAACACCCCACACGGCGCCAACTGTACGGCCACCTACCACCTATCACGAAAACTATACAAGCTAGACGAACCAGACATGCCGGACACAGCTGGAGAAGCAAAGACGAGATCGTAAGTGATGTGCTCCTGTGGACCCCCGCATATGGCCAGTCAAAAGCAGGACAACCAGATCGAACATTCATACAGCAGCTATGTGATGATATGGGATGTAACCCCGAAGACCTGCCGAAGGCGATGAATGATAGGGAGACGTGGAGAGAGAGGGTCAGGGATATCCGTGCTAGCCGCACGTCATGATGATGATGATGATGGTATGCTAAAAACTATGAAAATAAAGTCAACTGTTCTTTTCTGTCATTGAAAAAGAGTAAAATATAAACTTAGCCTCTAGGGTTTTTTTTTTCATATCCCATTACAACCATTACAAGTGAAAGGTCACATTAGCATTCATCCATTGTAATCTGATATGGTTAATCAGATGACATCCAAAGAAAAATATGAGTTATATTACTCTAAGCATTCTGTTACAGTATTACTATTTTTCTCTTATTAAGTTTTTCACACCAGCTGGTGCTGTTCCACTGGAGTCTGAGTGAGATTAAGTCTTCTCAGTATTTTAGGAGATTTTAACAATGCAGTGATCTGTATGGTCTCAATTCTTCTTCGGATTTCCAGTCCCTCCAATCTTTTTTCCAAACCTTTGAAGACTGTTCCAAGTGCACCATTTACCATTGGTATCACCGTCAACTTCCTATTCCACAAGTTTTTCATCTTTCTGATGAGAATTTTTCTATCTTTTCTCTTTCTTTTTTTTTTGTTACTCTGCAGTCTGCCAGGATAGCAAAATCCTCTAGATAGCAAATTCTTTTTTTTTTCTTGAGGATTCTCTCTGTGATTAGGCGATCCATTTGTATTGCAAAGAAAATTAATCATTTCATTTCCTAAGACAGATTCTGGCTTGTATATATACCATTTGTTAGTATAGTTAAATATTGCACAATTCCCAATGGATCACCTTTCCTACCCAGTCATGCCTAGTATTGTATTTCTTTTGTGCTACTTTGTTGTATTTGCTTAATATGTGATTAACCATTTCATCTGTTTCTTCATAATCTACATTTGTTATTCTGATGTGTATTATCAATTTTCACTTTCCATCTTTATGGCATCATTTTGTGCTGCTATCAAAATAGATTCAGTTTCTTTCTCAAGGTTTTCTTGTGAGTAATTTCAACTGTTTGTAGCCTAAAGTATCTAAAAAGTTTTTCTTTTTTTTAGTTTTTGTTGTTTTTCTGTTAGTTCTTATGTTGCCATTGCTGTTACCGGTCAGTGTAATTAGTTTTTGCTCTTTTTTATGTATACCTTAAGTCCTTGTATTAATACATCTATGCACTACTTAATGCTAGCAAGCTTTTTTTCTTTTCCTCTTCTTGATACATATTGTATGTCTATACCATCTTTTGGATATAAAATCTTGTGTAAAGTCATCAATTTTCTTGTCCTTTGGTTCATTTGTTTGAATTCCTTCCTTATTCATTTTAAGAATGGTCCAGACTATCTTACAAGGAAGACTGCTCAAGTGTTTATACCTTCAATGAGATTTCTGCTGCAGAGCTGAGTTTCAAAAAGTTCTCTTGTTCTTGAAGTACTCTTTTCTTATTTTTTTTCTTTTATCTTGGTTTGTTTGATGGTGTCTGCTTCTAAAATTCCTCAGTACTTGGAATTTTCCTTCTCTCTAATCATTCTTATTTTGTCGTTTTATTCCTTTTGTTGTTCCCATTTTTCATAATCAGCATAGTATGTGTTTCAAGTTCTTTTTCATTTTTAGCAAATATCATTATGATTTACAATAATTATAAAAATTATATAAGACTATCACATAAAACATCTTAGAATACTGCAATAAAAATGCACAGTTTAATTTCTATTTTAAAACAGTTCTATCATTGATTGATGATCAATGATGAATAGTTTCAACAGTCGAAATATATTTCTACACTTTGTAAATTAAAGTCATAACTTTTCTATTCCTAACACTTTAATTGCTCACCACTGACAATTTTGTTTTTTCATTTTCAATGCAAGACATGCAGACCTAGTCTCAAAATTTGTTCAAACAAATTTTAAGTAAAAAAATCCACAATTTATGGTTTGAATATAGGATTTTATTTGCTCCTTACCATTAAAACTATTTCGAGTGAAAAATAGCAAAATGTTAAGCAACAAAATAGTGACGTATCAGGCTTTCATATGCAGTTAGTGCTTTGCAATATAAAATTGTAATTAATGATTCATTTACCTCCGACCACAAAATTTTTGTGTGAAATAAATGAAAATATGTACATTCATTAGAGTAAATTAAAGGTTATGATATATTCATTGAATCTTACTTATGATAACAAATAAATAGCATAAACATCTAGTTTAAAACAGTTCTTCAAATTTTGATATAAAGTAAAATATTTCCTTCTATTTCATAGCTTTACATTCAAAACAATTTGTACAGAATAATCAGAATAATTTTATTTGTTTTTTTATTTATTCAAATTCCTCAAATCAATGGCCATTTCTTTTGTGTATCAATATAAATTAAAGATAAAAGGAAAAATAGAATAACACAAAAAAACCCTATTTTTAAATTTTTTTAAGTCATGATTCATTGATAGACAAATATTTACATCCACTAAATAAAGAAATGCTGCCAAATTTCTTTGTGCAGCAAAATGCTTTATCATTTTTCTCAATAGGGCTAGTGTATTTATGAATATAATACAAAAAATGTTATACTAAATTTTTAACCTCTTATTAAGAGGTCACATATTACATAGAATATTACAAAGTTTTGTTGAGAAACATTTACAGTTTATTATTACAACTTGCAGTTAACTCATTGCTAAAAATCAAGTGTTACTTAAATCTCACTTCATAATTCTCCAGCATTTCTGTACAGAAATCAAGAATTAATGCTTTTTCTTAATCCTTTAGGCTTTGTAATAATTGGAATAAAAGGCATCATTTTTAACAGTTTCCACAAAATTTTGCTGTCCTGTGCTGAATTTCTAACTCCTAATTCTCATTATGGATATTTGTGTGTTGCTACAGAGGCAACTAATATGAACAAACTCTTTAATTGTTTTATTTAACTGATGGTCTCCTAGAACATTCACTGTTATATAAATATTTTGTTGTTTCAAATATCTTGCACCAATGCTTATCTCGTTGCTAGTGATGTCTAAAAATGTGTCCTAAAATGCTGTTACAAGACAAAAACAGATTTTGTTTTGCTTCATCTAAGTACAAAAAATGTCTTCTCAACAGCTATAGTTTTTAGCACTGTAGAACTTCTAATACTGCTGAAAGCTTGCATAATAAGATTCAAGCATTTTTCTACTAGTGATATTATCTTAAATACATTTTTTAAACTAATTTTTTGTTGACAACCTGTGTATGAAGTTGATATAAATTTTGATGAACCATCATTAACGCTTATTATATTTAATAGAATGTAAAATCATAAATGAGTATTTTATGATTAATTCAATAGTTATCATCAATGAAAAACTATAATGATTAGAGTGAGCTTAAGCAGAGACACCAGACTATTATTAAGTTAAAAATTAGATTGGAAATGGCTCCCCCCCACCACCAGGTTAGAGCATTTTAATAGTATTCCACAAATAAAAATCCTGTGACAATCAGCCATATTTGTTATAGAAGGGTTACATAAAAAAATTAAATAATTCTTGATGAAACTTTCTCTTGCCAGAAAATCATATCACATCAGACTGAAAGCATAAGATATAAAGAATCTAAATTGTACACAAGGGATTTACTAACAATACACTATTATTGTGTGTGATTGAGTTTGAAAAGGGAAAACTCACAGATCATAAAAAAATTTGGACTGTTTTAATCATTGAAACTCATGATGATCCCATTTTACCAGTGTCAACACACTGGATACAAAACATTCAGTGTTGACTCAGCAATTGATAAGCTATTTAAAGTTGTCACTGATTAAATAAGATTTTAATTTGAAAAAGTTGCACTTCAAATGACTTAAGTTGTACATCAAATTAAAGCAATGATTTTTTTTTTTACTAAGATACAAGTTGATAAGAGTGATAAGATATATTATTAGTTTAGATATAAATAAAAAATGATAATTAGAAATCAAAACCAGTTCACACACTGTCCCCTCATTTTGAGATCTTCTTGTATCAAAGTTGAAGTAAAATGCTTTTATACATGAATCTATGTTCTCATACACAACTATGGGCTAATCACAGATATTGTTTCATTGATTTCTTCTTCAAAGTAATCTGTAATCTATTTGAGTAACTTCAGTCAGTGATGAAGCCATCATAGTGTCAAATGTGTTGTAGCAGCCTTCCTCAGTAGAATTTAGAGGTATTGCAAACGGGGGCACATTATGTGTGATTGTGCTATAATCTATATGTTATCTTCTGCTTTGTATAATATCATCAACTTTAACAAGCTCTAACTTTTACTATAGAAGTATTTTTTTTAAATAATTTCAACATTTTTATTAAAAAATCATTTTTTAAACATTAGAGTTAAAAAGGAGTATCTTCAACATAGTATATTCTAAACTTGTTTATGATTGGTATTTTCTTATCCCTGAAAGAAAAATATTTTTCAATAACAAAAGCCTTATTATTACACCAAAAAATTATATCAAATTTATTTTTAATTTCTTAGATTGTAAATTATAGTTAATTTTTTAATTAGTTTTTCTTTCATTTGAATTTCATTTGCATTTTCTTTATAACTCTCTGACCATCATTCTAAAGTTGTTAGTACGTATCTATCCAAGCCATTTGCCAGGATGTGACACAAGGTGAATTTTTTGAAGCAGTTTAACAGAAGTGAATTCAGAGTTTTCCTTCTTCTAGATCTTCAATCAGTAAAATATTTTCAACAACTAAATGGTTAGATTTTTTAATATGAAAACGATCTGAAACATACTGCAGTGAAAATGAGAGAGCAGTTAAAAGCCAAGAAAATAAGTGTTTTAGAGTCAAAAAGTTAGTTGTCTGTGTTGGAATTATCAACTGAAATAGTTCCTAATGTATATATTAGGTTTGGTGAAGCAAAATCACTGAACTACTTCCTGGATTTCTAGGTGACGGCGTGTCACGTGACTTGCCACATATTTTGGCACCCAATTTATATTCTCCTTCCCTTTACCACTTTGTTCATCCCTTTTTCCCAGCTAATAAAGCTTGTGTACACAGGTACAAATCCTCCTCGCCTCAGATACTCGTCTATCATTATTTTATACAAACACTATGAGTTGTCCTACTATGAAAACTTTAACAGTCTGACTTAAATCCTTTAAATTTCAATTATTTTTAGAAAAGTTCAAATTTAAACGATTTCACTGATGAATTCTATGTTTAAACTCTTTCCATAGATTTTCTATGGAATTTAAATCAGACAACTAACTTTTTGACTGTAAAACACTTATTTTCTTTGCCTTTAACTGCTCTCTCATTTTCACAGTCGTATGTTTCAGACTTTCCAACAAGAGTGAAATAAAATTGGAGTTAATTTCAGAAAGAAATTTACTTTAAATTATTCTAAATGTCTGACAGCTGTCACACTATTAAATATTGAATACTGTTTATCAATTTGAGTCCAAAACTTGTGGTAAATTTGTCCATGAATTTAGTTTTAGGCAAATATTTCCTTTTTTTTCTTATACATAGTATATTTTAGCTATTTACTTAATTCAGAGGAAGTTTAAATTCAGGAACAAAAAAAAATAACTACTTTCTTATAAAAAAAAACTTTAAAAATATCACATTTCCAATATTTCTGCATTCCTCAACCCTCCTCTCTCTCTCTCTATATATATATATATATAGAGAGAGAGAGAGAGAGAAAGAACATAGACATTATACAAAAGAGAACAGAATCCTGAACATTTTACATGTTATTATCTTGCAGATTAATGCTTAATCTTTTAACTTTTGCAGTTTGAATTTGTATTGTTCATTGGAAAATGAAAAACATAAATCTCTGTAGCAAAGTTACCCCAACATTAAAAATAAAAAGACTGAAATGTAAAAGGCAAGCCTAGTGTTGCTATCTTTTGCACATAAACAAAATTTAGCTAGTTAGGTAACATGTATAAAAAGTATAACTAAATATATCAAAACAATCTAAATCGGTAGACTAGGTATACAAATAGAATATAGTTTGATGTTGTAAATATGCAACAAATGGCCAGAGAGAATCATAAATAAATATTATTAACATTTAAAACTATTTTTGGCAATTACATTGAGTTTTGAATCTATCGCAGGTGACTATCTTCAAATTTTTTCACTATATACAATGGAAAACATCTAGTAGGAAGTTTACTTGGGCTTTTCTAGTATTAAAAACAGTTTCAGTTTCTTTATTCTACTGTATAAGATGATTCCTTATATATCAGATCAGATGCATTTTCACCTGCATAATAATACCAAGATGCAAATAAGAATCCTTGACAAGGTCATTTTACTCCCAAGTGATCAGGTAAATTGGTTCTCAGAAAGTTGCTGGCCTCACCGCCTATAAACATTTCACCTCTCTTGTCAGATAAGGAATATGGCCATTTCGAGCCTATTAAATTCTCATTGAACAATAAGATAGAGAATTAGATTACAAGTAATAAGCTGACAATTTGTAAATGATGATAACATATTTTTACTGTTGGGTAATAGATAAACTGTATTGTTGCTGTTGTCACGTGGGAGATATTAAAGCTATTGCTTGTTGACATACAATATCAAGCTACCGATAATATATTACTGGGAAATAGAGGTTGTTTTTATGAGAGCAAACATCAATACTGACTCATGTTTCTTGCTTCTTACCAACTAAATAAATTCACAAATATGCACTAAATAGCAAAATATTACAAACCAAAATTGATCCCACAATGAATTTATTTCTTATTGTTATTTACCCACCAGAATCAGTT
Organism: Sepioteuthis lessoniana; assembly: GCA_963585895.1. Lineage (NCBI taxonomy): Eukaryota > Metazoa > Mollusca > Cephalopoda > Myopsida > Loliginidae > Sepioteuthis > Sepioteuthis lessoniana. Next base: position 104,967,258 of record OY757920.1, on the reverse strand, counting down.
TCTCAAATTCCCTGATCAATGGGTTGTTTGAACTAATATTTTCCTCTTTATTTGTTTTATCACTTTATTTCAATTGATATAATCTTTGACCTACCTTGGAGGTATTATTAATCCTAGATAAGAGGAAAGGGTGTCCGACAGTATATAGTTTCACATCAGTCAGCAGTTTATAAGATATTAATATTTGTTTCAGGTGAAAATGAAAAATTCCAGCAACATATACCAAGCAAATCAACACCTTCTAATCTCAGCACAATCTGGTAATACAGGATATAACTTTTTTAGTTGAAAGCATTTAGACTGTTTTCCTTTTTCTTTATTGAGCATAAATACTCATATCAAATTAAACTCTATATTAGCTTAGCTTATACAGTTTCTTTCATTTTCTCTAAAGGGGTTTTCTACATATCTATTTGGACCATTTTCAAAGATGACAAAATGCTTATTTTGCCATCCAAATATATTCAACCAGTGTTGATTCTGTCTTTTTAGTGTATATCGAACCTACTTTTCACATGTTGATTTATATTCGTTACCATGGGATATTTAACACATTTTATGATCATGTTTTTCTCACGTGAAGGTCAAAGTTTTATAAGGAAGTTGTAGAGATTTTTCTAGACAAATCTTTTCTTATGTAACAGAAAAGCTTATTATATTTACCAACCCCTCCGCTCGGGCAGGATATGACACAAGATCAATTTTTAAGTGGAGTTTAACAAGTTTTGAATTCAGAGTTTTCTTTCTCCTAGACTAGTTGCCTCACCAAGGCTGAAGAACCTAGTCTGCCCTACTATTTACCCATAGCTGGAGGGAGAATAATCGGATTCATACCTTTCCCAAGGGTATTAGTGCTATGTGAAATATAATCAGTCTCGTCCAGGATTTGAACTCATGTCGCCGTGTCCATTTCCTATGACGATAACCATTACACCACAGACACCTAACAGAAAAGCTTATCATTGTTTTCATGTTAAGTACACAGACTCAAGTTTTATATTTTATTTGCTTAAGCAGCTTTTTGTAATGTTGGCATTTTGAAATAAACAGAATGAGTTCCATAGTACTGATATATTCCTGATCAAAAGTAGCCCAAAGTTGCCAAATGAAGTAGGTTTTTTTATGGCAAATACTTATTTAAGGTTTTCATTTAAAATAAGAACTAAAGAAAAAGATATATAAAATGAGAGAGAAAAGTTTTGTATCAAATAGGTTTTCAATACTAATTTACAACATGTATACTTAGCCAAAATTAGTGCTGGTACCTAGTGATGCACGGGAAAATAAAAGATAAGAGAGAATTTTCATGAAATAATTCTAATAAATTGTTTAGTAAAATTCCTTGGATACCAGAATATAAAGATAACACAAATACACAAAAATAATTTAAAACACAAAAGGGAAGTTCCGATTAGTTTCAACAAGCTTCTTACTAGACAATATTTCTTGTTCTACCATTTTCAAATACAGTCCTTTTTGCATCTTTTTACTTGGGAATCTCTTACATATGACTGGCCACATGAAAAACATGCATCCAACTTCATCTAATCCATTATTTCTTTTCTCTCACTGCTACCATGGTTACATAACCAAATTTTGTCATAGAAGTGCTACTCAACTAGCATGTAGATATCTGGTAGAAGCCATTATTCTCCATGTCTACAGCTGGTTTGAATTCAAAGTTTTCTCTCTTAGACAAGTTATTAAACCATGGTTAAAGAGCCAAATCTACCCTATTTACTCACAGCTGGTGGGAGAATAGTTGGATTTATACTTTTTCCAAGAGTATAAGTATTGTGTGAAATGCAAACAACCTCATTAAAAATTTTAATTTAGCTGTATCCACTTACTATGTTGATAATCATGACTCCTGGAATAACTCAAACAATTTTTTTTACTTGATATCAAAACTTCTATCTCATTCCATTTGACCAGAAATATTTTACCATTTAATGACCACCAGTGATTACAAATGGACTTGGAGATCAACTTCACAAAATCAACTCAATATCCATATCATTTGATATTTTTGTTTGATCATAAATCTCAAGCAAAAATACATACACTACAGCATAATAATATATATAAAATACACTAATTGTCTGTCATAGGTTTGACATTTTCATGTTCCAAAATAGTTGAAAAGTACACATTGTTTTTAGTGATAGTAGTTTCATTAAATAACAAAATAAGGATAAATTACTGTTAAAAGTATTTGCAGTTAGATTAACTGTCAAACAGAAAACATTTAAGATCAGCAAAACTTCAGGAAAAATCCAGAGTTTGAGAAGAGACAAATTCATTAGAGATAAAATATGCTGAGTACTACTAAAAAAGCGGAAACAAATGCATAAGCAACAAGATATGCTGAGCACTGCTGAAGGAGCAGGGACAAACTCATAAGCATCAAGATATGCTGAGCACTGCTGAAGGAGCAGGGACAAACTCATAAGCAACAAGATATGCTGAGCACTGCTGAAGGAGCAGGCACAAACTCATAAGCAACAAAATGTGCTGGGATGAACTCATGAGTGATATTCTCCTCTGGATTCCTACACATGGAGAGACCTGTGCTGGGTGATCACAGTAAAGGCTTTCATAAGCTCTGTGTAGACACTAGAGGTTCTGCTACAAGAGATGGCTAGAGAGAGGGAGAGTCAAAAGAGTCCATGATCTCAGTATGACTTGACAGTTTTATACATGGAGAAATAATAGATTGGAAAAATCCAACAAGATGTGAAAAAAATATTCTGAATAATTCTTTGATTACATAATGATGAAATATCAATTTGAATCCATTGTCTGTGTTTTGGTTTATCCTCTTTTTCCAGTTTATATATATATATATATATATATATATATATATGCAACAAAATTAAATAGATAAATAAAGGAAGAGAAAAGAATATTGTCATCCCTCATAACTTTAAGATATGAATATTTTTTGTTAAATGAGGGAATATCTCCCACTTTTTCCCAAGTTTTTACTTCCATTCTATCACTGATCCTTTCTTCCATATAGCTAATCCTATATACAAAGGTAAATGTTCTTTCATTGAATTTTTCCAGAAGTGCTAGTAGGGTAAAAAAAAAGTAACGTGGAATCTTGAGGAAAAGGTTAAAAGACATTTGTCTTCCTTTCTTCTTTTATGTAGATACATAAATATCATTCAACCCTTTCTTCATGATGAATATATTACACTCCTAGTTTAGTAAATACTAAGCTATTAATATATATGCTGATTTGTATAGTAAAAGCATGGGTATGGGTTGGGAGCATAGTTTCATCTATCCTTTCCCTGCTTCCTCAGGATGAAGGTAACTAAGTAGTTACAACAGGATTAATATATAGATTGACAATTTAAATATGCTCCTCTTCATTCTCCACTGCACTGTTTTATGAAAACTTTTTCTTCCTCACCTTCATCCCACCTTCACACCAACATTCTTTGACTCTACCCTAAAATGTATTTACCCAACCACTCCATCACAAGCAGGTCAATTTTTAAGCCAAGTAAAACTGGTTTGAATTCAATTTTCCTTCTTATAGACCCGTCGCTAAAGAACCTAACTCCTTTACTATTGGTTCATACTTGGGGTAATGAAAAGATGGATTCATGCCTTTCCCAAAAGGCATTTGAGTGAACTCAGGTTCATAAGCATTACACTAAGTGTATGCTTTGACCAGAGTATTGTAGTGTCTCTCTTCCAACTTTCTCATGCATATTCATAACTGGATTTATAACATATTGGAACAATAGATAAGTAGACAGATTTAAATATAGTGATAAACAACCAGACTAATACATAGATTATATTATTTTCATACATGAAAGACAAAGATTGGTTTTTATAGTAAAGCTGACATTGAATAATTAGCAAGAGAAAATTGTACAATTCTTTTGTGAAAGGTAACAAAAGAATTATGAGTCTTTTGTGTATTTCTCTCGAGGAACACCAGACAGTTGATTCTGTTGATAGTTGAATACTCTGTTTAGCACAAAGTTTGTAAATCAGGGGATTAAACTAATGACAAAATTGGCAGTGTCTCTTAAAATACTTTCTCCATATCCTGCAAGGAAAGGATTACTAGAATCTCTCAGGCTAGGAACCTACCGTTATTTCACCACTGGTACCTGTTCCAATAGCTCGGACTTGAAATTGGCTGGAATTTCCTGCTGAGTCTTCAGACCAAATCAAGAGTTTTAATTTGAAGACTTTCTTTCCAGGCCGAATGGGACTGAATACACACTGATGGTTCTGGAAAAAAGATATCCAAAGAATTAGAAAAACAAAAAAATGGAAGAATTTAAAATGATTCTTACTTCAGTGGTTTGTAATTTTTTTAATAGAAATCAATTTCTTTATTGAAGAGAAGTGATCATGATTTCTTATATTTAATCTGATTCACTTAAAAGACGTTTTAAATAGCCATTAAGCCTGATGCAGAGTCATAATTCTAATTTATGTAATTTATAATCAATTGCAAATAAATAAATAAGGATTTAACTCTACAATTAGAATTTAAGCTTATTTTCCTTGAGAAATTACAATGAGCTGGAGGATTTTAAACATTATTATAATTAAATGTTAAATTGTATTGGAAACTAATTTATCATTTAAGTTAGTGCTTTATTGCATTGACAAAAATATCATGACAGTGTTTTGTTTTTTTTTGTGTTATGGGAAGAAACATAAAAAAAATCAAGTCATTATAATATAGATGCATCTTTGGGCTTCATTTTTAGATGCTGTTATCTTGAAATGATTTTATATATTTTACTTATTTGTATGATTTATAGCAGCCATCAAATTATTTTAATTTATTAATTATCAAGAATGAAAATACTGACATTTTGAAAAGAATAAAACTACAAAACATTTTTACTCCAAAGTGATAAACACTGTTCTGAAAATTTCAGAACTTGAAAGCCACCCATGGTACAAAAATAACAAATAATGAAATAAACAACTTGATATTATTTCTTATTTATTTTAACACCAGTCAGTAAATTCATTTAAAATGGAAAGCAAATAACAGTAATCATGATTGACAAAAAAGTTCTTATTTTGAAATGACTTAGTCACAATCAAAATATTTCACATAATAAATTAATGAAAATATTTACAATGGAATCTTGATTAATTTAGCTTTAAATAACATCACACAAATTAACTTTTTACTTGAGATATAATTTTCTATTTCTTTGTAATTTCTAATTTCTTTCAATCAATTATATTTGCCTTTTCATTTCCACAACAAAAGACTTGTTCATTATTTCTTCTACCAATAAAAAAAATGATTTCTAATAGACCCTTTCATTTCTAGTGATATGGAAAGACAACACACCTCTTTACTATAAGATTGTGCATAATTTTGGTTTAAGGTTTGTTCTTAAAAAACCCAGTTCTTTTCTCCCGATATATTTTACTAACAGTATGAAAAATTAAGGGAATATACCTGAAGTCAATAAACTTGTATTAACCAAAAATAATTTTTTAGTTCAAATATTAAGACTCACGCAAAAAAAAATCAATACCATATTTTCTTCTTATGTCATCATCAAATTGAAAAAAAAAATCAAAAACAGTTACAAAAAATTACAAGCTTCCCTGAGGGATTCACAGTTATGCTTGGCTTAAGTTTAAATTTTGAAAAATGTTCTTAATTACAGAAATAATTTTTACATTCATCCTGTGGGAATTTTTTCAGGGCAAAAATCTTATTTCTCAAATAAGAATTGAAAGGAATCAATTATTGACCAACATCAAAAGTCTGTAATAATAACTTTTCATTTAAACAGGCAATCTGATATACAAATTATTTTGTTTGTTTATATATACAAAATTATAACACACCCACAGACAAAATTTCATATATGTGTACAGCATAAATAAATATGGCATAAACAATTATAGAGATATATCTATTTAACAGACATGCACAACATTTTAACAAATTCAAAAATTAAGGCATAGATATTTACTAAACTAACATTTATTAATAAACAAATAAACATTTTGGCATATATTAACAGCACTATTATGTTAATTTTCCGCAAAGTCCATATTGAGATTGATACACTTATCACAATGGTGCATGAGTCCATAAATACCCTCCTCAAAGAACATAGTATCAAGCAACTGGAGTCACTCAAAGACTTCCATGACAATAGCATCACTTGTGCGGAGCGACTTCTCAGAGAAACAAATCATCCAAACAGATCCTAATTTGAATGAGCCAAGTCAGGATGATGGCATAACACAACCCAAACTCTGGAACTTGTGTTCTTTCATTAGATATTTTTGGATTTATTCAAATGACACTTTCTCATATCCTAAATTCTTGTGGGTGATTTCATGGACCACTGTCTTTGAAAGATCAGTTCCACAGTCATGTGATGAAATGCACATAATCTATCATCTACAATCAAAGATTTAATGTATGTAATGTTGTCTTCTTTTCTTAAAGAAAATAAACATCCTACACAAGGCTCATTCGACAGTTTCATATAACCCTCTACAAATGTGCTGTATCGGGCTGATATCTGATTTTGGCCCACTGCATAATAGCCATCTACAGAAACAAATGGATGCACATGTTCTGTAATGTTATCATTGTATCATCAAATGGACACAGTGAATTGAGTTCAAATACTGGACAATGCTGTTTGCTGAGAAAATGTGTAGCTTTCATAATGTTTTAATCTGGATTAATTAATACTTACTGTTTGGCCATTTTCACTCATGCACACACACACACATATAATTCAAGATAGGGTCCATTGGCCTAATGAGAAGAGTGTTCACCAGTGGTCTGGGAGACTGGGGTTCAATCTCTGGTCAAGTCATACCAAAGACTTAAAAAATGGTACTTGATACCTTCTTGCTTAACACTCAGCATTATAAGGTAAGGATCAAGGGTAAAGTGGAGCAATCCAGGGAATGGAGTAGCGTCCTCCACTACCCTTCATAGTAGTAGCTATTGGAAAGAGAGCCTTCGAGCCATCCTCAACTATGGCCACCAACTTACATTGCAATCATCTGATTGTATAGTCCAAAAAACTAATAGTAATCGAGTGGCATTGACTTTGTGTCAACACTATAATAAATTAGATATATATGCTTTATCACCAATATTAAGTACTCTTTATTTATGAATATAGCATACTACAATATATATATATATATATATATATATATATATATATGTATGTAATACCCTTCAGATTTTAGCATCTATGAAGTTGTGTATGTGTTTATATATATAAACACATATAAGTAAAAAAAAAAAAAGAAAAAATCTGGTAAGTGGAGTAAATATATCATTAATAACTTATGGAAGTGTTTTTTCTTTCTTCTTTTATTCATAAAAGTGTATTGTAAATATTTATTAAAAATCAAGAATAGTAGATAATTTTTCATTCTTGCTGTGCCTACTTAAGATTATTTCCCCATTGTCTATGGCATAACAAATAAGACTGTTTATGCAATTTCATGATAAGATATTATGAAGTATCACTTCTGGAGTTAGCCACTGTTGGTTACCAATGGTTACCATTTTCTTAAAAGGGATTATTATTATTAATGCATTCCACAAAAACATCCATGTTAATATTCAAGGAATTTTTAAGACAAAAAAAGAAAAAACTTCTTCAAGTAATAACATTATCACAGTACATAATAACAAATTGCTTAAAAAAATAAATGTTCAAAATTATTTGATATAGGGTAGAAAATACTTTATTAATGTTATATAATCTATAACCTGTCAATAGCAACTTATGTTTTACCTATATGTATACTAACATCACTTTCAGTAGTTAAGATATGGCTAGCAAATTATATGAACTGGTCAAGTAATTTCAAAAGTTTGTCATTTAATGAGATATCACCATTTTGATTAAAAACACATGTACTTTGTTTTATCTGAGTTCATGTTAAAAACCCAGGCTTCTATCTGTTTGCTCTAGACTATACCATAGTGATTTTGATTGAGCAAATATATTTGCAAAAAGCACTAAAAACATCTGTGTAATCTGCTTCATTATTACTATTTCTGGATATTGCCCATTTCTTGCCTTTTTACTTTTAAATCTTAAACAGAAAATTCTTCTGAGTTATAAATGTGTCAGTAAGACTGTATGGTTGCTCCCCTTTAATATCAAACCAAGAATTCTTTCAAGCCGTAATTGGGTCAGTAAAACTGTATATTTGCACCACTTGGATATCAAACTGAGAATTCTTTCAAAATGTAACTGGATCAATAAAACGGTGTTTTTGCAACACTTGGATATTTAAGAAAAACCTTGAGAAAAAGCTGGATGGGAATTATATACGTATGCTGATGCTGTTTTTAACAAATCCTGGAAGCAGCATCCCAAGAAAGCAGCAGATGTATGGCCACTTACCTCCTGTCTCATGAAACATCAAAGTAAGTTGAACCAGACATGCAAGGCATTGCTGGAGAATTCATAACTGATGTATATGAATTCCTACACATGAATATACAAATATTGGCCAATTGCCCCCCATCACAAAAACTATACGAGTTCGACGAACCAGACACGCGGGACACTGCTGGAGAAGCAAGGACGAGCTCATAAGCGATGTACTCCTGTGGACCCCCACTCATGGATGTGCAAGTGTGGGACGACCAGCACGAACTTACATACAGCAGCTATGTGAGGACACGGGTTGTAATCCTGAAGACCTGCCGGAGGCGATGAGTGATAGGGAGAAATGGCGAGAGACGGTCAGGGATATCCGCGCAGACGGCGCGACATGATGATGATGATGAGAAAAGACATCAGTCCTGTGCAGACTCTGGATAGCATCTGGAGGACTTGCCAAAATTTAAAACTGATTGGAACGGATGTTGAGAGAGAATCAGAGGAATACATGACATCAAAATTCTTTGATGATGATGAATAATGTTATCTTACTAATATACTGAAGCTATTATTGCACAATTGATCAGACTTTTTAAATAGGAATACATTTCTTTTTTAATATTTGACAGTAAATACAAAATTAACATATACATACAAATATATAGATACATTCACACACAGGCACGCATATTTTAGGGAAATCATATAAGACTTTTTGACATGTCTAAATAGTAAATACCGTGATAAATGTTCAAAAGTTATGACACATGAAAAATCATATTCATAGACTAAGATTTTTCAGCTTGAATGAAAGGAAAATATTTAAGACTGAAATATCATTTTTTGACATGGAGTTTCCAAAGCAACTGAAATTGTATTTTCAAGAAATTCATTAAATGAAGAAAAAGGGTTCTGTTTTGTAAAATTATTCTTTGTTTTTGAAATAAGGAAGGAATTTTAGCTTTCATTTTTTGATATGGATGTTGTAAAGTCCTTTTTTTGCTTCCTTTTTATATTTATCAGGGATTTTGGTGCACAGAAATTCATACATATGCTTATTTTCAGCTATTTTTAAAAACAACATCATTACCCTTATTATACACAATTATTCCATTTTCATCATTCGGTATTTTATTTTCCTTTGAGAATATTTTCTTCAGAAAGAAACAAAGCTAATGGGAATTAATAGATTCTTTTCATTAAGATTCTCCAATTAAAATACACAAATCTCTGAGAAGTTTGTTCATTTATTGAAGAAGGCCATTGAAATTGTCTTCATGGCATTTTATAGATAATATTTAGTTGTGCCATTTTTCTGTTCAAGATAAAATCAAATTATATGCAACCTGTGAGAGAATCTTTGATAGGACTGCATCCACCATTTTAACAAGCTCCTTTTAAAACAATCTTTGTTAAGATATTAGAAAATTGAACAGAATAAAGAGATAAATGTATTCATGCCTTTACTATGAATATTAGTATGCCATAAATATAAGTAAATAAGTTAAGTTGGTGACCGTAATCAAGGGTGACCCGAAAGCTCTCTTTTCCTTAGCTACTACACCAAGGTGTAGGGGAGGGCACTACTCCTTTCCCTAGATTGCTCCACTTTACCCTTGATCCTTACCTTATAATGCTGAGTGTTAAGCAAGGAAGCATCAAGTACCATTTTTTTAGCCTTTGGTATCACTCGACCTGGGATTGAACCCTGGTCTCCTGTGCCATTGGTGAACACTCTAACCATTATGCCTATGTCCAGTAAGTAAGTAAAAGTAAAGTTAGCGACCATAGTCGAGGGTGACCCGAAAGCTCCCTTTTCGATAGCTACTACACCAAGGTGTAGGGGAGGGCGCTATTCCATTCCCAGGATTGCTCCACTTTACCCTTGAACTGCACCATATAATGCTGAGTGTTAAGCAAGGTGGTATCAAGTTCCATTTTTAAAGTCTTTGGTATGACTCAATCTGGGATTGAACCCAGGTCTCCCGGGCCATTGGCGAACACCCTAACCGCTGGGCCAAAATTTGAATTTTCTTGTTTCCTGAACAGATAATGCAACAAAATTATATTGAATGCTCCAAATTCTATCCATTTTTTTCCTTTATATCATAACACATATTGGTATCCTTCCAGTGGTTTTTGTTTTAAATATGTTTTCTAGTATAATTGAACCATTACTATGTTCAAGCTTTCATTGAACTTGGATGAAAATGCTGTGAATAATTTAATAGAAATTCATCAAAGAAAAGTTTGTTTTGAAAATGAAGACCAATCATCATTAAATATATAAATCATATTTCGGAGAAAAATCATTATCAATTCTTTACTAATTACTTTATGTTGCCTGCTATTATAATCAAGTATAAACAAATAACAAGATGTAAAATCAAATAAAGAAGAACATACATATATATATATATATATATATATATATAACAGGTTAGGATAGTGTATATACAGAGTCAATAGTGCTTATTGAGTAACAGTTTTTTGCCTCTGCGATCAGAGTTAGTCTGAAACTGATATTCACCAGGTGCCAGTGATTCTTTGTTTACACTATCCTTATATATATATATATATATATATATATATATATATATATATATATATATATATATAGGCTTTACCACTGTTATTGACCATTCTTTATTTTAAGATATAATGTATTATATATATATATATATATATATATATACACATGACTAAATCCGTTTGTTGCCTGCTGGTTAGTCCCTGACTTATTTAGATAGTTTTCCAAGGATAATGGAGGCAATTTCAAATTTTGTTAGACGCTAATTCTTTATGATCCATACTGCTTATTTAATAGGTGTAAGTTAGTTAAATAGTTTCAAGTATTGCTATCTAATACTAATAATTCTATTTAGTATTAATCAGGTGTTTATATACAATTAAATGGTTTCAAATATTCTGATGCCACACTTAAAATTTAGCATCAGTGATTTTTTTGCTAAATGATTAAGCAGTTCTCTTTGAGTCATAGATGGAATGTAGCATTATTGTATCATTTGGAATGTTTGAAATTCAAAAATAACAATAGGTGAATCAGTTAGATCTGTTGTATCAGGTATGAAAAAGTCTTTATTCGAACTGTCTCCAATTCTAGCAGTCCAATGCAAACACATGAGAAGAAAAGAAGATCTTTTAAAGGTATATGAGCGAATCTCACTTCAAGCTAGACACCTTCACCACCAACTCAACATCTAACCCAACTTGTCTCTTTGGGTTTTAAACATCAACACTTTTCATTGGCCATCTGCCTGAATAAAAATTATCTTTTCTTATATAATCTATTAATTACCTTGTTCAGCTAATGTTATAAAGACACATGTCAAACCTTTTGATGAGTAGTCACCTTCCTAGTTATAGTGTCATACAATCATAAACCTGTATTTCTTACCCAGATGACAAACACTTGATTTGTTTATGTTCAATATCCTGTCTAGAATAGTTTTGACATGGTTCATCGGGCACATGTACAAGCCTATGACTTTTTGCCACTAAGTACACTTACACTCTAAGATTTTAGCTGACTAAGAATTTTATCAAACAAAATGATTTTTAACCAAATAAAATAATTAATATAATCAATTATCACCCTAACAGGTACTACCACACTGGGTCAGAGTGGAACTTGGAATAATGGCAATAAATGGGTACTCCAAATTTCCCAAAGCTCCAGGACTGAAGCCTCAGCATCAGATGCAGTTTAGTATCCTATTCAGGATACATAGAGAGGAGAGATTCTTACCCCTCTACAAGAATGTAGTTGGCATATTCTACATCCCAGCTGACTGGACTAGAACAATTTTCAATTCCAGAACATAATTTTTTATTAAAAAATCCTTTGTATATAAATGAAAATTCATTAAAAATTTTCTCTTTAATATGATAATTCCTGAACCTTGGGGATTATTTGTCATTAGTTTCATCACTGTTCCAGAATAATACGAGGGTGTGTATTCAATACACAGACAATACTGATAAGAATCAAAAATAAAATTATTGATTATTTTTAATGCCAGCAGTCAATTTTTTTCCTCTTTATTTATCTTTGGGGACAAACTTTTAAAAAAATCTCCTCAGGTTTCAGTTCTGAAATGAGATTGAATCAGAAATTCTGGCCAAAGAATGAAACCCTTCTTTATGATAAAAAAAATATGGAAGTTATAATAGCTGGATATACCTTATCAGAAAAACATTGGCCAAGGTCTTCCTCATTATCAAACTCATAACAAAGGCCTTTGTTATCAGTAAATGGAATCTCAAGGGGAAAACAGTTCTGACAAGGTACAATAAAAAAGATAGAAAAAAATATAAAACCTAAAAATTAAATTAAAAACTGTGTTAAAGTTATATAAACACTGTCCATCAGACAATTTTGAAACATGAGGGGAACATCAAGCATGTAAGTCATCAATATTTGATTTTAATAACATGAAGAAAATGTAGCCAATTTTCTAATTGAGTGTAGGTTAATATAGTACGAGGTTGAAAATACGTGGCACTCAGACAGGATTGAAATGTGACCAATTGTTGGGTTTTTTGAAGCGGAAAAAAAAAAATATAAGAATATATACTAACCAGAAAGTAATACTAACTTTTTATGATGTTTATAAAATAGATATAAATGTAGATGAGTTAAATGCAATTAGTCAATAGTATAATTATTGTCATTAAAAATTCCAACAGTCAATCATACTATTTCCTCTTTCCTGACAGTAAAATTCTTGGATTGTAGATGAAAAGAAAACAGGACACATAGCATAATGATTATAGGCATTGGTTCCCTAAGCTTATAAGGAGACAATCATCTGGAGGTTGCAGGTTCAATCCTGACTGCAGGTGAGTAACAATACAGGAATACTTAACACTTGTACCCTGTTATGGCTAATGGAATCAGAACAGATGACCCCTGTGGATCCAATAAAAGATGTAGTTCGAAGTTCTGTGTAGGTTTGACAAACACCTGAAGAAAGCCAGAGGACATATTGGCCAAAACATTGTAGAAATAACAATCACGAAGACAATAGTCCAAAAACCCTTAATGATAAAAATCATCAAGCTTCGTCTCAGAAATTTTGACAACTAAGAATTAATAGCATCCTTATTTCTGAATGTTGGAGCAGTAAAAACCTGTGTAAGTGAATAAAAAAAAAAGGGTAAAGATGCAATGATGAAAAAATTGGCAGAAAAGTTTATTTTTCTTTGTTTTGTTGAACAAAGTCTTACATTATCACAATAAAGGATGAGGAACCAAGATTCTCTCTATAGATTTATTTATAATTTACAAATGATATTTGAGTAGAGTTCAACATGATGCATTGTGTCTGAGTCATGTCTAGAGTCTAAATTTTTATGTGATTGTCTTCTCTTAACCTCTGTACCAAATCCTTGATTTCTCTATGTACTAACATTGTTATTAATAGGAAAAAGATGACCAAGGAGGAAAATAGTGAGGAAGTCAGGCAACAGTTACTAATTAATGATCTGAAAATGCATAAATGGATTGGTTCTTGTTTCCTAATATGTATTTACTAAGAATAAAAAGAGAACAAAAGTAATATAACTTTGTCCTGTCATAATTGCATTCATTCATCAAAAGTACAGGAATGTATTAATGTTGAAATACGAAACACACTTGTAGTCAGTAGCTAGGCTAAGAGCGATGTCTTTAGCAAGGCCAAGACCAAGTGAGTCAGTCCCCAATGGAAGAGCTATTTATGGCACATTGGGAGATTCCAATGTGCCCACATTGGCCGGTCCATTCCTTGGATTGTGATTGGCTAGAACATCTGATTGGCTATGTCTGTTCATAAATACCAACCCTGTCAGTAAGCATTAGTCCTGACCATGCTGGACCTCAGGTAAGTGTTGCTTGTTATTATTGTTGTACATTGTTGCGTTCTACATCTCCCCTCCCCCCCCACGGGTGGGCCGGGTTGCTTGGAAGGTGTGTCTCTCTTTTATGCCTGGTTTGTTATGTGGTAACAACCTATAGAGAGCTCGGGGAATCCTTGATGCTCGAAGTCGTGGGGATATATGTGTGGTTTGTTGTTGGGGTCTGGTTGCTGTGCATGTGCTATCACAGGGAGACAATGGGGGATGTGTGACTGTAGCATTAGTTGACGGGATTCTTGGTCCTAGTGTCGCACTTGGTATCGGGGTTGGTGTAGGCTTGAGATTGCACTTTTTGAGGAAGCGACGGTTCCTAAGTGTAATTCTTCCGGAGCCATCAACCCTGATTTTGTATTGACGCTCAGGTAGAGCGGAGATTATCTTTCCTGTGGTGTTCCACCGGCGATTGAGTGGGTTTTGAATGGTGACAGTGTCACCGGCTTGTAATGGGCATAGGTTGTGAGTATGCCTGTTGTATCTTTCTACCAACTTAGCATTGCGTTTCTAAAGAATTAATTCGCGGCGTTGCGCTGCCGCTATCCATTCAGGATGTGGTTTGTAAAGGAATGGTTGCGACGGGATGGAATCCCGGAGCCGCCGGTGGAGTAGTAGTTGTGCCGGTGATAGGCCAATACCCTGAATTGGGGTATTTCTATACTGCAAGATGGCCCGAGCGGCCTTGTCATTGTCCAGGGAACTTTGAGTGTCTGTGTTCCCATTGACTATCCTCTTTGCGGTTTTTACTGCTAGCTCTGCATGGCCATTGGATTGGGGATATGCGACCGAGGATCGTCTGTGCTTTACGCCCCATGTCTGAAGGAATTCCTGGAATGCAGTAGAGGTGAATGGTTGGCCACCATCTGTGCTGATTTCCTCCGGAGTGCCATACATTTGAAATAGTTGTCGACAGATGGACATTAATTTTGATGTTGTGGCATGGCCTGGTTTCAGATGATATAATATGAGCCAGCCAGTCAATCTGTCTGCGCAGGCAAGGTACGTAACATGCCCAACGTGGAATATGTCCATCACTATTTGTTGGAATGGCCATTCTGGGGATGGTGTCATGGTGATGGGTTCTCGTGGTTGGCTAGGGGCGATGGTCGTACAAAACGAGCAATTCGCTCTAAAGTTTCGTATTGAGGCATTCATTCCCGGCCAATAAACGGAGTCATTCGCTCGAGCTTTCATTCCATCTACGCCTTGGTGGGCTGAGTGTAGGCAGTGCAATATCTTCTTTCTTAGGGGCTTTGGTATTACAATTCTTCTGTCCATTAATACTAGCCCTTTGTCATTGCTAAGTCGGTGTCGCACCTCCCAGAAATCACGGATGTCAGGTTCTGTGAGGTTGCGTTTGGGTGAGAATCCCTGGTTAATCGCATTTATCAGGGTTGTATAGGTCTTGTCATTTCGACCCGATGCCCGAATGTGGTCAGGGTTTATAACAGCGGTGTTGTTATCAATGTTTACTGCAGCTTGAATGGCAGCTAATTCCATTGCAACATCTCTGCTGTTAGAAAGGTGGATATCTTTGGGGGATGGGTTTGTGGGACATATGCTAATGAGCGATTCCACTGTAGCAACTGGGTTGCGGGAAATGGCATCAGCGCCCCTGTGCCACTTGCCTGGGCAATGTTGAATTGAGAAGTGATATCTTAGGCACTTCTCTTTAAGTCTGAAGAGGCGTGGGTTGTTTATTTTCCCAAGGTCCCTGTCGCCAAATATTCCCGTAAGCGGTTGATGGTCGGTTACTACTATCACATTTGGGCAGCCTATGATAAATAGGCGGCATTTTTCCAATGACCAGGCAATAGCGGCTGCTTCGCCCTCGATGGGTGCATATCGGCGCTCTGCGTCAGTGCAGAATCTGCTGCCGGCAAATACAATGTGCCACCCATCAGGACAACACACTGGAGCCTTCTCGGTGGGGCATGTGCAGTGCTTCTGTAACAGTAGGAAGCCCATTCCATCCTTGCTCCAGTCAGGTGCTAAGCAGGTCGTTCTATTTATATCACAAGTGGTGACTCCTTTTTTTACTAGCCCCACTATAACTTGCTTAGACTGCTGAAATGCTTTTTCGAGACCTTCATTCCAAGCGAAGTTGGAGTTTTTTTTTACAAGTTCTCGGAATGGTAGCATTATAGGGCTTAATGAGTATGCCCATGCTACTTGGTTGACAAGCCCGAACCAGGACCTAGCATCTGTAATGTTTTTAGGGCTTGGGAAGCTGGAAATTGCATTCAGCAAGTCGTTAGAAGGGGTCACTCCTGTTGATGTTATTTGGAGGCCTCCGAATTGGACTACGTCTTGGCAGAACTGGAATTTATCCTTGTTGATGACTATTCCATTCGCCTCGCATAGTGACAAGTAGTCTAGGGTATGGTAGAAGGCGTCTTTTATGGTCTTGTCATAAAGGAGGGTGTCATCAACGACCTTTATTTTGCGCGGGATGTCTTTAATTATCTCATCGTACCTTCGTGTATAGGCGTCACCCGAAGCTACATACCCTTGGGGCATTCTGAGATACATGAAACGACCCCATTCTGTGATAAAGGTCGTGAGAGGTTGAGATTCTTCATCTAGGGGTATTGAATGGTAGCCATCCACCGCGTCCAGAACAGTTTTCTTTGTGTTTGGTGGTACCTGGAGTGAGAGTTGGAATGGGGAGCTAGTGTGGTGTGTCTCCCGCTTGCATTGGGAATTCAAATGTTGGTAGTCCACCGTCCTCCTTGGTTTCCCGTTTTTTTTTGCGGTGATCACCATGGTGCTACACCAATCAGTAGGGGTACCAATGGGTACGGGACTGATGATGCCTCTTTTGACATCTTCCCAAAGGGCTTCCTTTACCTGTTCCTTGTAGTGGTATGGTACTGGAATCGGGCTGTGTCTAGCTTTGGGGGTTGAGCCTTCCTTTAGGTGGATGTGGGCTGGAGGGCCGGACATGGCTGGAAATTTCCCGCTGCTATTAAATACCGTGGTGGCAAACCTTTCCAACAACCATTCCTTCAGTTTGGGCACGTTTTCGCTGGTTGGTGAGAATGGAGGAGTTTTAGGGTAGTTGGAACTTGTTTTTGTTTTTTGTTCTTCAGAGAGGTCTACTTCAGAAAGACGTGGTCTTGAATAAGCAGCATCGCATCTTATTGGATCGATGAGCGAGGGTGGTGATGTCATGGGTTTAGGAAAGCAAGGGGGCAGTATACCCACATCCATGCATGCATCTTTGCTGAAGTACAGTATCTGTACATTTCTGCATATGTACAGTGCCTGTTTTGTGGTCTTTTTTCCCACTTTGAAGGCGACGGGTAGCCAGCCCAGGCATGTCAAGGAGAATCCTCCAACCGTGCGCACCTTCTTGCTTGAGGGGACCAAGTTCTTCTCTGATATTCCCATGTGTCTCAGATGCTTTGTCCCGCCGAGGCATATTGTTGCACCACTGTCTGGGTAGATCCTTAGTTTGGTAGGACGAAAAGAGGGAATGTCCTCGGCCCGTCTTGGATCCGGACACGGAGAGAATGGGATAAGTGTTGCTTCCACTTCCTCGCGGCTGCTATGGTTGCCTGGTTTATAGGTGTTGGTTGCCGGGTCGAATACCATGTGGGCAATGAGAGCATCCATGACGGCTTCCTCATCCTCTGGACTCCATACGGCCCCTTGTTTTACTCTGCCCTTTGATTGACAGACTCCTTCAACGTGATTCTCTTTGCCACATGCTCTGCATGTTTGACCCCATGCAGGACACATCCGTGGTCGATCGCCTGACCCAGTCTTACCATGTTGGAAACTACCGCAACCCCTACATGCGTTACGTTGGGACTGTATTTCCATGATGTTCCTTCTGCGGTTATTGGTGGCAGTTGGTCGGATCGTGTTTTGAGCCCGTTTTTGTTGGCGATATGCCGACATCTGAAGCCTTGCTATGTCCGAGATGCTGGACATTTTGTTTTGGTCCCGCAGTGCCATCTCGAATGCTTGGGCGTGGCTCACATTTTGTTCTAGGGTCTCCAGCGATCCCGCTTTAGCCAACAAGTCTGCTTGTAGAGCATCGTTGGCTATACCCCGAATGAACTGGTCCTTAACGTATATGCCGGATAAATCGTGGTCACAGTTGGGACATATAAAGTTGCAATCCCTTGCTCCTGACTTCAGTCGAATCAGGTAATCACTGACAGGCTCACCATCGCCTTGTGCAATAGACGAAAAAGAGATTCTGTGTACGATGGGATTGGACTTCATCGTGACCAAAACCTCAAGCATGTCTAGTAGTTTGTTTGGGTCTGCATTGAAGAACTCAGGATATGTGTTGATGATTGAGTTCTGGACAGTTTCTTCAGCGCAGTTATATAGTTGGACGTTCATTTGTGTGTCAGAAAGGTTGGTCATCTTTGTGAATACGTCCCAGTCAATTTTGAATTTCCGAAACTGCTGTGGTGTTGGAATTGAAATCCAATGGGCGTAGCCCGCGTAGGTTCGAATCCTGTCTGCAGCGCCATGTTGAAATACGAAACACACTTGTAGTCAGTAGCTAGGCTAAGAGCGACGTCTTTAGCAAGGCCAAGACCAAGTGAGTCAGTCCCCAATGGAAGAGCTATTTATGGCACATTGGGAGATTCCAATGTGCCCACATTGGCCGGTCCATTCCTTGGATTGTGATTGGCTAGAACATCTGATTGGCTATGTCTGTTCATAAATACCAATCCTGTCAGTAAGCATTAGTCCTGACCATGCTGGACCAGTCCGGCAGAGATCAGTCTGGCGACAGATTGCTCTTGGTCTGGACCTCTCCAGGTGCTGAGTAGCACTTTGGCCGGCCGTGCTGTCAGGGCGCGGATCTGGCCGAGTGTGTCTCGGTGCCTGGGGAGTATTTCCTACGGCCTCAGGGGGCCTTCCCCCCAGGCTTTTACTCCCTTCGGGGAGGTTTGGTTTATCGCCCGGCGCCTGAGGCGCCCCTAATAAGGGGAATGCCGAAGGGGCCGTAGGCATTTTTGGGAACTCCGGGCGCGTGTGGGCTACGGCCCTGCGCCCGGTCCCACCTAAAAAAAGGCCTTGTGCCATACTTGCCCGTAAGGTGGGGCGGTCGACAAATACCCTGACCATGCTGGACCTCAGGTAAGTGTTGCTTGTTATTATTGTTGTACATTGTTGCGTTCTACAGGGAAAGCCTTTAAAATGAAGAGTACAGGTTACTCGATAAACTGTGATCTACGATTTATCAAAAAAGGAAATTAATAAGGCTAAAATTTTCATTCAACAAAGAAAATCCCAAAATGTAGAATTATAATGGAGAATGATAAAGGCAAAAGTAGCATCTGTCTGTCCACTCACTTTTTGATGAGTATCAATAACTTATTAAGTAATTTCCTTCTCTTTCAAAAAGAAGAAGAAAAATTTAGGATGTACCCTCATATCTGTTACAGGACTAATGAGTATGTTTATCAGATGATACTCCTAAGAGAAAATAGGTTTATTGAAGGTAAACCCAGGATAAAATGATGAAGCACCAAGTTTCCTGCCTAAAATAGAAACTTTATTGTAATTTCCATTAGAGAATTTACATGTTTTGCATAATTTGATTTTAACATTTTTGATTTCTGTTTTTCCATTATATAATATGCATGGGTATGTTGATATACATTTTGAGTTTGTTTGCTGACTTTTTAGAGTAATTATTAATTTTTTTCTCTTGTGCTATCATACACTTCAATCTAGTGTCATATGAAGTTGAGTCAAAAAGATTGTTGTTGATTACTTTGTTGATCAATATGATCCAAACACTGCAAAACCTATGAAAGGAGGACTATGTTGAAAAATAAGCCACATTTTGTTTACTCATAATAGTATCTTGATCAGTTTATGAACTTTTAAGTTAATCTACATGTACAGTTTCCTTCTGAATATTTACACTAAAATCATAGTTTTGAATGTTACCGACAGCATAAATAAATGGTACTTGCAAAATTTAGGCTACTGGCTTCCATAATGAATTACTCAATTGGATTTTATCTAACGTCAATGTGTGATACCAAAAAACTGTTAGAAGTGAGAGTAAATTTTTCTTAATGGTAACTAGTCCTTACTTTTTAGTGACCCTGCCTTTTGATCTGAGAAATCCAGTAAGAAAGAGTGGATAACACATGAATGCAGTTGATAGCCAGTAACATTCATTCTTGCAAATGTGAAAAAGATAATTACACTATTAAAAATATAAATAGTGATTTTAACAGAGTTTAAGATTATTTGAAGAGTGAAGTTAAATGCTAATAAAAGCAAATTTTTATGATTGGATTTAATCAAAATTTTTAAACATTCACTCGGAGCCAATCAAGATTGAGAAAAATCAATATTGAAAGAACATGAAGTTAAAATCTTGGTATGACTTTAGATAAAGAATTAACTTGTACGAGACATGTAAATATATCAATTGCTAAGGTTTATGACAAATTGAAATATGCATTTAGATTAAAGAATTTCTCAAATGAATCATCAAAATTTAATCTAACTGAAACTTATATTCTCGCTTAACTGAATTACAATGATATCCTTCAAAATATATCTGAACAATCAAAAAATAAAACGGAAAAGTTATAAAATGGATGTGTTCATGTAGCCTTTAATCAATGTAAATACAATCATATGAGAACATTTATAAAAGATTTAAAACATGAAAAATGGTAGATTGCTTCACATCTTGATGTTTAAAATTATAGCATTTATATAACCACATTATTTCAAGGAATGAAATTCATAGTCACTTTCCATGAAACTTAGAAAATATTGTCTCCATATTTTCTAGAATTAAGTTAAGATGTATGTGTCATATTTCTATGAATAGAAACACTTTCTAAAAGCACCAAAATAAGGAATTCTGATCAATTCCAAGAAAAAAATGTTAAAAATAAACTTAATTTAGTTTTCTATAATATAGTTAATTCTCATTTGAATATTTTTTCCTGTGAATTGTGTAAAAGAATAAAAAGTTGGTGACCTTGGTCGAGGGTGATCCAAAGGCTCCCTTTTCAATAGCTACTACATCAAGATATAGGAAAGGGCGCTACTCTATTCCCTGGATTGTTCCACTTTACCCTTGATCCTTACCTTATAATGCTGAGTTAAGCAATGCGGCATCAAGTACCCTTTTTTGAGTCTTTGGTATGACTCGACCTGGGATTAAACCTCGGTCTCCTGGACCAGTGGTGAACACTACCCATGAGACAATGGCCCGGTAAAATAATACCTATATAGTAAGATCATGCTCCCCTTATAGTGCAGGTGTTTTTAACTAATTTCTTAGTGTGTGCATGTGTGTTTTGAGGGTTTTCAATAAGTACTACTTATTATTCTTATTTTATCTTGTAATACCATAGAACTCAAACAATAAATTTTCTTCATGATTTTGTTAATTTAATCACTTGTTTAATTATATATATATATATATATATAAGTAAAGTAAAGTTGGCAACCATAGTCGAGGGTGACCCGAAGGCTCCCTTTTCGATAGCTTACTACACCAAGGTGTAGGGGAGGGCACTGCTCCTTTCCCTGGATTGCTCCACTTTACCCTTGATCCATACCTTATAATGCTGAGTGTTAAGCAAGGAGGCATCAAGTATCATTTTTTGAGTCTTTGGTATGACTCGACCTGGGATTGAACCCAGGTCTCCCGGGCCATTGGCGAACACTCTAACCACTTGGCCAATGTCCGGTACTATATATATATATATATATATATATTAAAGTGAGCCTGTTAAATTCTCTTGAGTGCATACACACACACACACACACATATATATATATATATATATATAAAACAAAAGCATAATGAGTTATACTTAAAACAAAACAACGTACATATATAAAATCATGTCCATAGTAAGATTCAATGCTAAAATATAAAATTCAGAGAAAATAAACCTGTGCATAATCAATATTTGATTAGAAAGTAGAATCTAGAGAAATATTCTTAGATTAAAGTTTATTTAATTCAAAATAACCTGGATGAAAATTATAAAATTAACTTCCGAATTTTCCTAGTCATGTTCTTTCCAATTGTAATGTAGAGGCAATATTAAGTTTGAATGGATCTCTTGAGAATAGAAGTCTCAGTAGAAAAAGGGTGTGTTGCAATTGATTACCATATCGATTACAATACAACCGAAACTCATGATACAGTCTTCATAATGTAACAATGTCAAGGGAATGATGCTGCATCACCAAAGAATTTGCAATGTATTAGGACCCATGAAGGGAGGTTGGTCAGTCTCATTTTTGTTAGGAGCCTTATTGTATGGATGATAAAGACAGACATTGAACACTTGTTCCAATGTTAATTGGATCTTGCTTGATGGTGTGTTGGATGTCTGAAAGATGAATGACAAGTCTCACTAAATTAATTAAATTACATTGCAATAGCAAAGTAGTCTGGAGGACACTGTGATCCAATAGGGATCTAACTAACCTTTCATTGATCACTGTCTGGATCATGTAGATATGACAAAGTCAAGCTTATAATTATAAAATGCTTCTTAATCATTGACTAGTACTTTTACAAATATAGATGTAATGAATATATACCAACATGGTATTCAAGTATTTGACCAGAGTCCAAAGAGAACTGAATAATTAATTAACTACATTATGATTATCATCTAATTCAATTCCTAACCATCTTTATTTGATCCCAAAGATCATGAACAGAATCCAGAGATATTCACCTCTCAAACTTTTAGACTGTCTTGCTGTTCACTTCTGACATTCATTTTTTGTAATAATCTTATGCTATTTTTTCACCGTTAACCTATCAAAATCCATATTATTTTATTCTATTCCTTTTTCTGTAACCAACTAACAAAATTATTTAATTTAATTAACTTTTCTGCAACATTCCTTTGTTGACTTTTTCTTTATCTCTTTCTGCTTTGAGTGTTGGCCTTTTTGTCATCATTTTAAAAACATGTCTAACTTTTTCCTACATTATAACTTGACTTAAATCAACTCTTCATTAAAATTTGCAAAGAGAATGTGAAGTAACGGCTCTCTCTTGCATACTTTTACACCTATCAACCCCTTACCTCTTTTGTGGCTTTGAGAGTACCACATTTTTAAATACTTACTAAATACTCTCTATGGTTGATTATTGATTTAGTTTTTTTTCTCTTTAAAGGTCCCCCTGGTACACCTATAATTTTCATCTACTATAAATCTTAATAAAACGCATGAATTTATTGAAGATCATTTTAGAAATCAATCAGGAGCAGACTAAGGTAAGAGAATTTGACTAGTAAGTGAATTTTACCTTAAACGTTAACAAATGAAGAATTCTGTTTGAAAATATCTCATGAATTTTAGTGAGAAAAAAGAAAGAGATAATATGAGGAAGGAGAGGGTCTTGGAAGGGAAATAAAAGGGGAAATGCATGCTGGGATGATGGAAGTGGAGGCCAGGCACATCCTGTCTTGTCAAAAAGATTTGGACTCCATTGGAATATCTAATTAAAAAAGAAAATGAAAAATAAAGAGACACTAAATGGAAAATAGATATGGAGGCACTAAGAGAAAATATTTTTGTCTTTTTTTTTTTTTTGTAAATCTATTTTCTATTTTGATATTATATTCACACTGGATGATATTAGCTAAATAGGGTGAAATCTAGTAAAATCCAGGTCTTTGTGGAATGTGGATGGAAATGACTGCAGATTCTAACAATCTACGGGGATTTTTTGTAATGTATGGGTTTAATTAGAGTGGCTTGGGAAAAATTGAATGTGTGTTTAAGATCTAAAATGTGGGAGAAAAGGGCATTTCAGTGGTCATTTAATCTAATTGATTGTTTGTGTTCGTAAATTCTTTTTTCTAGATTACATTGGGTTTAGCCAATGTAATGTTTGTCACAATCTTTGCATGGAATAGAATATATGCCTGCATGAGAAGTAGTTATGTTGTTGGTGCATTTGGAAATGTTAGTGAGATTTTTTATGGTTTGTGATGTCATTTGTCTAATTAGTATTCCTAATTTGCTTAATTTGTCATTGAGAGATTTGTTGTGTGTTAGTGGGTAAAAAGATAGGTTTATAGGTAATAGGAATAGAGGGAGTGTTTTTTTCTAACATTTAATATGAAATGACTAGGGTATTTTATGACAAATTAACCAAATTAGGAATACCAATTATGAAAACCACATCACAAACAATAAAAAATCTCACAAAGAATTGGAATATTGTTTTTCTAATTGAACCAATGGAACAAACAGTGTCTATTTAATATTGCCAACAAATCACATGACATGCTGATTTACTGATCAAACGGCCAACTCTCAATTGATATATAGAGTTTCCTTAGGTTTTTGTATAAATTTTTTAAACATGCATCATTGATTTAAAATCACTAATATATTCCTTCCAGTCCTGATGATGGTTCATTAGAACTGAAATGCAATAGTGTTGACTTTGTTTCTCAATAAATCTCTCCTTCTGCGTGGATTACCTTGTTATCACTTTTTTCTCTATGTTGTTGGATTTTACTCTCTTATTTTCTTTCATATCAAATATAATTCATTTATAAATGAATGGTTTGTAGGTAGCAATTTTTAAATGAGTCAGAGTTTGTTTGTTTGTTTGCACATAGTTAAATGGTTTCAAGTATTGCTATGGAATACTGATAATTCAATTTATCAGTTTTTGGTTGCACACAGTTTAAATGGTTTCGAGTATAGAGAATTATTAATATTTCTATTTGATCCATAGATGGGACTATAAAAAGTACTATCACTCCAGGTCATAGTGGACCTGAGAGTAATGGCAATGATAGAGTATTCCAGTTTCTTCAAAGCTCCAAGACTGGGGCCTCACCATCAGATGGTTTAGTATCATATCCAGGACACTTGTTTGCAGAGATGCAGTCAGCATATTTTACAGCCCCAGATAACTGGACAGATACATACATGAATATATACATACCTACATATGCTCCAATATGAATAAGTCCATAACATTTATTTTATACAAAAAGCAAATCATCTGTTTTTAAATATAATCCCCTTTCTTGTCAATTCATTTAATCTAGTGGTAAATATTAATTGCACAGATCAAACATTACAAGGTGAAAATTTTTAATAAAAATACAGTTATTATCAGACTACAAACTTATTGATCTTCCTTTGTACATACAAGATTATACATTATTGCATATATTTCATCTGAATACATAGAAAGAAAAAAATGTAAAACTTGATTATCACTTTAGCAATGTAATAATGGGAAAATATTTTTCCTTTCTTGCAAAATTATTTCAGGAGTTTGAAAATACTTCAATATCAGAAATATCATAGAAATGGTTATAACAAATTCTTTATACAATGTATAATTTGAAATCTTATTAACAATGCTTACCACAAATATCTTCTCTCTTGTTTTATTGCATTCTTTCGATAATCAGAAATAGCCAACATGAATTCAGAAAATATACTTGATATTTTCAATAATTCTGGTTATTTCAAACTATGTAGCATCAACAAATTAATTTTCTACCTTAGTCTGATAAAGCTCTGTCCAGCCATTCCCAAATATGAGCATCAACAACACACATTAACTAACAGCTTTGATGTAATAGATATTTAGACTCATATTCTAATGTGGATTTAACTATATTTATTTCCAGTAATTTTGATACTTCTGATGCAAACCTCTCCTAAGCATGTTGTTTATGCTTAAAGGAAGGTCAGAATACTTGCAGTAATATGTCTACTTTTACATACTAGATCTTGTAGATTAGGCAGAAGGCAAATATGCTAGCCATTAAGAATGGTGTAAAACTTACCCAATGTCTATATAGGTATTCTACATTAAAACCGAAAACTCATAAAAGTTACTATAGTTGAACTGGATTTGGATGCACACGGAGATCCACAGGGGGATCGTTTGGTAGCCAGTTGTTAGTTCCTTTGAGTTTTCTTGCAAATCTAATTCACTGGGAATTAACACAGAAAATTATTCTCTGATTTTGTTTCTGTTCAATTTTAAGGTTATTTTTTCCCCAATCTATGAATATTTAGATCATAATAAGTTTATTTGGGTAGAAATTAGAGGATAGAAACATTTCCAAGGAACATCATTTTTGGAGCTATTGTCAGTATTAAAATAAGTGTCATTTCAAAATTTAGTATCAAATATTTTCTTACAAAGCATTTATAATTCAGTTATTATAGGTTTTGACAAAAACATTACAAGTCTTGATATACAAAAAATTGCTTCACTAATACTTGTCTTAACAAAATAAATCAAATATCAGATCTGAACAAGCCTTGATATTATAGAGAAAAATAGTGTTTTTGTTAGTAAACCTCACCTATATAAAAAAAAAAAATGTTTTAATTTCTGGTTATTGAAATGTTGAAATGTATCAAATCTGCTGAAGTATAAGAAGTGAAATCCCCAGAAAAAAATAAAGACAAGAATGAGGATTATTGAATATATTCTAATAACGAACAAACTACTGGTATTTTTTTAGTCACAAAAAGGTGTTTTTATCATATATAACATGAAATTAATGCAAGTAAGCTTCAAGTATTCACAAATATAACAGGAAAGGAATGAAACCTTTTTGAGGAGAAAGTGTGTCTTAAAAGGTTATTAATTATAATGGTTAAAATATTAGTCAAAGAGAGTTTTTGTTTTTTCTTGCATTTTTGTTTTGTTTTTTGTTGTTGCCATCAGAAGAGATTTTTCAAAGAAAGTGCAAGGATTTAATTTTCCAAACAAAATAAAAAATAAAACATTAAAGAATTTTATATCAAGTATTGCATACTTTACAAATATGGCAAAAATTACATTTAAGAGACTAAGATAAATAC
The DNA here is from genome assembly GCA_963585895.1 of Sepioteuthis lessoniana. Lineage (NCBI taxonomy): Eukaryota > Metazoa > Mollusca > Cephalopoda > Myopsida > Loliginidae > Sepioteuthis > Sepioteuthis lessoniana. The sequence continues at coordinate 104,940,109 of OY757920.1, read as the reverse complement.
AAAATATTCAAAATAATAATAATAATAATAATGTGTGTGTGTGTGTGTGTGTGTGTGTGTGTGTGTGTGTTTATAAACTATATTTTTCTTTTGGACAAAGTTTTATCCAATACTACAGACAATATCTGTTTTAATAATGTTGTACAAATTTTTTTGTGTCTGCACAACTACAAATATTGATAGAGAAATGTGTACATAAAAAAGTGCAAATGTTTCTTTCTAAATACATCCAACCATCATTATTAATTTTCAAAGGTAAAACTGAGATATTAATGGTTTAGATTTGATGTACATGAATATTAACAGTAACTTAACACTAATGAAGTCATTCAAAATGTCATCAGGATAAAAATACAATAAAGTTTTACTAAATTCATAGATAATAACACCTTAATCTTAATTCTTAAACCAATGATGGTTAAAAGCATTCAGAAAGAAAAGTTTGGATAATTTTAACTCAAACTTGAACCAGACATGTAAACTCATGTGCAGAGACAAGAGAAAATGAATTTTAAAATTATGAAAACAAACCTCGTATATGGTAACTGTTTAATATTTAAAGACATATACACGTGTGTTTAATACAAATTTATCAAATATTTACATTCACGCATGAAAAAAAGTAAAAACCTTCAAATATTTAACATTCATATTCTGATAGCAAGTCAATCTTAAGCATAATTTTGCGCTAAATAAGTTATAATCTTCAAAAAGAAACCTGATAACAGAAGAAGATCAATACTAAAAGAAAGTTTTAATCAATTACAAATATGCTTGCAATATTCAAGAAAATATGCAAAATAAATGAGATGAACTAGGAATTTTAAAGGATGGCTACATTGTCCTTTTCATATATTGGGCAAATTTTCAAATTCTTATATTGACAATTCTTCATATGAACAAATAAACACATTAACAGGATAAGCAAAAAAAAAAGAAACTAACATATATTGACATATTTACTGACAGAAAAATTTTTTCACTTTCATGTTGTCATGGGAACACAACACTTGTTTGCTTTAAGTTACATCAGAAAATTCTTGTATTATAATTAATATATTATTTTCTCATAAGTCAATTCTCCACTGTCTTTGTAATGGGATATTCTGGTCAAGTAAAAAAGAGTAACATACCCTATATATATATATATATATATATATATATATACACACACACACACACACACAGTGACAGACATACATACATACACTCATAACATTTTAAAGGTACGAATAGTCTACTCTAAGATTTTTACTCTACCATACAAGGAATATGATATATTAAGTACATGCAAAAGTTTTCTGTGCATTTCTTTTTAAAGTAGAGAATGAATACTTAGAGCATAACTAGTTTTCCAAACAAAAAGTTTTGGAAAATTGTGTAGGTACCTAATATAATAGGGTAGACTGAAAAGTTCCTATGATGACATTGTATCTGCTGTTGATGTATTTTTTTACCATTGGGATCAAAGCACAACAACACTGATGGAGGAAGAGAAGGTGCCCATGATGTAATGGTTATCATCTTGGGAAATGGACTGAGTGACCCAATGTCCAAACCTGGATGAGGCTGTTTGTATTTCACATAGAGCTAATACTGCTGGGAAAGGTATGAATCCAACAATCCTCCCTCTACCTCTGGGTAAACAGTAGGGCAGACTGGACTATTTAACCTTGGTATGGCAACCAGCCTATTAGAAGGAAAACTCAGATTTCAAACATGCTAAACTCGGCTCAAAACAATTGACCTTGTGTCACATCCTGCTTGTACAAAGGTGTTGGTTAATACATACTGGTTGAAGAAACATATGAACAATACAGAGAATTATGTTGAAAAATAAACCTCATTTGCTTATATTCCCTGTGAGCATCTTGGTCTGTTCATGAACTTTTCAGTCAACTCTTGTATGATGATATTAATGGATATCAAAAAAGAGGAATTTTATCTAAAACATTATAAAAATATTCCCTGCTATATGATATTTTCAGAATATTGATGTTTATTTATTATTAATTTTGAAATTTTAATCTGATTAAAATTTTTTGTAAAATCCAACAACAGAATAGCAGTAAAACATTTTTTCTATATCAGCCTAAAATGGATTTCTGTTATTATAATGAATTAATGTCAAAACAACACAGACTTGGCTTCAACCTCTTTTATATTTAAGAAAGAAAAACATGATGCTTATTCCAGGCAGAATAAATTCTAATGGCCAATTTTAGTGTTTATTTACTTTGCTATTGTTTACAAGTCAAGGACTTTCTGCTGGGTAAAGTGCTATCATTGGCAACTGCCATATTTCAATATTTGGCAGAGAAAATGTCTTGGAAAAGAGACTGCTCCAAAACACTTTGAAGAAAAAGAGAGTCAACAAGTTAGTACATCATTATATAAAATGAAAAATGTAACTAAAGATACTTAGAAAAAATGCCAAGAATCCAGTAAAAGAAGGAAACATATGAAGAATAATAATAAGAGGTGGAGGAGAAAGAAAAACAAATTATTCCGAACTTTAGTGCCTGCCAAATAATGCTCATATTAGCATGAAATATTCTTTGTCTGTCTCAGTATCTTTAAAGTAACTTGAAAAGTGTCCAGCCAAACTGGAAGCATTTCCTGTCATGTAAGTTTCCTTACAAACAGCTTACTTGCAGATTCAAAGGGTATTAATTTCTTTGCTTTTTGCCAGTATTTGGTTTCATGCAAAATAAATATCTAAAAAAGAAAAACTATCAAATAACAAAATTGACCATAACTATGTCTTCTGAGTGGGATGAGATTTGGATATCTGTGTACATTTGATTCCTGCTTTGCCTTGTTTGATGACAATCTGGAACCAGCATGGCTGTGGCAGTCCTTTTACAGAGAAATTAAGATTTTCAGCAGAAAAGCATTTTTATTAGCTTAATTAGCCAAACAAAAGAAGAAATCAATGTTTTTTATCTTTGTCTCAAAGCAGGTGGGGATGGGGGAGAACTTTTTTGACAAGCAAGCTGCAAGAGACAGAACTCATCATCAGAAATGCTGCACTACAAAAAATTCAAGTTAATTTTTGATTGAAGGTACCTCAACTATTTTCACAACAGAAGATCATACATGTAAGAATCTGTCTCAGAAAAAAAGTTATTTTTTCTCTCTTCAGTAAAAAGATATTTTCTATAGAAGATTGAAGTCTTGGCATAACTCTATCACTGACATCAGTGTACTTAACAGATGCTGCTGCCATGATATATAACAAAATGATTAAAAGAAAAAATGAATACTTGAAAAGTCAATGTATTCAGTATGAAAATGATCCATGTATTGAAAAAGAAAATGAATATTTTTCATTATCCCCTTTGACATAAGCTCTGTCAAACTTTTTGACTAAGAAAAAAATGTGTGAGAGAACAAGTGAGAATGATCAAAACAAACTAAATTTTAGTAAACATTACTTTCTTGATGAAATTAGGTGGGCTATTCAGAAGACACAGTGAGCAACAATTTTGCCCATGACTGTTCTAAAGAAAAAAAATAAAGTGTGCCTGGAAATAATCCAGTTATTAAATAATAAAAGATATAGCCTACCTAGGGCTTTGATATCTTCAAATTACTCCTATTGGAATTATACACACTTAACCTAATTATCACAGACTTTTCTAAAAAAATTCTACAAATTCTGCCATGATAGCTATCAGCTTCCTCATCACATTCTCTTCAGTCTTGTCCACAATTTTCAATCTCTTTCCTTTCAACAACAATATAAGCTTAAGGGAAAGCCAAAACTCATAGAGATTAAAATCAGAATTGGAGGGTGAGGACTAATAAACTTGCACAAGATGTGAAGAATGAGCAACTGAGATATTCAAAATGTCTAAATATTGTCCATAGAATTCCTGTATCTTCTAATTCTTACACAGACAATTGCTGATTTCCTTTAATTGCAGCCTGCATACATGCAACATTTTCAAGGGTTCTGATTATTGATGGACTTCTAGAACATTGAATGTTATCAATAAATTCCAGGTCACATTTGAAACATGGGCTTCACTCATTGAATAATACCTGAAAACCATCATTTAAATAATTCTATAGATGAATGTCTATTTTTTAAACAAAAGTTTTTTACATATCCATTGAAAGTACACAAGTTTACACATTCATATTTCACACTACCAAGTAACCCTAAAATAGTCTATCTGTGTATGCACAAACAATTAAATCCCTACAAAATGGTTGCCCAGTTCCATAAAATAAGTTTATGAAAAGAAAACCAAAAAACAAATCAACAAGCCATTATCATAAAAACAGCATGAATCCAAATCAATTTTTAAATATTGAAAATCAACATTCACAGAACTTCAGATGGCTGGTTGCTGTTTAATGCCAAGTTCATTTATATATATATATATATAATTAAATATGATATTAAACCAATAAAGAGTTAAGACAAACACCCCTTTTTGAAAAAAATGTTTTCATAAAGATGCTCAACTACATTTATATAGGAGATATATTCATAATAATATCAAAATAATTGTAAACAAAATGAGAGAAACTGAGAATTCCATCAATGAGTCTCAAGAATTCATAAAATGAAACTCAGTTAGCAAAAAGTAACACAACGTCCATTTTGTAATATCAGGGGGTTTTTTTGTTTTGGTTTTTTAACTAGCTCTCACCTTTTTGACATAGATTAAGTCATTTCAAATCAGATTATTCAGCTCAACTTTATTTCTAGATGGGTAGCTTTTTTGCAATTTATTATTATTATTTATAATGTGTATGTAAATAACTTGTAATTAAATATTTTCATTTCAAACAAAGATTATTAGACAAATTTTGTTTCACTGACATATGATGGTCTTGTTTTATAGATGTATCATATATATCTGTTAGAGTGAAGTTTGCAATTATGTTTGAATATCCCTACTTTCTATACTCTTGGATCTACTAAGGATTTTGGTTGATCTTTGGGAGTTACATTGTTGTTTGTTTTTTGCATTGTCTGATTTGATTTTTCTTTTTTTAAATGCCGAGGGGTTTCTGAATTGAGTTGATAAGAGGTTTGATATTTTCAGTCATTTTTGGTCAGTGGTTGATTAGATATGATTTAGCTTGGACTGAGGAGAAAGATTCAAATTTGGCTGAAGTAATTAGAATGTGTTTTGATTTTTCATTGTTTGCTTTAGTGTTTGGTTTTGAATTTATGATACGGGCTTTTGTAATTATTTATGAAAATTGTTGAGTGGCTCTGTCATCTGTATCATCTTCATTTTATGGTATTTGTCTCAATTAGAGATTTGGAGTTTTCTGTAGATTTTCTTTTGGGATTTGTATGGATGCTTGTTGTGGGTTCTTTTTGTTTAATTTGTGTTTCTGTTTGACAGATTTCAGCTGAGTGTAATTTTTTTAACTCTTCTGGAAACTTTGGCCAGTCATTTTGTCCAAGTTGCTTAAGGTTTCTGATGAGAGCTCTGTATTTATCTGGTGATTGTAGTTATTGTTGAGTGGATTTGTCTTCTGTGCTACATTTTGGTATAGATGTTATCTTTCATATAAGATGCCACTATTTTCCTTGCTTCTAGAAATCTTACATTTCTTCTATACCTGGACCTCTAGGATTTCTCTCTTTTGTATATATTACAAGTACTTGAAAATGTGAGATGATTTCCTTGATAGTTTGAGCATTTGGTATTGTTGAGACAATCTTCCTCCATGTGATCTGGATCATTTTGGCAACACCTTCCACAGGTCAGATGTCCTCTGCAGCTCTCCTTGTAGTGTCTATATTTTTTACATCAAAATCTTCTTCAGGATGTGAGGATATATTTTTCTACCTTTTTGAAGCAGAATCCAATTTTCAATTTCTTGAAATTATTAAAAGTCAAAATGTGTGCATGCATTTGTATTTCTTCACCAACCCTTCTAATATCTACTCTATTGTAATCCATGACCCCTTGTTTTCCTAAGGCTGTTTTTAATATCTCCAGCCGTAGCTACAGATAACTCCTTGTTTTGATAACTATTTTTTAAGGTGTTAAGCATTTCATACAGATAAGTGTTGCCTTTCAAATTGTGGAAAGTTTTCATCACATTTTAACACCTTTAAGATAAAAAGGGTTGAGTGTTTGTTTGCTATAAGAGCAATTTGAAGAATACAGTTAGGACTTAACCATACAAGTTCTAGGGCTTAACATGAACAGCCAGTTGGTTGGATTGAATCTCTCCTACCATGCATCTAGCCCAAGTAAGGGCCAATGTAGAGTGTTGCAGGTCACCTGAACACTTAATGCCTGGGTCATAGGCTGCTCAGTCAGCAAGTGACCTCATTAGGAAGTGGGTACCTTTTTGCAGAGATGCAGTCAGCTTATTCCACAGCCCTAAGAGGGCAAGCTTCCGAAGGTATGATTCTAAATCCTAAATATTGAAAGTAAGACTCTGTTGTAATATAAAAATCTTATCCATAAAAATTGACATCAAACCCACAAGACAAACACAAAGCAAAAAAAAAAAAAAAAACCTCTATAAAAATAAAAATGAAACATTTTCAATATTTCATACAGCTCACATTTGCATTCTAAATATTTCATTTTTATTTAATTATACAATATATAACCATTGAATCATGGCACTGGATTTACCAAAGCAAAATTGTAGCATCTTCAAATTTGCTATTGCACATTGAAGAAGAATTGTATAAAGGGTCAATTAAAAAAAAAAAAAGAAATCGAGCAATAGATCACTTCAGAATTTTTGTTGAAGCAAAACAAATAGCTCAGAAATATTTCTATATACCAACTGGTGTTTACAGAAAAGAATGTGTATGCTATGTGCCTTTGTTAATTTGAGTGTCACAAAGATTTTGTAAAGGACAAGAGGATTTCTAAGATAATAAACTTTTGTCATATTCACACTTTTATGAAAATTTTCCAAGGAATCTTTTCATTGATAAAGTTCATTTCTGCAACCCTTTCTAATACTGAATCAACTATTAACAAATGATATGTTTTTTTTTTCTTTTTACTCATCACTGATTCTTGATCTGCATGGGAAACCCATAATGTTCAACATCTTAGACATTTTCACAATACTTAAACACATGAAAATCCATTTTTCTTATAAATGTTAACAAAAATAATCAAGATAATAAATGAAGATGTAAATGGACTGAAACTTTCAGTTGGATTGTTTATATCCTTATTAATGTACATTGTGTATTGTTTCCTGCATGTGATCCATTGTTCAGTTTATATCAACTCATTATATAATGACAACCTCTTCAAGAAAAACTGCTGATTTAATCTGATTCAACATCGACTTCTCCCGATGCTGTTCGATTGCCATCAGAATGTAAATGGATTATTCTATGATGTAGATTCTTACGTAACGGTCATTTAAAGAAAGCAGTTTTTGTTCTCTTGAAGGAAATCCTGATTTTTTTATGCTGCATCAAAGATTTTCGTCACAATAAAATTTTTGACCAAACTTATTTTAACCAGTCGGATGAAGAATAACAATGAGTAAATAAAAGACAATAGAAAAATTTCACAAACTCATTTTATTGACTTTTGTACTAAAATAAATATCACTGATATCCTCACAGGTAAACGACAGATAAAACTATTTTGGGATAAAAGTGATATATTTGAAATTTTCTTTTTATATTTCAATAGACACAAAGTCAAACATTAAGAATTGATTATTATTTTACTTAGTTTTTGATTTAAGATCTATTTTGTCACTAATACTTATCACCAGCTCAAATTAAAACAATCTATTTACATGGCTTTTATGGAGATTCAGTCTCAAAATTATTTCTATATTCTGGTTGGTCAACTTATATACATAAGCGATCCAATATCATATCGGCCTGAAGGGGCCTTTAACTGTGGGACATTTGATGGACAAGATGGGGGCAACAAACATGTACATTACACATACGCGGCTTCAAGCTATTTCCGCATAACATGATGTTATGAAATGAACTCAAAGAGAAACTGAGTGAGTACAACTCGGTTTGGTTTGTTAAAAAAAAAATTACAAAATGATGTCAATCAACTCACCCCAAAGTTTTGAATGAACAGCGAGAAATTTACACAAAGCTTTTAATGAAAGGCTTGAAAAAGCGAGCCTGTTTTTTGAACTTCAGAAATTTGAAAGGGAAGGCAAAGACTATGCCACTAAAATTGTGAATGTTGTAAACAAGAAAAAGAGTTTGTCTATTTATCTTTTAGGAAGGAAAGGTCAACAAATTTACCAGAGTCTGACAGTCAAGAACGTGAAAGGTGAAATGTTTGAAAATGATAATGAAAGAACACTCAAAATGGTTATCGAAGCATTTAAGGACTACTGCAAACCATAGACAGAGTAGAATTCCTACAAAAAGGACAACGTGAAAATGAGAGCTTTGAGGACTACTTGTTAAATTTGAAATCGAGTTCTAAAGATTGTGAATGGAAAAGTGTCACCGTGAATATGATCAACTTACAGATAGTAAAATAAATACATGATGGAAAAAATTCTCCAGAGGGAACCTGATTTAACCCTGACACAGTGTATTGACTGCTGTAGAGCTGCAGAACAAAGTAAAATCCAGTCACAAAAAATTGAAAAATACGACAAATTATATGTGGACAACGACACATATGAGAAAGATATCAATGCAACTGGAAGAGATAAAAAGAAATATGATTGCATCTATTGTCAAAGAAACCATGTGAAAGGGATAAGAAATTGTCCAGTTTATGGTCAGGAATGTTTTAAATGCAAAAGAAAGAACCATTTTGCCACATCAAAAATTTGTAAGGAACAAGATGTCGATGAACATTTTCACATTGGAAGGGAGACAATTCATGAGGTTCACACAAATTTAAGATTAAATGGCAAGCCAGTTAGATTCATGTTATATTCTGGAGCAACTATAGATGTAATTCCTTCAACATTCATTAAAAACAACAAAATGGAGCACTTACTAAAGAAAGGAAAGAAACTTGATATTTCAGTATATGGAAGAAAAAAGGTTAGAACTGAAGGAACTAAGAGGGTAGAACTCATTAACCCTGTCAACAAAATAAAAGTTATTGCCTCAGTCATGGTCGTGAATGAAAAGGTACAACCGATTTTAAGCTGTAACCTCTGCCAAAAGCTAAATTTAATATGGTTCAGCCTTGATCAGTTTGACTCAACCGTTTCAGCGGCAGAATGCAATGACCTCAAAGAACATAGCTCTGAAAGACATCAGAAAATTAGATATACATGATTCTATCAAAGAGATTTTACTAGAATTCCTGGATGTTTTTGAAGAGACAGTTGTTGAATTTGAAGCCAAATTAACACTGCAAACAGAGCCAGATGCAGTTCCTATACAACAACACATAGGAAGTGTCCCATTTGCTTTGAAAAAAAGTTTAAACAGGAACTAGAAAAGATGATGAAGGAAAATATAATTAAGAAACTGCAAGGACCCAGCTCATGGCTCAACAGCTATATAATTAAAAGAAAATACAGCGGAAAGCTCTGGATATATTTAGACCGCAAACCATTAAACAAGGCACTGATTAACAACTACCACTACCAGGTACCCAGCTTGGAATCTATCATACACAGCTTTTCAAATAAAAAAAGTAATAACATTCAGCAAATTGGACATAAGAAACAGATTCCAACATAGCAAGTTGAACAACAAGGCAAGAGAACTGACTGCTTTTGGAATGCTCCAGGGAAATTATTGATACAAAAGACTGCCCATGGGTATCCCATCAGCCAGCAAGGTATTCCAAGCAAAACTGATCAAACAATTCTAAGGGGTAAATGGGGTCAGTATAATTCAAGATGACAGTTTGGTTGAAGGATTTGGAAACAATTCAGACCAAGCCATCAATAACCACAACCAGAAGTTGCGAGCATACCGGCGAAGATGCAGAGGAAGAAATATCAAAATTAACTTTGACAAATGGAAATTCCTCACAGAGGAAGTTACCTACATGAGTCATACACTGACTAATGCAGACCTGAAGCCTGGTGGAGAAGAAGTGCGGGCAATCACAGAATTCCCGGCACCTCATGATTTGCATCATTTAAGGCCACTTCAAAGGAATGGTTAAATACCTCTTCAAATTTGACCATTTGCTGACGACAAAATGTGAACCTTTAAACAGATTAACATGGAAGGACCAGGTTTTCCAATGGACTGAGGTGCAACAAAGAGCATTTAAAGACATAAAGAAAGCTATAGTAAGACCATGTCTTAGCTTACTACAAGTTAGAAAAGCCAGTCATGATATAGGCTGATATGTCTGATGTAGGTATGGGAATGTCCTCTTGCAGAATGGGAAATGAGTGTCATATGCGTCAAGGGTTTAGAATGACTATGAAAAAACTATGCACCAATTGAAAAAGATATGGGAGCTGTTGTGTTTGGATTACAAAAGTTCAGCAACTATTGCTACAGAAGACATGTAACAAAAGAGTCAGATCACAAACCATTAGAAGCAATCAGCAACAAGCCTCTAAGCAAAGCACCAAAAAGACTGTTAAGAATGATGCTTTCAATACAGAATTTTGACTACAACATAACATACAAGAAGGGCAGTGATGTAATTATTACTGATGCTCTTTCACGAGCCCCAGTAGAGGATGAAAAATTTCAGTTTCATTTCAGTGACGTGAATCTATTAGAATTTCTTGCTGTAAGTGAACAGACCGGAAACAGGCTAGTCAGCGCCACCAAAGAAGATAAGAATCTACAGATGCTCATAAAACTGATTAAACAAGTTTTCTAAATGCGTTATAAAGCACTTGAACCTCAGTTGAAGCACCTGTACAAATTCAGAGACTATATGTCAACAAAAGACAATCTGGTATTTTACAAAGACAGAATCTTTGTATCTACTTCAAAAAAGAAATGACATGAAGGCACACACAAGCCTTTTAGCAGTTGATAGCAACATGAGACGTGCCCATGACACAATCTTCTGGCCTGGAATGAGGTGCAAATTCCAGGAATGTTATATGAACTGCAAACAGTGTAGCATATATTCGGTGAAAAATAGCAAGGAGACACTAATCACAAGACCAGTGCTTATTCCAACATAATGGCCTCCATACCATGACACTGAATGGAAGAAAATAGCTAGTGTGTGTGGATTATTTCTCCAATTAAACTAGGGTTGATCAACTCCAAGGAATATCATCAGGTTGTACAGTCAAACTGATAAGGAAACACTTCATAAGATATGGCATTCTAGAAGAAGTTCTAAGTGATGAGGACCCTGAATTTGGCAACCAGATGATGAAAGAAGTGGCCCATAAATAAGGATTCAAATGGAATCCCAACTTACCAAAGATGCCAAACTCCAATGGAATGGCAGAATCAGCTGTAAAACAAATAAAATACATTATCAGAAAATGTAACAATGAAAACAGTGATCCTTGTCTGGCCATACTAGAATTCACCAACACACCATGAAAATCAACAGGAATGTCCCCAGCACTGAGATTCTTTGAAAGACAATTGAGAAGTGTATTGCCTATGATGAAGAAATTCCTATCCCCATTTAATGCAGAAAAAACGAAAACTAAAATATGAAAGGCAAAACAACATCAAAAGAAACACTATGACAAAAACACCCATGACATGACAGAATTAAGAAAGGGTGACCAGGTGACTGTGCAGCCATATGGTAAGAACCAATATCGGAAAAAGACAACTGTCACAGAAAATTTTGAATACCAGCGATACAGGATCAAATTGGAAAATGGAAAAAGACTAGTGAGAAATAGGAGACACCTAAGACTCATAACTAGACCAAAACACAGCAACATAAGAGAAACAAACCACAAACAAGACATCACCACCAATGGCAGTGAAGATAATACCAAATAACAGCAACCAGATATGATTGAAAAACAACTAAGTCTGAAGAGAGTCACTGAAGGCAAAACACCCAACTGCTATGGTGAATGGCAACTTACAAAAGTTTGAAATGTTCATTTTATGTATGTGTTACAGAGCCATATACATGAATATGGCAATGTGCGAAATAGACATATAATGTTCATAACGATAGAACATCCAAAAAACATAGGAATCTCAAAATTCGTAAACACATAACGATTTCTTTGTTCAGGTACAAAACCTTTTTATTAACTTTGAGTTAAAGGGTTTGACACAACGAGGAGAGACACAGTCTTCTAGGCTGTCTTATTCATTTGGCCCCCATCTCGAGCGGCCCCCATAGGGCGCAAATTCGCCTCGCCTCAGCGAGACCCAAAAGTCGAATCTCCTCGTTTGGCTTCTAGTACACAACTCTTTAACTTTCTTCAGATTCTCACACAAACCTCCACGTGCTTCCGGTGCATGATGTCACCCGCACCCTGTCATCCCATTTCGTCTTGGACTATTATGACATCTGAGTGACACCTCTATCCGCCTGCGCGTGCCCGCGTTAACACCTGCCTCGATGTTGCACCTAACTAACCCATGTGCTGAGCCGAAAGGTTCTCAGCCTAAGTAAACTCAAAGGCATGAACCGAAATCCCTTGGCTATTATGTTACATATGTATGAGGGGTGTTAGTTGACTTATATACATTGGCAACCCAATTTTCTATCAACCTGAATGGGCCTTTAACTGTGGGACACTTGACAGACAAGATGGAGCAAAAAAGACTTGCATTATAAACATGAAGGCTGGAGCTTTTTCTAGCTAACATATTCCACTTGGTATTTTTTGAACAAGGTAGCAGAATGAGAAGTCTACCCTCATGATTTAAATAAATTTTGGAATTTCCAGAAGATTACTGAGTATGATAAAAGGCACCAAAAGAAGCCAGATGAGTACAGCGAGTCAACCAGGAACAGAGAATAACATTTTCTAAGTTCTCAAAAGAATTGTCTAAAGATGCATTTTCTGGACTGACAGCATCAATAACATCTCAAAATTTTAATGTGCACAGGCACTGTAAGAAGTAATACAATGTCTAATATATTCAAGATATTTGTTTTACTCAAAACTGACCAAGCTTGAGGGAAAAATTCAAAATTGGAGGAAAATGTCTTGGAATTTTCTTTAACATTTTATATTAGATCTGAAAGTTTGAAGCCTAAATTTTAATTCTTCATGCCACTCAATGGGTAAAAAGGTTATTTTGTATTCAAAATTTTTTGTTGGATCCTATGAGTTGTGATTATTTAATTATTTAATGTAAAAATAAATGTGTTAGTGCATTGTTTGTATGTAAAATGAAGGAGTTTGCATTACTTCAGTTTATATATATATATAAGATTTATTCATTGCAAACATTAGTGATGATATGTAAGGTGTTTTAATAAAGAATGTAATCCTCTTTTAACAACTTGTATTTTGTATCTTTTAAATCCAAAAATTATTTATATAAACCACAATAGTTTTTAAAAAGGTTTTCAGTGCAAATAATTTCCCCCTTGGACACCATTAAGCTCTTTAACAGTTAATAAATCAAGGCTTCTTTAATCAAGGATAATCCCAATCTTATAAAACCTTTCAGTCAAATAGAATGTCAAAGAGTGAGAAAATATATGGTAAAGAAATTTTGCATTTCATTCATCTCTCGAGTGTTTTTAAGATTTATATACAAAATGTTTCTCCTTGACAAATGACATAACTGACACAATACAAAGGAATGGATACTTGAATGTGGATAGAGATGCAATCATTTCAGTGGTCAAATACTATTGTCTCAAAGTAAGATGTTGCTATGTGATTAATAAAGCAGCATAAATATATATGTACATAAATTCTATCTTCTTTTAATTAGAGTTGTGTTCTTTATAAAATACTTTGTATGACAGATGAAAAGTTCATTGGCTATATCTTATACAAACTGAAAGTTATTAATCATGTCTTATATAAACTGAAAGTCAGTAATCATGTCTCACATTTTCTGGGTTGATGAACTGTCAAATAGGAAAAATAACTATTTAAATCACATAAAAATATCCAAACAAGAAAAGTTAGTTGTTAGGCAATGAGAAAGTTTAACTAAGTCCAAGAAAAGCAAAAAGAGAAGAGAGTTATTTAATAGCCATCTTAAAAATGAAAACGAAAAAGTGATGGAATATTCAGTCATATCCAGAGAGAATAATCTTTTTGAGTCAAACCGTGCGTTCTGTCTGAGGTTGACTTATTTTTAATACCACTGAATAAAATCTGATGCAAAGTCTTTCTTGTTATTAAGTTCAACTTTTATCAGCTATGATAACAAAACAAGGTAAAACCAGAGGGTGGAAAGAAAAATAATGAATCAATGATTTTTTGTTTTTTTCTGTTATTTGTTATGTATTTGCTATTTGAAATTTACTTTTTTAGCTAAGTTAAGAGTAAAACACCTAACAGAATTGGTAAAGATAATCTGTGTTAAAGACACAGCTTGAATCTTTTATAAGCAAGATATTGAAAAATTAATTCTTTATGAAGATAAATAATGTTAGAATCAAAATAAACAACTGTCAACAAAAACTGTTAACTTAATGACAGATGCATTTATAAATAGAGTAAAAAACAATAATTCATTCATTGAGATTATACTGGTTGGTTTCGTTTCTTTGTTTAATGGCATATCAACTCTTTGTAGGTTATTTACTGCCAAAGCTATTCTCCTAGAAGAACAGTTGTGGTACGATTTAAACCATAGCTGGGAGGATAAAGGTCTTCATACCTTTCCCAAAGATATTTGCCTGAAAGCGAACGTAATAGCGCAACTGGAGTACGAACTCGCTTACTACGATTCCGCAGTCCATCGCTTTAACCATTACATCACGAGGACACCCCCTGATGTTATACTGATATAATTTTTATGTGTATGTGATTAACACAGACAAATTGGCATGCTGTAGCAAGGTTTTTATCAACACAATAGAGATAAGATAGAGAATAAAGCAATTTCCAGTACAATTTGAAAATTAATAATTATTTTGGTGCTTTCATTTATGTTAACCCTGTCATAATTTCTAAAAGAAAATATTTATGAAATGCTAACTGCAGAATAATTCTCCTTATTTCCTAATTTGCAATTAATTATAAATTATATGAACAGGACAGAGCTCAGTATCAAATCTGCTTGTTAAAAACAGTTTATAAGAGATGCTTTATAAAAACAATAAAACTTCAGAATCTTTCATAACTGATCAAAATGGAAATGATCTCATATAATGTGATAACTTTTCATGCTATATTTGACAGCATTCGAAATTATTTGATCAACTTCAATATAGATTATTTGGTTTAATGTCATATCAACCTTAGATGATAATTTTAAGCGAAATCCACTTGATATGATTTTTTTTAGAGAATAATTTGCGGCTAACATTATTTTTAAAAAAGCCAGAAAGTAAATAACTTGCACACAGTAAAATGGTTTCAAGTAAATCATTAAACAGTTCTATTTGACCCATAAATGCAACTTTAACAGGTACAACTACTTTGGGTCAATGTCAATTTGGGAGTAATGGTAATGAAGAGGTAATCCACATTTACCAAAGCTCCAACACTGGAACCATGCCATCAGGTGATTTAGTGACATATCAGGACACTCATGGGAGGAAGGTCTTAACCCTCCTCAGAGATACAATCAATAAATTCTACAGCCCCAGCCAACTGGCCTGAACTTGAATATAATCCCAATATGTTGCTGAAATAAAAAAAAAAAAAAAAAACACAACAAAACATCATCTAAATATTTTGAATAGTTCTGGACGAATGAAAAAAATCTGAATTAAGTTCATTTTCAGTTGTTTTTCTCTTGCAGTTTGTCAATAATAATTTATGAGTGAATAGTAAAACTTACAAAAGAATCATTTGGTAAAATCTGTCCACGATTTGGATGTATACTTATTTCCTTGTCATCTGCATTTTTAATTTTCCATTCAAAGCTGAAAAATAAAAAGCCAATGTATTTCAATGCAAACATGCCAAAAACTGATCAAGAACAATTCTTTATATAAGCATAAACACAAATGTAGAAATATTTCTTTTGGAAATATCAAGGGACAAATGTAGAAATATTTCTTTTGGAAATATCAAGGGACAAATGTAGAAATATTTCTTTTGGAAATATCAAGGGACAAATGTAGAAGTATTTCTTTTGGAGATATCAAGGGACAAATATAGAAATATTTCTTTGGGAAATATCAAGGGACAAATATAGAAATATTTCCTTTGGAAATATCAAGGGACAAATGTAGAAATATTTCTTTTGAAAATATCAAGGGACAAATGTAGAAATATCTCTTTTGGAAATATCAAGGGACAAACGTAGAAATATTTCTTTTGGAAATATCAAGGGACAAATGTAGAAGTATTTCTTTTGGAAATATCAAGGGACAAATGTAGAAATATTTCTTTTGAAAATATCAAGGGACAAATGTAGAAATATCTCTTTTGGAAATATCAAGGGACAAACGTAGAAATATTTCTTTTGGAAATATCAAGGGACAAACGTAGAAATATTTCTTTTGGAAATATCAAGGGACAAATGTAGAAGTATTTCTTTTGGAAATATCAAGGGACAAATGTAGAAATATTTCTTTTGGAAATATCAAGGGACAAATGTAGAAATATTTCTTTGGGAAATATCAAGGGAGAAATGTTGAAATATTTCTTTTGGAAATATCAACTGACGAAAGTGACAATTTGGAAATAAAGAGTGACATGAGAAAAATATCAATTCACATCTGAATTTCTAGAATATAATTACTATAATACAATGATTCATCAAGACTTGTTTTTAGTACAGTATTTAACTGATGTGTTCTTCAGTCTTTCCAAGTTGCTTGCTGTATTCAGTAACCTTTCTAGATGCATACTGTTTGTGTCAATCATAGTAAAATCAATTTATCAACATTTACAGAAAAATTAATAGTGATACATGATATAAAAAGAAAAAAAAACTTGAAGAGATAATTTCATGAGAATCCAACTCAAATAAGAGTTACTATTTTTCTTTTCATTTGTCTTTATATTATTGAAGAAGGGTTTAATTCTTTCCATAGAAACATGGGAAAGGCTGTATATGAATCAGCTGAAATGCTGCACTTACAATACCAATAACAGGAAGGAGAGATTCTCTTGTTAAAAAATAAGTTTCAATGTTAATCTCAACGTTCTAGACCAAGGTTTTTTCTTTCTTTTTTTGACACAAGATATTGAAACTGTTGTAAACTGATATATTCAGATTAATTTTCATATCCTAAATTTTCATCCTGCTTGTTTTGTCCTTCAATTCTTATAAAGTTGCCTATCATATTTCAAATATTGAACCATGATCTGAGGGGTCATGCATTTCAAGGAGTAGTTTCAGACCTGTTATCTATAGGAAGAAAAGTGAATGCTCTTTAAGATCAAGATTTCACTTTCATATATAATAGTCACTTAAGAAAGGCCAAAGGATATAACAGCCAAAAGGCAGTAACAAAATAAAATAGCACAAAGACAAAAAATATTAGTTCAAATGAATCAATATAAAACAGTCAAGTATTTCTCTTCAGGGGAGTAACATATTTTAGAATAATACTTGATGAATTCATAAAAAATAAAGAGTTCAACTTTTTATCTAAATAAAAAAAAAGAATGTCAGTATTTTTTTAATTGCCTGATTTTTATCAGTCAAACAATAAATAACTGAATAATCTACATTTATAGAATATCCACATAAATTTGTTGAATACCACAGCATAATATTATCTCCATGTCAAAAAAAATAATAAAAAGGAACAAGAGTTTAATATTCAGGGTGAGGTAGTGTGAAGGAGAGTTTGGTTTTACTTTCTACTGTCAAATATGAACAGTCCAGATTAAAAGCACAGGATGGGTAATTTAAAGCCAAACATTTTTTGACCTCATTTTTCTGATGCAGGTATCAATGGAAAATGAGAAAAATTTTGGTAAACAGGCCTGTTTATCCAAAGAAAAAATGGGCTTGTTTACTAAAACAAAAAATTTACATTAACATGAACAAAAAGTCTAAGTCCATGTGGTCATTTTCCATGAAAATTTGTTTCGTAAATTGAGAATAAAAAAAATCAATAACATTGGAGAACATTTAATAACTGTCCTAAATTGAAAGGATCTCATTATGTAAGACAAATCATAAACTTTTCCATTTCTATACCCCTTTCATATACTACTTGTTCACAGTACAATATGTACATATTTTATCTGTAGAGACAGATACATATATTATTATGTATATATTAAATATTTCTATATGTGTAAATGAGCTTATCTAGTTTGTCTTTATGTTTATTCAGTGTTAATTTATAATTGAAATATTAATATTATAACGGTTCCTTGATGAGAGGGGACTCAAATAAATATCCTCCCTACCACCAAGCATTTCAATAACTCTTACCCTTTATTTAGTATAATGAAAAGTAATTATCATTACTTTGAATATTTGGACGATTGACCTCATCTTTATTGTTCAACTCACAACTTTTCAGCCAATATGTCCTTCAACCTTCTTCAGGTGTGATATGTCAAACTCGGGAGTCCATACAGAATCTTGAACTGAACCCTTTATTTAAACCATAGCGGTAGACAGCTCCAATTCTGTTAACTATAGCCGGGTACAAGTGTTAAGTTATAGTAAGTATTTCTTGTTATTCTTACCTGTTGTTGGGATTGAACCTGCAACCTCCAGATGATTTCACTTAAATGCCTTATCCACTGCACCATGTGTCCTTGCTGAACAATTCAGAGGGAATATTTTTCGGACTTATAAACCTAATGTCTTCATCAATTCATGAGATACTTCTTTACACTATCATATCAGATGGTTTTGTACCATATAGCTCATGTAGCAATTTTTCTTTTGTGAATATAACAATAAAGATGAGGTCAATAGTCCAAATATTCTAAGTAATAACAATTATCAAACTTCATCTCTGAAATTTAGACAAATAATGACAAGAAATAATTTACTATATTCACCCCAAGAAACTCTTAGACTCTGTCCTCAAAGTACCCAGTGTGACGCATATGGTCTGGTTGAAGACCTTTATAACTATTGTAAGAGAGATCACTGAGTGCATCTTTAAGTGTGGCCTTGTGCCAGACTAACCTAAGTTTAATAGATATCAATGATGGATATTCAGATGAGTGGCCTTGTGCCAGACTAAACTAAGCTTCAAAAATATCTCAATGTGATTATCCATTAGGAAATGGTTATCACACTCATCTCACAGACCATTTGTAATTTGATGGGTCAGAGAAACCAGCTGAATAAATTTATTGACCAGAAAAGTAAGAATTGATCGAAATGGATTTAAAAAAAATAAAGTCAGTTCATTACAAAAGTGAAAATTAACCGAATTGGATTTGAAAAGAATAAATCAAGGATATTTTATCTCTCGATGAGAAAGAAAACATGAAAAAAACATTGTTTTTTGTTACTGAAGGAACAAGAGGAAATCCAGGTGAGATTATTTTGTCTGCAGAATTTCAAAGGAAATCATTGTTTCACTTGTCCAAATGAAATCTATGGCAGATTTAACCCTGAAGGTCAAAGCCTACCAATCATGACATCAAGGTGGGTTATCAGGAAAATGATAAAATTTTAAATAAACATTTTTTTTTAATATTCAAGTGTGGAAGATTCTGAGTTTGAGTTTTGTTTAACGGCATATCAACCCCTGTGGGTCATTTAATGCCAAAAAGGTTATTTTGAATTTCAGTCATTAAAGTAGCAGTTCTATACAGATGTTTGGTTATATCTTGCTGAAAAAGTTGCTTTCTTTTAGAAAATTAAAAATGTTTTCAGGGTTTGTATTCTTAAAGATGTCCCTCAGGTTTCTTGCTTGATAGTACTTGGTACGGATATGTTTAAGGTTGTTACAATTTAGAAGGATATGTTTGGTTGTGAGTTGTACTTTGCATGATGGGCACACTGGGGCATCCCCCCCTTTTAACAGGTGTGAATGAGTAATGTGGGTGTGCCCAATACACAATCTGGCAAGTATTACTTCTTCTCTTCTGATGCTTCTGTAGCCTGTTGGCCACTCTCCGATAGCTTCTTGTATTTCATGGAGTTTGTTTTGGGTCTGATTGTCCCATGATTTCTGCCATTTGTCTGATATAAATTTCTTTATGGTTGGTTTTAGATCGGTATATGGGATTTTTGATTTGCACATATCAATTTGAAGAGCTTTTTTTGCAGCTTTGTCTACTTTTTCATTTCCTTGGATGCCAATGTGACTTGGTATCCAGGTGAATATGATGTTATTATTTTTAGAGAGGGTGTTTAGTTTGTTTAGGAGCTTTGTGATCAAGGGGGATGATGTATCTCTGTTCTGTAGTGCTAGTAGGACTGATTTGGAGTCTGTGTATATGATAAATTTGGAAGCTTTATGATTTGCTATGATATTCATAGCTAGATCAATGGCTGTGGTTTCTGCACTGTAAATTGAAGCTTCATTAGGTAGGCGTTTTAGGGTTTCTTTTTTTTGAGAAATAGCAGCACAACCTACTTTTTTTCCTTGTTTGGATCTGTCTGTATAGATGTGATAGTGATCTGGGAACTTATTTTGTATTTTTATGAGTTTCTCTTGATAAGTGATGGGGTGTGTTTTTATTTTGGGTAACTTAGCCAGTTCTAAGTTTATAGTTGGTTGCCTTATGGTCCATGGTGCCGTTTTGGAGAGTATGGTATGGTGTACTATTTTAGTATTGATTTTGATTTCGTTGAGGAGGTCACTTATTCTTAAGCTAAAAGGTCTGATTTTTTTGGGGTTATTTTGATACAGGTTTTCATATTTTGTTTTGCCGGTGTAGTCATAAGCAGGATTTTGTGGACAGGAGATGAGTTTGATGTAGTACTGTAGTGCTAATTTTTGTCTTCTTAAATAGAGAGGGGGTTCGTTTGCTTCTATGTATAGACTTTCCTTTGGGGAAGTATTAAAGGCTCCTAAAGTAAGGCGAAGTCCTTGGTGGTGTATTGTTTCCAGTCGTTGTAAGTAGGAATTTCTGGCTGCTCCGTATATGAAGCAGCCATAGTCAAGTTTTGATCTTATTAGAGATCTATATAGCTTGATAAGTGTCTTTCTATCAGCACCCCAGTCTGTGTGGGCTATGGCTCTCAATAGTTGCATGGCTTGATTGCATTTTATTCTTAGCTTTTTTATATGTGGGATAAAGGATTTGTGTAAAGTTGCTGAAATTGCTACTGCTTGTAGTGGGGTGCTGATGTTGATTTTGCTTTGGGGAATGTTTTTCCTTATTAGGATTGATACACCACCCGAAGCTCTTAGTTCCGTGTCATGTATATAGTCATATTGCTCATAATTTTTCATGTTTGTTTTATCATTGCTTTTTTTGAATGCTTCTTGGAGCCATATAATGGTAGGATTTTGTTCAGTTATTAACAGCTGGAGTTCGTTGTAATTTGCCTTGTAGCCACGACAGTTCCATTGGATTATCTTGTGGGTATTTTGGTATTTGGCCATAACTATTTATGCAGTGTGTGTCTTGGGTTTAGGGTGTACTATTTAATTTTTGTATTTTCGATTTTAGGTGTCGAGTCCATTTCGGTTTCCATACTTTCTATGTTTCTGGATTTATTTTTGGTTTTTGAAGGGGTGTGTTGAGTAGGTTTTTGTTTTTCTTCTTTTTCTCTGGTTCTTGAGGTTGATCGGTTTCTGTTTTTGATTGTTAGCGTTTCATTTTTTTGGCTAGAGGTTGAAGGGATGTTTTTTGATTTGTCAGTTGGAGTTAGTTGTACATTGGGTATAATAGTTTTAAGGGTTTTGATTAGTTCATGTAGGTCGTTTATTAAATTTGTTAATTCTTCTTCTATTTTTGTTGTTTTTATTTGTGTTTTTGCTTCGTTTTCTACTTGGTTTGAGGGAGTCCTGGTTACCTGAGAGAAAGTTAATTTGTTAAAGGGATTTTCTATGAGTCTTCTTGCTTCAGGGAAGGTAATGTTTTTGGTGATTTTCATTTTGATAATTTCCTTTTCCCTTTCCCAGATTTTGCAGTACTTTGAGTCTGCTCTATGATTCCCTTTGCAATTGTTACAGTTTAGGCTGTTTTTGCAGGATTCCTCTATGTGGTTTGGTTCCTGCTCTCCACATTTGACACACACTTGTTTTCTTGTGCAGTGCTGCTTCAAGTGTCCATATTTCTGGCAGTTATGACATCTTCTGGGATTTGGGATATATGTCTCAACTTTAACCACTGTATAGCCTATTTTTTTCTAAAGGGGGTTTTGGGTTATTAAAGGTTAGAATGTAGGTATTGGTTACAATTATTTCATTTTGTTTTTTGATTGTTATCCTTTTGACGTCTATTACATTTTGTTTTTTTAGTTCATTTTTAATTTCCATTATTGAGCGTAATGATAGCTCTCCATTTCTTATCAACCCTTTAGAGGTGTTTAATCTCTCATGGGGGTAAGCTAAATATCTATGTTTTGGATTTTTTTTTGCTTTAATATTATTTCAGCTTGTTTTTTTCCTGTCACCTCTATAAGGATGGTTCCATTTTTCAAGTTTTTTACAGTTTTGGGTGATATTAGAGCTGAAATACATTTTTCTATGATGAAGGGGGATATTTTTGTTAGCGGTAGTTTTTCTTTTGATTCTAGAATGATGAACCTTGGATATGGCTCATCATTGTCTGAATCACATTCAATATGGGGTCTTTTTGCTTGGGTTTTTGTTTTAACAGAAGCCATAAAAGTGTTGGATGAGTTTCACTGAACATGCTCCCCACCCACCTCGGAGCCCCATATGGGGATGTGCCTAGGGGGAAACCCATTCGCCTAGCAACACCAGGGCTACATGTTCAGTATACTCATGCTGGTGATAGACAAATTAATTTTTTGTCCCTGGGTTTTCTTTCCCAAGATAACTACTTCCCCAGGGACAGAAAGGACTACGAGTCTTTCCACAGCATGATTGACCCTACAGCCCTCGTCCTCATTTAGATTTAAAAAAAAAAAAAAAAAAAAAAAATCTAAGAGAGTACTGTCATGACCAGCCGATTGATCGGATCGGGCCTCTCCGACCGCCCGTCTAGCCCAGTAAGGGCCAAAGTGGTGTGTTGCAAGAGACTTGACCACTCGATTTTCAGGCCAAGTACTGCTCAACCACCAGGATCCCGTCCTTAAGCATCATGGGTTGCCACCCACGGCCAACAGGTAGCCTCGTTGGGGGGGTTTTACCCCTCTGCAGAGGTGCAGTCAGCGTATTCTACAGCCCCAGCTGACAGGGCGATGGAAGATTCTGAATTTAACCATGATGATTTGAAGGTTAGTGTCGGGATGGAAGTGAGAGGAAATCAAGCACTGAAAATGGAAAGGGGAAGAATTAATTATTGAGATATAAATTAGGAGAAAATTGATACTGTCAATAGCTTTGACAACCACCACCTCTTATATGAGAGAAAATGTTGAACAGTGCAAATCATTTAAGAGACTCTATGATACTTTGAGTACCTTGTATCAAACTATCAATAAGCTGAGAGTTAGAGACTAAGAAAAGAGGACATGATATGCTACTTGAAATCACCTTGTACCAGACTATCAAGAAGCTGAGAGCCAGACACTAAGAAAGACAAACATAACTGCCACTGAAAATTGCCTCATATCAGACTATAGAAAGTCAGAAGAAAAAAGCCTAAAACTTATAGGATAATTTGAGAAGCCTTGTGCCTTACTTTGAATGCCAAGAAATTGACTGATTGTTAATTTATGAATTAGGTTATCATCAATCACTAGCGACTTCCAGGATGGGGGAATTTATGTACTATTTTTAAAGACACTTTTTGAAAACTAAATATTATTATGGTTACAACGCTATGTCCGGTGTTCTGTTTGTTGGCATTTGACCTTTTCTTTTTGCTTTCTTAATTGTGCGGTCACATCCATCCACTCATTGACTGATGACACCAATTAGCGATTGATCTGCTGTCTGAATCAAAAACTCAATGTGGGCAGATCAACAGATCAATCGTGCCATCCGATGACATAATCAGCCAAATAGAACGGTCAGCAGATTGAAAATGGAATCACCCCAGTGTTTGGGGAAGGCTGGTCTACTGCCAGAGATTACTATAACACTAACCCTCAATCCTTAATGAATGACACAA
This sequence comes from Sepioteuthis lessoniana, assembly GCA_963585895.1. NCBI lineage: Eukaryota > Metazoa > Mollusca > Cephalopoda > Myopsida > Loliginidae > Sepioteuthis > Sepioteuthis lessoniana. Next base: position 104,916,004 of record OY757920.1, on the reverse strand, counting down.
AATTAAGATGTCCTCATGACAAACTAAATATAAAAAATATCAATATTTTTTCTAAGACTCACAAAAAATTTCAATAGTAACATTTTATTAATGTTATAATAAAATTTATTTTCAAAAGAAAATAATTATATTTCAAGTAAATTGATTGGTAGGTTGGGTTTGGTTTTATGGCACATCAACTATTGTAGGTTATTTAATATCAAATCAATTTTTTTTACAAATAAACAGTTCTATTTCAAACTATTCAATTTAGCATAAGTACTCAGTTTAAGTGTCATAAACATTTCTCTCTCAAACAATTCAGTTTAGTGTAAGTACAGTTTCAACGTCAAAAAGAGTTCCATTTCAAACAATTCAGTTTAGCATCCAAAAACAGTTCCATTTCAAACAATTCAGTTTAGCATAACTACATAGTTTAAATCTCAAAACAGTTCTATTTTAAGTAATTTAGTTTAGCATAGGTACACAGTTCTAGTGGCTAGTTCTATTTGATCCATAGATAAGACCCTATCAGGTACTACCACTCTGGGTCAGAGTGGACCAGGGAGCGATGGCAATGAAGGGGTACTCCACATTCCCCAAAGTTCTAGCATTACTAGTACCTTATCATCAGATTTTTTTAGTGACATATCCAGGACGCTCATTGGGGTGGGGGTGGGGGCCTTACTCTTCTGCAGAGAAGCAGTCAGTGTATTCTATAGCCCCAGCTGACTGGGCTATCCAAGTAAATGATTTGTATCAATGTCAAAATAGTAGAAAGTATATTTCATAGATTGATTTCTGCTTTGGAAATGTAATTCTGATCTTTACAATAAAAAGTACATGAAGCCATAAATTTACAGATCCAATGATTGAATACATCAAAAGTGACATTTTCTACAGCACAACATGCTTACTGCAGTTTACAATGTATAACATCATTTTCTTTTTAATTAAATATTCCTTTCTTTAAAATTGGTTTGAATTCACATTTTTTAACTGAAAAAATGTTATGAATAATTAAGTTTAAAAGCAGTTTCAATTTTTTTTAATGTTTTTTTAATGGGTTAGATATTTGAAGCAGCAGATAAAGTTATATTCTAAACAGATGACAACATAAAAGTCTCACAATATTTTCAAATTCAATTTAGTTTCTTTTTAAATGTTTATTCTTTTAGATTATATATATATATATATATATATATATATATATGAGCATTAGGCAAAAACAGAAATAGCAGTATCTAGAATAGAATATTGAGCAGATTTTTCACTCAAGAACAAAGCTAGCATACTATTCCAATGTTACTGGGGTGGGATTTTGTAATAAAAACTTGAATCATAACTTACAATGAAAATGGTTTATTTTACAAGATGTACAAGGAAGTGTAGACAGAGGTACATAGCTAGCTAGTCTCGCAAGGGAAAGATTGGCCCCAACTTATATTCAAATCGAATAGTCTATTCTAATACAGAGGGGTATCATTTCCTCCATACAACACATAACTATATAGTAAATTCAAAAAGGGAGAGGAAAAACAATGAACTTTCCCAAATAACTTTAAAGCACAGCTCAATTATATATTCATAAAGAAAAAGTGGATAAATAGCACTTTGAACTGTAAAGCATAATCTTCTTTTAAAGGAGTATCTCCTGATTACAAAATTGTCTCAGGAAAGATTTCACTGAGTCTATGCAGATATAAGAAACAGACAAGTAAAACTTCACAATGTGAATGGTCTGCACTGACTAATAGTGATATAAATAAATCAATATACGGTAACTGTAAGAGACAACTTTGATAGTCTCCAGGAAACATCTGAAATACATGCTCCAAATGATAAATATGAAACTTTATTACTACTCATAGATAAACTGCAGCTGAGTTCATACTAACAAAAGAGACAAATGTTCCATTGGAGTCAATAATAATAATAAGAGAAAAATAAGATGATATGAACAAAGCACCTTTACTTGAGGAAGAAAACCCAACAAATGCCAGAGCCAAGAAAGAACTATTACATACCCAAAAATAACTAGAATACATTCAAGGCCAAATCAATTAAATCAGAAACTTGGTAGAAGATAGGAAATCACGATTAGCATGGCAAACAGTAAATGAAGTGGAAAGAAAAGCACCTTGAGAGTAAAACTACAAGCAACCAGCCAAGAAGAAGAACTTAACTAGTGAATAGAACATTTCTAGAATATGCTCAGAAACCCTCCCAAAGTCACGGATACATGAAATATCACATGGTAATTGCATTTTAGTAAATGTTATTGCATATATATGTGTATGTGTATAAAACAAACACATGCAACTATGTTTACATCAATATGATAATCTACATTTACTTAAAAAGTCACTCAAACAGCCATCAACTATATAAACATATTTTTACAACAATCACTACTTCTAATTGTGTATAATGGCTTCAAGAAGTTTGGAAACCACAACTAAAAAATCATGAATATAAGCTATTTTTTAAAATAATTTTTATTCTTTTATTGTAGAGATATATGTATAAACCTAAATTTTAAAGTTTTTACAAGTATTCATTTTTTATCACTGTCTTGAAACTCAAAGACTTTGATGCAAAAACCTTCTTTTGACAAATCATTGTTGACTTCTTGTGTTCAAATTGTTTTTATTACTTCTTTAAGATGATCTTTGGTAGTGAATTTCAAGGATTCAATCTTTCTTTACATATTCTAAAAATTCCCTATCAATCCATTGAGTTGGGCATCAATTTCAAGTAGTCAATATCATGATCCTGAATCCATTCTACAAACCTTAAGGCCAAGATCCTTGTTCTGAATACAACTCATTGTATCAGATGAAACTGTTCACAATGGAGAGAGATGACCCTTGAGGTAGTTTTCAGTGAGGAATGGGTTGACAGATATTTCTCTTTTTGTTTATCTTTTTATCAGTTCTTGTTACCTTTGCAGGTCACACTGAACATTGTATCGCAAAATTTCCTTTTGCTGCATATCAACTACAGATTTTGATATCTCCAATTTCTTACATATTCTATTATGATTCTTGCCACCAGATTTCATCTTAGCAACTGCCTTTTTCTAAAAATGAAAGAGTTGTTTCAAACTTTCCATTCTGAATATATTATCAAATGTTACTTGATAAAATTGTAGGATTGACAAGTATAAAGTTGCTTAATTCTTAAATTCATGAACTATAATGGAACACTTCAATGAAGAAAGAGAATTTTAAAATATATAAGTTAAAGAACAATAAGAAATTTACCAATGTTTTCAATAATAATTTAATATTACCTGGCTTTCAAACATATTTAAGATATTATATATGTATTACAATGAGGCTCCATGTCATCTGGTTTTATTCTTGAGAATTAAAAATTCTATTTTTATGGTTATGAGGTATTACACTATGTGGCATAAAGATTTAATATTGTAGTATTTAATTTGTTAAATAAAATTTCATAATTGTATAAATAGTGAATATAATTTTGGGAAGAAGGAAAGGAGAGAGCAGATTTTTTCCTGAGAAGCTGACAGATGTGTATTAAAAAAATGCTGTATTAAAAGAATTTTTAAATTGCTGGTAGGTTTAAATTTAGGTATATATTCAAAAGTAGTAAAATTTATTATAAATAATCTAATTTATAACAGGAGGGGGAAGACAGTCTTTTATTATCTTTAATGAATTTTACTTTTAGGTTAATATTTAAAAAGAGTTGGACATAAATAAATAAATACAGAGCAACAAAGTTTTTATTTCATGAGTACTATATATATATATATATATATATATATATATATATATATATATTTCAGAGTTACCAGTCAGTTATATTGGACTTACATGTGAAATTTGAAATATCTATTTATATCTTGGCCAATTTTTTCTTGTTCTTGTCTGTATGATACTTATATTTGAGAAAAAATATAAGATATATTGATTAAATAGTAGTGAATCCTGTAGTAAATCTTCATGCTGTGATATAGCAAATCTCAAAAGCCATTTTATCTATGAATTACAAAGTTTTAAATCTTTTTTTATAACCAGAAATTTTCGCAATTCTATTTGATCTTTTATTCTTATTCTGATGATACATATTCATAAATTCACTTACAATGTAGTGTTGTCAACTCAACTGATTTTTCCCCTTTTGCTGAATAGAAAATCTACCATTAGACAATTTTTGCCTATGTCAATTGAATATTTTAATAGTATATTTCAATAAGAAAAAAAGAATCCTTGCCACACATAAAATATTTTCATTGCTCAGTCCAAATTTTCATAATAAAAACACATGGCCAATAAATGGCTATGGGCAGTTCACTTGTTTTTTCTTTTTCTTGACATCCTAAAATGCATTATATTTATGAAACATTTAGTCAATATTTATGAAACATTCTGTCAATACATTCCTTCAAGCACTTTTTTCCATACATTTCAATTATATTCTATAAAAAAGAGAGAATTGTTGGTCCCAGGCAACAGACATAATGTCACCATTTACCAAAAATGCATTCTTATATTTTGCATTGTCTTTGAAATCCTTTAAAATCATTCTATGGATTTTGTGGTTTCCTTGCATTCAAATCATTGTTGTACTTATCTACAAGGGTTTAATACATTCACATCTTTGATAAGCTTAGAAAAAAAGTTAGTGACAGGTCTACATCACACAGACACACACACACCCAAAGGAAATGTTGACATATACATTGGCTGTTAGCATAGAAAACAGACCTAGTGAACAAAGTTTAAAATTTTAGCTGAGATTCTAATAGACATTTCACACAAAGACTTCTAAAAAGTCATGAACCCATATCTCCCTGTTCTCTGCTTCACTAAGACATATCTAACAAAATATCAGGTCATTGTTGTGCTTTGATGTTTGGTTGAAAAGAAAGTGTGGGTGAATGTATGGACAAATAACTAACTCATAAATTGAAACAGTTGCTGGTAGCCATCATCATAATAAAACTTAACAGGCATCAATTATACAAATAATTTTGCATCTATGTGTTAGTTTATATGCGCATACATATATATTTGTGTGTATATGATTATATATACATACACAAACACAGACATTTATATATAACTAAAAATGTCTGCAAATGATTTCAAATTTAGTTTTTGGATTTTTTTTATTATTATTATTAATACAAATCTATATCTATATAAATAAAAGGTACCTGTTTCATTATATACATGTTGAATTATAAGTGAGAAAAGTTTATTTTTGAATTTTTCCTGACAGTGCTTCTGGTAAATACACCCACTCAAGCTAAATCCCTGTTACATAGTCTGGAACGGGTAACAGATGGCATAGGCCTCCATGTGAAAGTAGACAAAACAGAATACATGTGCTTTAATCAACGAAGTGACATCTCCACACTAAATGGTGGCTCTCTAAAACTAGTAGACAAGTTCACCTACCAAGGAAGCAGTGTCTCATCAACTGAAAATGACATCAACACATGGATAGCTAAAGTATGAACAGCTATTGATAGACTATCAGTCATATCTGTCTGATAAAAATCAGATCTGTCCGATAAAATAAGATGCAATTTTTTCCAAGCAACGGTCATATCAATACTGCCACATGGATGCTGACTGAGCATATGGAGATCAAAGCTTGATGGCAATTATGCAAGAATGCTATGAGCTGTATTGAACAAGTCCTGGAGGCAACACCCCACAAAACAGCAGCTGTATGGCCACCTACCACCCATCATGAAAACCATCCAAAGTAGAGGAACCAGACATGTGGGACACTGCTGGAGAAGTAAGGGCAAACTCATAAGGGATGTACTCCAGCGGACCCTCTTACATGGACAAGCAAAGGTTGGACGACCAGCTAGAACCTAACTACAGCAGCACCGTGCCGATACAGGATGTAGCCTGGAAGTCCCTGATATGTCTACTTAGGATCAGAGTGTGGTATCTGTACTAATAGAAATGCCATAGTTAAATTAAAAAGATATGAAATATGCAATTTATGTAAAATCCCCAGAGATGGTTTTCAGTTTTTTAATTTTTACCATTATTTCAATATAATCCTTGAAATAGCTGAGATGAAATGGGAAACTCTAAGTGGCACTACTCATCCTAGAAAGGTTCAAACACAATGCTCATCTGTAATCTTTGAGACATGAATGAGCCAAGCCCATCATATTGGTTAATATCATAATCTTACAAGTTGCTGCTGACAGTAACCTGAATGTATTGAATGAAGCCATGTATAAAAGTTGGCATAATCCAACAATTAATTTGTGGTTCATGAATTGTTCTTGTTGAGAAGAAGCAAATGGTTCAATCCTGAAATTCTCAACTGATGAAGATTTTCTCAAACAAATGAACCATGAGAAAAAAACCCACTAAAGATGGAGAACTGAACAGATGATGGAATGGAACTGAATATTTATTTCAATTAGAATAAAAACCTGATGAAGACTGTTTAATTCAAATAGCTAGATTACTGTGAAAAAACATAAGAAAACATAATTCTAGTCCGTATAAACAATCAGACATCACAGGATAATTTTTTAAAAGTACAGTGCTGGAAAAAAGATACAGTGAAAAGTAAACCATTTTTCACACAAATGTTAATGAAACTAAAATGGTTTGGACAAACATAAGATGTGATTATTTTCCTTGGTTTGGTTTAGTTTGGTGGGTTTTATGGCGTATCAACCTTTGTAGGTTATTAAACACCAAATCCATTTTTATGTAAATAATCTGTTCTATTTAAAACAATTCAGTTTAGCATAAGTACACAGTTTTATTGTCAAAAACATTTCTATTTCAAACTATTCAAGCAGTTATATATAACAATTCAGTTTAGTGTGAATACACTTTTAATGTCGAAAAACATTTCTATTTCAAATAATTCAGTTAAGCATAAGCACACAGTTTAAATGTAAGTACGGTTTAATTATCAAAAACATTTCTATTTCAAGCTATTCAGTTTACTCAAACAATTCATTTTAGCATAAGTATGCTGTTAGTTTTATTTAACCCATAGATAAGGCCCTATCAGGTGCTACCACTCTGGGGCAAAGTGGACCTGGGAGCAATGGCAATAAGGGGTACTCCGTATTCCCCTAAGCTCCAGCACTGCTGGAACCTCGCCATCAGATTGTTTAGTGTCATATCTAGGACACTCGTTAGGGGGGGTCTTACCCCTCTGCAGAGGTGCAGTCAGTGTATTCTACAGCCCCAGCTGACTGGGCAATACACAGAGTTAAATGTCAAACAGTTTTATTTCAGATAATTCAGTTCAGCATAAGTACACAGTTCAGACGTCAAAACAGTTCTATTTCGAGCAATTCAGTTCAGCACTAGTACACAGTTCCAATGTCAAAACAGTTCTATTTTAAACAATTCAGTTTAGCATAAATACGCAGTTTAAATGCAAAAATCAGTATAGTGAAAGAAGCGCGGTTTAGTTCTATTTAACACATAGATAGGACCCTTATCAGGTGCTACCACTCTGGGCCAGAGTGGACCTGGGAGCAATGACAATGAAGGGGTACTCCGCATTCTCTAAAGCTCCAGCATTGCTGGAACCTCACCATCAGACTGTTTAGTGTCATATCCAAGACGCTTGTTGGGATGGGGTCTTACCCCTCTGCAGAGAAGCAGTCAATGTATTCTACAGCCCCAGCCGACTGGGCAATTATTTTCCTTGATTATTGTTGTTAAAGTTCCCAAGTTGTAGTAAAAAATTATTATTTTCAAAAAAGGGAATTCTCAGATATACCGAAAAAAAAAGAAGAAATGGGACATTTCTGAGAATTTTCTTAGTAGAAAAATCAAGACTTTTTATTACTACTAAGGAAACTTTGCCAACAATAATAAAGGAAAATAATCACCTCCATTGAAGTTTCATTAAATTGTGTGGCAATAACAAAAAATGGTTTAATTTTTCCATTGTTTTTTGGGGGGTGGGGTGTATATCCAATACTGAATACATAATGAAATGAACAGCATTGTTGAATAAAAGACTTTTTAATCAATTTTGATCAGTTGCTTTTTGTAAACTTATTAATTGAGCCTTTCAATTGTTCTCTCTCTCTCTCTCTCTCTCTCTCTCTCTCTCTCTCTCTCTCTCTCTAGTACTTTTGAAAAGTACACATTGAGATTATCATCACAAAACAGTTGAAGATTTTTTATTGAAAAAAAAAAAAAACAAGTTCAAATACAGACTTTTAGAGGATCATATAAAGGGTTCAACTCTATGTCTCAAAGGGATAAAGACAAACCTCTATAAAAAGTCAAATGGTATTATGAATAAAACAATTTGATAAAAATAGGTAATCAATATATAATCTTAGAATTTCAGGTTTAAAGAAATGGAAGAAGATTGATACTTAACTTTTATAAAGAAAAAAAAAGATGTTTATATAGATTCAGAGTAAATTCAAAACATATTGTGATAAAATAGGATTTTATGTAGAGAAGGATTTGAATACAGTCTAAAATATAATATACCTCAGTAAAAAAAAAAAGAAAAGGAAAAGATATTTAGCTAAAATGAAAAAAAAGTTGATGTCAGTTGACATGTCAACATTAAAAAGTTAGGATTTTCAAAGAAAAAATAAATCATTTTAAATGAATATTATTTCAACTTACTTCAGGAGTTTCTTTGTCAAATTCTTGAAGCTGTACTGAGATGTAGAACTTGTGCCAATGCATGTTTGTTTGAAGTAAATTTCTCCTCCATTTTCAAGCAGTATCTCTGGGTCTTCACATAAGCCAACAAATCTGACAGCCTGATAAAAATCAAGAAAATGCTGTTGATATACATGTAAATATAAATTTGTTTCTTGAGCACTTCAGGATATTTATAGGTTCTGTTAAGTAGCTTTGATTTTTACGCAAGTTGAATTGGATACAATCTCAACTCAATGACTTTTGCAAACAAGACTGTTCTTCTGTAAGCCAATATAAATATGAGAATAAGGCAATGCTGAGAAAGAAGGTAGTAAAAAGAATGCTAGTCAGATACAACAATCACAGGAAATTCAGTGCTTCTTCAATTACTCTGTAAAATTTGACTTGTTCCAGACATGTTCACATAAATTAGACAAGTTAATAATTGCTACATAATACTAAATTTTTGAGGAATTTAAACAGCACACACGCACACCATATGGAATACAGACCGTTAACATTAACTTTTGTAGGCCAGTATATTAATAGCTTGAGATTATATTCAATATACATGGTAAAAACTAGGGGTTAGGTCATTCTCTGAGTTTTTGGTTGGTACCTAATAATTTGGGAGGAATAGCAAAACGGCATGTGATGGGTCATTGTTGCCTAAATTACACAAAAGTGAAAATAACACTGACATCCCAATTTATCAGATATATCTACCAAAATTGCAAGAAAATATCTTGAAATACTATAGATTAAATTTATTCCAAAAAATTGCATTGGCTTTGACCACAAGTGTTGTATAGTCACCACCCTGACCAACTATACAAACATATAATACATATACATCTACATATGCATGCAGAATCATAATGACACAGTTCTTGGAAAAATATACCTCTCACTTTATTTGAAAGGGTTGTGTGTGAGAGGGAGTTGGAGACTGAACAGAACTGCAACATATTGACCCCCACTCTTATAGCCATCAGTGTTTCTTTCCCGTTCTCTTGGGCTGCTCAACCAGGGGCCTGGGGTCCAGCCTCTCTGGGTGCTGGTTTTCTCTACCGCATCTTATCTCCAACTCGTCTGATCCCCAAAACTCAATCGGGGGTCCCGAGGGCCCCTTCTGCCGGGTGCTGTTTTCTCTACAGCATCATTTTCCAACTCTCTGATCTCCAAACTGCTTAATCGGGGGCCTGAGGGCTCCCTCTGCTGGGTGCTGGCTTTCTCTACTGCATCTTGTCTCCAACTGATTGAATTTCTTGTGCACTCAGTTATATAATAGTTCACACTCACTCAATATCTCCGCATAACTGGCCATTGGAATATGCACTTCCACTGTCTTTGGAATGGTATGTTTGATCGTCATCGAGCGGAAATAACTGTCATGCAGTTCACAGGTCACTCTCTTCCGGTGCATCAGTCTGTGACTGTACCATGAGATTTTAACCCTGTCCCATATTGTCAGCCAAGCTCGCCCACGCCAATGGAATATGCACTTCCGCCGTCTTTGGAATGGCATGTTTGGCCGGGTTGGAGGTCAATATACTACACAAGCCTTTCAGATGATCTCCTTGTTTAAAGTGGTAATATTTGCCTTCAGTTAATCTTTTGTGTTGTATCGAATTTTGTTAGTCTGTCGCTCAGTTATATCACACATGCAATAATCTGGGGATTTAGGCAGCCAGAATTAAGGGGTAATGTGATCACAAAATTTTTCTGATACCCAAAACTGGATTCTCCTGTTACTGTGGCATGACACAGAGTCATTTTTCTAGACATAGCATCTTCCAACAGCCACCTCTTTGATCCAGGTCAGTACTATCTCCTACAGGCATTCGATTTAGGACTCCATGTTGTCAGAGGCTGCGTGGGAAGATGAATAGCAACATAACATCCCTATCGCTAGTGACCACCCTAAACATCACGATATCGACTAAACGTTAGGTTTTTATCAATATTGGTACATTTTGGGACAGAGCAAATCAAGGGTTGTTCAGTGAGTTCATCAATTGATCATAGCAAAAATTTTTTTACACATATTAGAAAAGCAAAGTATGTTCAGTTAGAAGGGATGCTTGAATTTGTTGAGAAGTTTTGCAATGCAGTCTTTCCTCAAGTCCTTGTTAACTTGTGATAAAAATTAACACTTTATCATCTTGTTTAAGAAATACTGAATGTCTTCAGGTACTAAATCTCAGACACTGCTACTATGTCCTTGGTTATGGATCATATTGATTTGCTTGGACTATTGTCATAGTCAAATCTCATCAGCAAATTTAGTTCTTTTCCATAGGTATTTCTTGCTTGGGACTTTCCAAATCAGCATGTCTACATGTTAGTTCAGATGATGTTTATACTTCAACGTTGGTTCCTGCACCATGTAAGTTATACAACTGATCCTTTTTTTTTTACCACACCATCCAACCTAAATTCTTTTCCCTTTTTGGTACATTTTGAAAAATTCTTTTTCTTCAGGGTTAAGATACTTATTAATAGGGATATTCCTTGATATTTTTTTGGTACATTTTGAAAAATTCTTTTTCTCCAGGGTTAAGATACTTATTAACAGGGATATTCCTTGATATTTTTTTGGTACATTTTGAAAAGTTCTTTTTCTCCAGGGTTAAGATACTTATTAACAGGGATATTCCTTGATATTTGCGCCTTCCATTAAGGCAGTATCTTCTGGACACAGATTTAATTTTCCTAGTGAACATCAATTCCACTGGTGACATTCCAGATCTAATGTTAGGATTTGGCATAATTCTGAAGATGCTTTGAAATTGCTGCAACCTTTTCTCATTTAACCCCTCCCCCTCTTAGTTTTTAAGAGCCCTTCATGAGTGTTGATATTAATTTTGAACACTCTTCTTCTATCAGTATTTGTATGTACATTTTGTTTTTCTTTTTTTTCATGTAAACAGTCGGCAATGCCTATTCAGAGTCGTCTACTTTGGAAATGACCACTAAATCTTCTAGCCTTTCCAATTCCTTATTGATTGGATCTAAGGCTGAAAAAGCTACACTTCTTTTTGGGCTGAATATTAGTGTTGTATTTTCTTTAATTTCAAATTATATATCAATACAAATTATCATTTTAGTACAAAAGTGAAAATTTTCACTGAAAATCATAAAATGAAGATAAAAACAAGCTTCTGATTTTTCTAAGTTAAAACAAAAAATGAAATATTACAAAAATAAAAGGTTTCTCAATAGTTAGCAAAGTTTAAATGTCAACAGTTGAGTGTATATTAATAACAGAATTATATCATGATATTAATAATAGAAAGCTGTCAATTATTACTTGGTTGTTAGGAAGAAAAGGAACATAAAAGCAAATGACAATGAGAAGCTAAAAAAAGTAAATAAACTATTCTCTAATATGGATGGAAAAGTAGAATCATTTAGTTGTTGTACTGTTTTTATGTTATTAGAAAGTTTGAAAAAAGTGCAATTTAGTACAAAGTTAGAATAAATTTCAATTAATACAAAGTATTGAAATGATTTAAAGTCAACAAAAATTGAAAATATAATTCAAAATATTAGCTAAAAATTTACCCTATGAGTAGAACGTTCAGCTAATAACACCAATCTGTCTTCATAAGTTAATAAACGGTGATTATACAACTGATCATTTTTAAATCTTGATTTTTTAGTGACTAAGAAAATGTTATGGAAAAAGCTTACAAACAGTTTTTAGATTAGGAAATTTTTAGGTTTATGTTGACATATTTCAGTTAAAAAAGATAAAATAAAGATTTGGCTTAGTTAACTTGACTTATACCAAGTAAGAGTCGAGTTTAGTATCATACTCAGTAAATCAAACTTCTGCAATAAAGTCCAAACTGTTAGAATTTGAAAATATTATTATGCCAAAAAACTGCTCCAAGGTCATAATAATAGCCACATAATATTTGGCAGTGATAGCTTTTAAAGTACTTGAGTTATGGATTGAGAGATTGACCAAAGATATATTTGAGGAATTATACCAAAGAAAAGTTTAATAGGGCTTGATAAAACTTGAAAATCAAGTTATTAGGGTCAGTGAATTATGAGGTTTGAGTATTTTTTCAATAGCTATTTAAACTTGTACTTTTGTTCTTTTTCAGGTTACTGCAATATTTCAGAAATTTTATTTTTTTGATTTCTTCAAATGCAACAATAACAAAGTAAATTAAAAGTACAATAAAATATTTGGGCTGATAGCTCATCTTAAAATTATAGGCAAAGATTAGGTAATATTTCCCTATTTTTCTAAATTGAAGTCCTCATTTGAAATAGAAACTTTTGAATTGAACTTCTAACTTAATTATATAATGACAGAAAAAAATCAAAACAGAAAAAAGAAATTTATTTTATAATTGTTCTTATCATTTGCATTGAAATGAGACGTCAATTTGACAATATTTTTGCAAATAAACAAAACATCAGATAAAATTAACTGGTTAATATTTGCCTGATTCCTAAACAGCTACAGGAAGTCAGCTTTAATTTCTTTTTTATTAATTGTAATATAATGAACCACACTAACCAAGCATCAGAAATGAGAACTAAGATATGTTATCCTCAAATCCTTCTAAGTGTAAACAAAGATTTAAAGACTTGCTATAAAAATCAGTGGACACAATATTCCTAAACTCACAGTGTTAACGGGAGAAAAATAGGCATAAAAAAGTAAGCTCTTCAATTTAAGGTAAAATCTTTATTAACCATTTGATAAAGCAAATAAACAAACACTTCATATCAAAAGATGTTGGATCCGAGAGATTATTGCTTATTAGTCAATAAGCAAAAGATCTAAATAATTTTTGTTTCTGGGAATTTGTCAAACAGAAAAAAATTTTTTCATTCTTTTATTTGAATATGAAAAAAATCTAAAAATTTCATATAATTGCCAACATTGTCTTCTATTTAAAAGAAAAAAGCAATGTATTCATGGTAATTAAATACCCAAGCCTAAATAAAAATAAAAAATTAAAAAAAACTTATAAAAAACATTAAAAAGGTTTCTGAACACTCAAGACAAAAAAGAGAGGAAGGTGATATTTTTTCAGTAAAGGAGATTTTAGTCTGAGAGAAACACAAGCTGACAAAATTTAAAACTTAATTGAGTTCTAATGTTTCCCATTTTCAGAGTTGTGCACTGAGCTGGAATGTGAGGAAATTTGCTGTGAAATCAGTCAGATGAATTCTTTGATGGACAGAGATTTTTTATTATTTTACTGTAAATATATTCACCTTAACATTTTTTATGTTATAAAATGCTTTCTGATTGCAGAAAGAGATAACAAAAAAGATATTCTTAAAAATAACAAAAATCCTGTTGAATCATTAAAACACTGATTTTACAGATTGTATGCAACTTCATAGAACAGAAGTTCATTAAACAATTATTAACCATTTTCCCATAATTCTGATTGGACAATCTTGCCAATGTTTTTAATAAACTTCCAGAAGAAACCAATATTCTTGAAAGCATGTCTATTCAATTTAATATAAAATTTCAGTAATGCTTTCTTTCTAACAAGAGAGTTTATCACTGTCTTTGTGGATATTAAACTAACTTTATACACATTAATTTATGTGTCTATATGCAATATACATACTCTGCTGAAATGATCAGTCTTGGCCAGAAGCCAAAGCTTAAATGCAAATTTTCTTATTTGTTGAACAACTATATATGAATATGTATTTGTTTGAATGGATAGAAATCTTGAGGCAAAGAAATGCTAATTAATGATTTGAGTAATCAGTATAAAATGAGTCATCTCTGATGCCAGTCATCTTACCTCTTGACTACAGAGAGCTTGAACAATGTATGAAATATAACAATAAGATTATCACTATCGTTATTTCTTAACAATGAATCAGGTGACAGATTGATTTCATTTTGCTATCTAAGAAATGAAAATGTGACTTAAATAAAAGGAATCAATACAATTAATTTGATAGAATATATCTGAAATTCACAAAGTAAATATTTCATTATTATGCATTTATCCTTATCTTTATTATTTTGATCACAATATTGTGGTTAATGTGATCTTCTTCTTTTTTTAGGTGATTATTGAAACTCATAATCTTTTAGCATCTTACAGTATTCATTCTTTTAGTAAATGAACATTTCCTTATGAGTGTCAAAGCAACAAACTAAAGAGGGAAATTCTTACACAAGAATTAGAAAAACCTAATGTTTAAAAATAAGAATAAACTGTAGATTTGCTAATGTTTTGGAATTTGCAAATCAGCAGTTAAAAATAGCTTGAATGTCATTGGCTTATTTTTAAAGTTGGACAGTTACAGTAACTTTGTGAGTATTTAAATGATTGGATGGGATTTTTTCATCAGTCAGCCTTTTCACCGGCCCAAGTCAGTGAATCTTTTGTTATGCTTTTAACAGTCTGATAGTCATCTGCTTTTTTTATGGGTTTCAGTTTGTGACACAGTCAGAAAAATGTTGAACCCAGTAGGCCAGCCTGCCAGTCATGAAGGGTTAAAAGCAAAGTTTACCTTTTTTACAGACTTCACTGGTCCTCCAGAGAATGATGTAAGATTTACAATTAACTAAATGAGAGGTAATTGGTTTGTGCAGTAGAAGAGAAGCCGAGAATTGGTTTCTTTCTATAGGAAACAGAAAAATTGCTGAATTTTCCCTATTCTATGCAAATAAGTCTTGGGGGACATTTTTTCAAGAAGAAAGGACAGTGGAAGAAATTTTGTGCAAAATGTTAGATTTCTCAATGCACCATCTTTAAAATTATTCAGAAGCCCCAGAAAAAAGATAGAGCTACTGGAAACAAAAAAAAAAAAAATTATATCAGCCGGTGTGTACCTTGCACCAGAAATTTGAAACAAGAGAAACAAAAAAGAAAAGAGAAAAAAATTGTATCAAATTGAGAAAGTGCACCAATAATTTGAAACAAAAAAAAAAAGAAGAAAAGAGAAGTTTGAATTTGAACACCTTAAATGGTAATTCTGTAAAAAATTGTTTTGTAATCTCCAGCTTTTCTTTGTTTCAGTCCAATATTGAGTAAGTCCATTTGATTTTCCAATTCTTTCCTTGATATCCTTTTGTTTAATCTTTTTTATGTTACATCAAATATTGTGGTCTTTGCTCAACTTTGCACAGTGAAATTTGTGCAATGTCAGTAGAAATGTATTTGATAAATTTCTTTCTTTCAAAATAAATTCTTAATTGTGGGATAAACATCTGTTAATTTCTGAAATATAGTTTTTGTCATTTTGTCGTATGTTGATAGCTAAGTTACTCCTCCATTTCCTTTGTTTCTATATGCATTTTTTTACCACTTTACTTTGTCTTTTCTTCCCTATGAAACTACTCGGCTGGTTGGCAACTTGTGAGGTTTTATTAACTTCCCTTCCCTCACTTTTGTACCCATGGGTGACATGCTCAGGGTAATTCAAAAAGTTGTCTTAACAGCCAATCATAAATTTTAAAAATTGCTGACAAAAATAAAAGTAGATAAAAGAGGTCTGAATAGACATCCATTTTTTTGTATTTTTCAGACACTGACTCTAAAATGGCACCAAAATCTACACTCAATTTACTCGGACTGATTTTTAAAAAATGCTGCTTTCTTACCTTTTATAAGATCCAGTGGATTTCATTACATATTACTTTGTTATTGATGTAAAAGGCAAAGGCTGTTCTGGAAAGAAGACCTGGTTTTATTCAGTAGAACCTCAGAAAATCTCATCTTAGCATCAAACTTTGACAATCTTACCTAAGAACTGTTCATTTTGAGACAGTAACTGATTACCAAAAAACTGGATGAAACAAGAATCACTAAATGCAAAATTCATGTGACGTAACTCTTTCTAACAAACATTGTGGCTCAAAACACAAAAAAAAATTAAAATCTTATTGTTTTATCTATGATTTTACACGAATCAAAAACCACATCAACCTGAACAAGACAGAAGGACTGAATGGCAAAAACACAGAAATAAAACACAATAAAGATCAATTCTTTTTCGTTATCTATTTTATAAATATTAGTCAGCTCTTTGATTGAATTTTGTAAACCAATATAATTGAATGAAAATTTGTATGATTGAATAAGAAATGGAAACCAAATTATGTTGCTGATGTTCACACAAATCATCTGCCACAAAATAAATGCATACAATGTCTTTAATAACTGAATTTATTTAGTTCAACTGGTTTAAGACTTTAGTAAAATAAAGTGAACATTAGAATAACAAAAGAAAATAAAACAGATTTGTAATAATTATAATAAATTTTAAGTAGGAGAAAATACAAGAATGGAATACTCTTGTATGATTTACATGACAGGAAAAAGGAATTTTTAGGATTAGGGAAACTTGCAGAAGGATTGTAAAATATATATATTTTTTTTTATGTGTGGGAATTGAATAAAATCAGGTTTTATTTTACAATTTATAATATAATTATCACAAAAGGATGGATGAAAAAAAGATATCTTTTATTTACTCTATGTCTATCATTTCTTTGCCACTATTGTGTTCACATATTCTTTTTTAACAACATTCTAAATTTGTCATCAAAGAGACTTCTCAATAGTTCAGGACAAAAAAATTATTAAGTAAAAATAAAAAAAATATAAGAAATTCTTTAAATAATCATTTTTTTTTTGCTTGAGCATCAAGTTAAAAAATTCTTCTTCATATAAAAAAAAGCAGAGATAAAGAACCAAAAAGATTAGGAGGTTTGTTTCTCTGTACACAAAAAACAAAAATTGTAATCAGATTATTAAATCTGCCTTCAAAAGTGATCAGAGCAAATATTTGACTTTAAAAAGAAAACAAAACTTCCATAGTTAAAAATACCAGTTGTAAAATAAATAAATAAATAAAAAGGAAAGGCATTTTTATAATATTCAATCTGTCAAAGTTTTTCAAGCCAGAAGACATGTTGAAAGTTCTTTGTCTTCAATGCTCAATAAATTTCTATTGTTAAAACTGATTTTTTCTTGCAGCTTTTTAGTTCTAACAACTGTACCTGGCAGCAAATTTACTGAAAACATGAGATGATCCAGAGTTTCAAAATAGCCCAAAAGAAAGTAGGATTCAGTTATTGATGCTGTTGAACTGTTTACACTTGAATCATGATTTGATTAAAACTGGAAATTTCTTTGATTTATTACTTTCATTTCAATGCCTAAGGATATTGTGTAAGATATATTCCAGCCCTGTTTTCTGTTGTTCCTTAACATAAAATATGTAATGAAATCAGGATGACATTGTAGAAAAAAAAATGAAAAGAAAATATCTTAAGCCACAAAGAATTGGATGTTTTAGAGAAGAGTTTTAAGTTGTGTTTTATTTGCCTTCATTCATGGCAGCTATGGCTAACTAAACAATATTGAGGGGATAAGACTTTTTGATTAATTTCTTTTACACTGAAATCAAAATGATAAGTCGAGAACTCTACTAGATGTTATATAAAGTAAAGAAAGCAGCATTTTTAAAATATATGTTCAGATAAGTAAGAGTTTACTTGCACAAGGTTACTTTTAACAATTCTTTATAGAATGGGGAAGAGTTTGTTTGTCAATCCTCTATAAATAGTGAAACAATCTTAGTATAAATAATATAACATTTTTCTCCTGGATTTAAAATTTTATGAAAATAGCCAATGAAAGTTTTGTAATAAATCTGAATTTGAAGAAGTGAATTTAAAAGATGACTTTATTCTATCTAAAAAATTTAACACAAGATTTTTAACAGTTAAATGAATAAAAATATTTAGAATAATTAAAATCTAATACTGGAAACTGTAGTCAATACTTCAAAATAAAATTTTAAAAAGATAATGAAAAATTATCAGATATTTGATGAACATTTTACAGGAAAAAAAACACTGAGAAAGAGGATTAATTTGTTTATACATACAAATATATAGTTGTATAAGAAATGCAATGAAAATTTCTTGTACCAGGCAAAAGGTAATAATTTATCTTTATAGAGATGATAATAATCCATTATCATAGGAAGCAGAACAGGGTTATGTCTTCATAGTGTTATTTAATGATTCACTCATCAAAGAACATTCTATATAAAAATGATTATAGGTCAGTTCTGTTTTGTACAGGTGATTATTTTTCAAATTCTATTTGGATAATTTGACACCTGCTCATGAATTTATGTAGTTTTGAAAATAGGAATGTTACTTAAGACAGCCAATCAACACAACAAACAGTTTCTGTCTGATGGTAAAAAAGGTGTAGAACAAGAATCTATTAAGTGATATTTTTTATATACAGCATCAATCATACATAAGTACACCTCTAAAAAGATTTTAACAAGAAAGTTATTTTTCTTTTAAAGGTAAACATTATTATCATCAAGGTGTACTCATAGCCCAGATCAATTTGATTTTCCTTCACCATCTGTCCCTATCATCCACTGCTTTTAGAAAGTCCTATAGACGGTATTTACTGTCCACACAGACAAAAAATACCTGGATTTTATTATTTCTAGTGAAATATTATACATACAATAGAATATATTTTTAGGTAATCATAATCGCCAAATTCTACAGCACAGAAAATGGAAACAAAAATATGAATTGTGAATTGAATTACCATGACCAGAAAATTCAGCAAATACTTATGCACAACATACGGAAACACTGGACAGCTGTTTTGACCGTATTAGGTCTCATCAGTAGTATATACCATGATCTCCACCACTGGAGATTGAACCAGTGACCACAGATTGCAGTGCTGAAACTCTACAATTGAGCCACCAGTTCATATCACACACAAGTGATGCCAAACAGCCAATTAAACTAAATGTTTCTTGAAGTTACATCTGTACTTTTACAGAGGACATGATCATCTCTAGGGCCACGTCTTCCCAAGAGGATTAGAAATATGCATGTGTGTAATCATTATGACCTCAAGGGTAAAGGTCACAGATCTAGATTTCTGGGTTTTTTTTAAGCAGAGGAATTATAATGTGAATTGAATTACCATGACCAGAAAATCCAGCAAACACTTATGCACAACACAGAGAAACAGTGGACAGGTGTTTCAACCTTATTAGGTCTCATCAGCAGTGTATACTGTGATCTCCACCACTGGAGATTGAACTAGTGATCACAGGTTGCAGTCCTGAAATTCTACAACTGAGCCACCTGTTCATATCACACAAAAGTGACCATGTCCTCAGTAAAGAGTACGGATGAAACTTGCAAGACACATAACGCAATTACCATAACTAATAAATTTGGCATCACTTGTGTGTGATATGAACTGGTGGCTCAGTTGTAGAATTTCGGCACTGCAATCTGTCGTCGCTGGTTTAATTTCCAATGGTTGAGATCACGGTATACACTGCTGATGAGACCTAATAAGATCAAAACAGCTGTTTTGTGTGTCATGCGTAAGTGTTTGCTGGATTTTCTGGTCATGGTAATTCAATTCACAATATAATTCCTCTGCTTAAAAAAAAAGAAAATGTAAAAATATGAATATATAGCAATTCAAGAAAATATATACATATATACATATATGTGTGTGTGTGTGTGTATGTGTGTTGCGATTTTATCTTTGCTTGACGTTTAAACTTTGTAGAGTTTGATAATAGATAACATTTAATAAAATCTTTTTTGATTGTATAATGTTCCACCGGAAATAAAAAAAATCTTAACATCTTTGGTTTAGAAAAACATTAACTTTTATAAAATGTAGGGAATTAATTATTTATGGGTAATACTATATACGTATATAAGAATGTGGTGTAATGGTTATCATCGTAGGAAATGGATAGGGTGACACGAGTTCAAATCCTGGACGAGACTGATTGCATTTCACATAGCACTAATACCCTTGGGAAAGGTATGAATCCAATTATTCTCCCTCCAGCAATAGGTAAATAGTAGGACAGACTGGGTTCTTCAGCCTTGGTGAGGCAACTAGTCTAGGAGAAGGAAAACTCTGAATTCAAATCTGTTAAACTACTCTTAAAAGTTGACCTTGTGTCATATCCTGCCCAAGTGGAGGGGTTGGTAAATATATATAAGAAAGATTGGTTGGTGTGTGCTTGCGTGTATAGGAGAAACAACAATACTCTCGGCAGTAGGTGAAGCCTTAACCCAAAAAGAACATTAATAGTAGTCCAAATTTGAATGAAGAGGTTTGTATATTTGTCTAACAGTCATTTTACTCAGTAAAATTGTTTTAGACACAGCTAATTAATAGTTGACATTCTGCACTCGTGACATGGAACAAACAAATTTACCTCCTAAAACATTGTCTGCATTAAAATTTGTGTATCCAAGTTATTTTTACCCTGGCAAATTAGGATCACAAATGACAATGTATACATACATATATATATATATATAAAAACTAATTTTTGTTCTAGTTGTTTATTTATATATATATATATACACACATAAAACAACAAGAAGAAAAACACCTCCATATTTTACACAATCCTAAAGGTAAATATCTTCTATTTGGAACTTCAGAAATAAATGTTTCTTAAAATTAGTTGTCTCTTACAGGTAATCACTAATATTCTTAATTATAAAAAAGAATTTGCAATATTTTTTATTGTACATGTGCAATATAATTGCAGAGGGATTTTTTTATATTATCATTTCTCATTTTGTATATCTTATCTTTCTGTTTAGTTAGGCAGAGAACCTTTCGCTTAGTGCATGGCTTACTTAGGTGCACACATTGAGTGCAGGTGTTCACGCATGCACGGGGCAGATGTGACATTCACAGATGTCACAATAAAAACACCAGATAGGACTGGGGATGTGAATGATGTCATGCCCAGAAGAACTGAGGATTTTGGGATTTGAAGAAAAGCAGTTAGTTGAGATTTAAACTCCGAATGAGAGAGTTGAGATTTGAGTCTAGAGGAAGGTAGCTGATGTTTGGTTTCGCCTTGGTGAGACCAGTTGGGGTCTACGAAATGTGCCACACATGGTGGGGTTAGATGGAAAAGTCAGGATAGAAAGAAATTGTGTCTCTCTCTCATGTCGAAAAACCTTCAACTCAAAAAGGAAATAAAAAGTTTTGTACCTGAACCAAAAGAGAGTCATTAAGTGTTTCGAGTGATTTCGGATTCCTATATGCATTGTGAACATTTTAAGCATGTGAATATCTTGGTCGTATTTTTGGACCTATATATGTTACACATGGAGAAAAAGTCCAGGCGAAAATGGATAGTAATAGGATTGGCATATCTGTTTATACATTTGAGCATATAGTTATTTACAAAGTTTAGATCTGTCAGGCATAAGGAAATAGGTGTGGGGCACAAAGTGAGAATCATACACACTTTAGTAATAATGTATTCCTAAACTATCTTACTCAACATTACTTCACAAAAAATCATGTGTATACATCAATATCAATTGGTTTGCCACAATGAGCCTGAGTTGAAAAGACAGTCAATGGAATGCAAGCACACTGACACTCTGGTATTGAAAAAGTTCCAAGCACAGTGGTTAGTAAAGAAGGCAATGCTAGCAGGACCCATCACTCTTGATTTCTTTGAAAAAGGTGCTTCTAATTGTCAACTATTTGGGCAAATTTCACCTTATTGAATGACCCTTAGATAGATGAGTGTGTGTGTGTGTGTGTGTGTGTGTGTGTGTATATATATATATATATATAGACACAGTAAGATATAACTAAATAGAATGTTAAGGTATATATGTTTTTATGTGGGTATATTTTCCAATTCTCAATAACAAACACACTCATATACATATAACACACAGTAAACACATATACAAATATATGAGAATTTGAGAGTGTGTGTGTGTATATATATATATATATATACACACACACATGTATGTATATAAATAAAATATTCATTTTCTTCTTACCAAAGATAGCTGTATTTTATCCATTGTCGTGGAAATGTGAAACTATGTGTGTGCATGCTCAAGTAGACAATTTAAAGAGGAGTCCTGATTTTTGGAGAGACACAAGTTTTCATGTTACTCCAAGCAGAGTTCATGGAAAAAGATGCTGAGAAATCTTTTAAAGAGTTAGAGTTGAATAAAAGAGATTTCCGTTTTGCTTTTATTTTTATTTTTCATAAATGATGGAAAAATTTATTCATTCTTTTTTTATCACCATTTATCTATTTAACTACAGTGATCCTAAAATAATGTCAACCATCACAATACATCCCTGCCAAGAAGCAGAAGTTTGCAAACAAATTCAATTATGTAAATTATCACGTTTTCTTGAGCAGTGTGGTTTTAGAAGAAGGCTGTGTCTGACAATGCTGTAAAGCATGTCACTGTCAATAGCTGGTGTTTGTCTTGTTTAGATCAACCAAATGCAATCATGACTGTGTCATAGGTTCACAGCGCGGCATTCAGTTGTAAAGTACATTTCAGTTTTGTATAATACTTTAAACAATCCAGTGTAAGGATCCGACAATGAATGCCTCTTTCTGTAAACTCTTAACTAAACCTTGCTAAAAAAATTTTTAGTTCTTAGGGCAGGAACAGCATTCAAATTGTGTATTCACAATTTTTTCAAAGAAAAGTTCATTGTCCAGCCTAAGCATCTCTTGACCTGTTCATAACCAAACTGTTTGGTTTCCTAGTCAATAGTACTTCTTGGTATACACAAGTGCATAGCAAGTAGTACTATTGGCAAAGCATCTGACTAGTTTGGTTTTCTTGCCATTATAGCTGTTTTGATGATCCTGTATTGTCTGTCAATAAGTCACTTGAATTGTGTGTGATAGGCTCTCATTTTAAGTCTGGAAAACTTATTTGAGTTGACAGTTCATTAAAAAATTCACTTTCAAACAGGAGTTGGTCTGTTAGTGATAGCATGGAAGGGAAATCTTAAATGAGAAATGATATGACCACTATTGTAGCTGAAGTATCTTTCATGTATATGACTTTAATCCATCTGATTGCTGTTAGTTAATGTTAGGATATATATTTCACTAGGGAAGAATATCTGCTCTTGAAAGTGATAGTGTTAATGGACCTACAATATTTATATGTACAGTTTCAAATTGATTAAAGCATCGGAGGAATGGAATGACCATTCATCTAGTATTGAGATTAAGTATACTTAGTTGACAACTGAGCCATTCATTAGTCCATGAATAAATGTTCCAGTCCATATTCAAACAAAAGTAGGAGCACTTGATCCACTTCACTGTAGCTGTGGGTTCTAGATGTGGCATATTGAGGAAAGTAAAGTGTGAAGATGTTTGTTCATCTAAGTTTTTATTTTGGTATCTTGCTTAATGAGGGTTGGTAAATTATGGAAGTCAACAATTACTGAATATCCTAATTTTGGAAGGCAGTCAGCAAGAATGTTGTA
This sequence comes from Sepioteuthis lessoniana, assembly GCA_963585895.1. Taxonomy (NCBI): domain Eukaryota; kingdom Metazoa; phylum Mollusca; class Cephalopoda; order Myopsida; family Loliginidae; genus Sepioteuthis; species Sepioteuthis lessoniana. Next base: position 104,892,030 of record OY757920.1, on the reverse strand, counting down.
CTCTACATGAATGTATAGAATATTTGTAACATATTAGATTATCAAAGACAAGTGTCTTTGTTCTTTAGTAGATTTCATGAGTGTGGATCAGAGGAAGGCAAAGCAATAATGCATTGTGATCTATGAACAAGGTCAGATATTTCACTTTAATCTGTGGTCTAAAAGGTAACATAGATATCTGGCAAATAGTGTTGGATAACCCTCTGCTATCATCTTCAGATGATGATGATGATGACTGCTTTGACTCCTACATTGTGCTGTTTTCTTTTGATAGTTCATTGCCTTTCTTTTGTTCTTGGCTCAACACAGTTTTGTCATACGGAACAAACACAGAGACATCTTTCATTGGGAACAATAAATATCAAGACACTTTTCTATGTATATTACTTTTATTGCTTTCTTATCTAAGACATCTTTTTCTTATATATAATGCAACTACATTTAGGGTGTCAGCCCTGTTGCTCATAGATGGAAAAATATGTGCACACCGATTCTACTCATGTGAGCTCATCAACACTTTAATGTTATATTTTGACCCTCACCCCAGCCCAAAAATGCTATTCCAAGGTGATACACCGGAAGGAAGTGACACATTCCAATGGACAGTAATCGAAAGAGATCGCGTGGGCGGATTAAGGCTTATGATATGGGACAAGGTGAAGGTCCCATTGTGCCACTACAGTGATGCACTGGAAGAGAGTAACCTCTGAACTGCATGACAGTTATTTCCGCTTGATGACGATTAAACATTCGATTTCAAAGATCCAGTGGGCGATCGTGTGGGTGTTGAATTATTATATAATTGAGTTGAGTTGGGTGCCAAAGCAGTTGCCAGCAGACGTCCAGAGAGTTAGAGACCAGATGTGGTAGGGAAGGCCACACCCAACCGAGGGGGCCCTCGGAAAGCCCCGATGGAGTTGACCCCAACATCAGGAGAACAAGAAAGACACAACGTGACGGTCATAACAGTGGGGTCAAAATATGAAGTTTATGTTCGGTCTCACATGCAAACCTTGAAGAACCCTTTCGAACCCTTGAAATAAAGTGAGAGGTAAAATATAATTGTAAAGAAGTCTTCTTGTGTCTTCCTTCCTGCATTTTCCCTCTTGCGTCTTTATCATGCGTCTTAATTATTGTGTCGTTGTGATGCTGCATGAACATGTATATGAATCAGAAGATGACTATATTACATTAGAACTAACTGATAAAATTTGTAACTATTTTTCTTGCTTCTAGAACTTTTGCGTCAAATTATTGAAATTATCCAATCACAGCCAAGCTCACAAATGGACCTCAAGGTCATCACCTGTCACTCATATCCATGTCTCTCCAAGGATGATTTCTAATTCACTTTTTAAAATTCTACGTCACCTCTCAAATAATAGATACAGATACTCTATTATTTATCAATATTTTCTTGTACAATGTACTTTTTTCTTTGATTTTCCAAAAGTTATTTGAGAAGAATTCAATAGGGACCAGTCTGTTATCAATAAACTGATGCAATGTTGCTCTAAGGGCATTGTTGAAACCATCTGATACCAGGTGGTAGTGAGTAGCATCTATGTCAGTATAAGGAAGTACAGTTAGTAAAGATATTAATATCTGAGAATGTCTCTTTTTTGGCAGAAGTGAACTGGAATGTTTTGGTGTTAGGATATTTTTGATTAAGTCTCACAGTGATATAGTATAGCTGCAGGCCACAAAAAGTTTTCTGTAGAAATTGACTATTGCTAGAAACCAACAACATAGTGGCTGAATCAATGGGTTCTGGGCATTCATTTATTTTCTATGTCTTTTCTCCTGAGGGTGTAAGTCTTCTGGGCTAATATTGTAGCCCAGAAATTAAAAATCCCTCTAAAAAAATTAGCACCTGTCAAGTGAAATTTCAAGATTGTTTTCTTGAAGAACACCTGAGGTCTTGTTCTTCCGGTTTCTGTGAAAACAAGGACATCATCCACATATGCAAAAATGTAAGTGACCCGGAAAAAATGCTGTCCATGAAACTTTAACAAGTTGTTGTATTTCACAGACTGAAATGCATGAGCAAATATCCAAAAACTCTAAACAATTTTATGACTGCTGTCTTTTCTATTCATTGGTATTTGATAGATTTGCAGGAAGTCTTTTTTAGAATATACTTTGGCATTTCTAAAGTTGAAGGAGAGGTTTACCATATTTGGTACTGGGTACTTATCAGGCTTTGTAACTCTGTTTAAACTTTTATGTTCACAACTATCCAGGTATGGATTTTGGTACCAAGTGCAAAAGTGACGACCAAGGTGACATTTATTATCTAATGATTCCTACTTGAAGCAAAGTTGTGAATTCCTTTTTTTTGTAGCTTTAGAAAATTGTCTTACTTTCATGACTTTATCATTTGACAACTGTTTCATTTTAGCAAAAGTGGGGAAATTGTTTTCTGTGTCAATAGCATATCTAATATTTGACTGAGACAAGTCAAGCAAATCGATCTGGGAGGGTCAGTAATAATGGTAACTCTTGAAATAGAAATTGTACAATTATTATATGGTTATTCAAAACTTGATATAAAGGCCCTTTTAGTTTAATCAACAAGTCTACGATTTTGGCAATTCAATTAGAATTCATAATGATGTAAGAAACCAGCATAGTGACTATTTCAGTTACAACTACAGTCTATTAGGATAAATTCAGAGTTTTGAGATGTCAGCAGAAGATTCTCCAGAGTATTGGATATCCTGTCAATTAGCTGAAAATAAGCAGACAGGCATTGGATTAAAGCAGAGTTCATTTGCATTTCTGATTGGTAAAATTGTTACAGACACACCTGAAACAATGAATAAAGATAATTTATGGTGCTAACCTGGTCTGCAACGCGAAAAAGCAGCAAATAAATTGTTGCAGCAGCAATCACTCCAATTAGATTTTTTGTGAGAAAATGTTGTTAGAGATGAGGCTTCTAGCTGGTAACACTGACTTCGAGTTGGTTGGATGTTACACAGGATTTTATCTGGCCAGTGACACCATAGTTTACACATTTTTTTCCTACCAAAATAAATGTGTCCATGAAATATGTGGGGGACTCTGGTTTTCAAAGAATGGACAAACTCCATTAAATATCTCAGTTTTTGAGAGTTCTTCAGCTTAAGTTTGTCTCTGGTATTTTTTAGTAAAGATTGTGGAAGCCTCACAATCGTGTGAAAGGAATTAATTTGTTGACTGATGTTCTGAGTTGAATCAATGTGACATTCTTATCTATGGCAATAAATGATGTTATAGTGAACAGCAGCATTTGTATGAAGAAATGTCTAACCAAGATCTCTCTTGTAAACACTTTGTCTGCTGTGGCAATTATCTCTCTCAAAGAGAGAGAACGTCTGCCACTCCTACTTGTTTCACAGATTAACTAATCAAAAATTCAGGTTTTGTCCTTTTATAGGTAGAAATAATAGCCTCTTTGAATTTTTTGTTATCAAAATTAAAGCTTGATGCTTTATATACATTTCTGGTGGCAGTAATGAAAGCACATGTTAGACTTTTCTCTCAGAATTGGTTATGTCTTGCAAGCAGAACTAGACTTCAATGATTGAAAACCAGAAAGCAGTGGCTGTTTCTATGAATGCAATATGTTGATATAAACAAAGTCGGAAAGTGTCTTGGTTTTTGGAGAAACAAAATTTTTTGTTTTACTCTGAGAAGGTTTTCCATTCCAATTGTTGGGCTGGGGATGGAGGCTTGTTGTTTTATTTTTTTTGAATGGTAGAAAATGTTTTTCTTTTTCCTCTTTTAGCACCACATTTACCCACTGGGAAAGCAAGAAAATTGATTAAAAACAATGCAAACAACTACAAAACATAATACATTCAAAATAGACATTATCAAGTAGTATTTACTACAAATTTCTACAGCACTGCAACTGATGAAAAATAATACAGCAATAACTCTGTAATCAAAAATAGAAAGGAATTAATATATAAAAGTACACATTTTTTTGACTGCTACACATTCATCTTTTGTTTATAGAGTTTCCATGCAGAAGAATTTGTTAAAAATAGTACCTAATGATATTCACTTGGATTGCATAACATTCTATTAGAATCAATAAAACTTAGGTATCTGGTGTAGAAAAAATGTTTTAATATAACAATTGGCAAGATATATTTGTTTATGGCTGATATATATATATATATATATATATATATATATATATCCTCAAGTTTGTAAGCATTTGTAACCAGGTACATTATCTTATATATTATGTGTCTATTCAAAAGATTGGATGTATTTTTCCCATCTATTCACTTGTTGGCTGACTTACCTTTAAACTCTTGTTTGTATCATTAAATCTGACATTCAAAATCTGGTCATGTAACTGCTTGGACTTTGGTGAGAACCTGACAACACATATCTGGTGTCCGCTTTGAATAAGTCCTCGATCAGGTTTTATAGAAAAGTTCCTATAAAAGAAAAAGTATTCTTAAAATATATTCAGGAAATTAGAATATCATTAAAAATTAAAGAAAATTAAATCCAGCTGAAAAGTTCCAGAAATTTTCTAAATAGGGACATAAAGTACCAAATGGTTAATCAATAGAAGGTCATCAACCAAGCTGGCCAAGTTCTTGATCTGATGATAGCATTGGCAAAAACCCAATGATCACCAAGTGTTGTTGACTGCATCTATGCTATCCTTTTATATATACATATATAAAACATTATATATTAACAAAAACCTAAAGAATTGTGTGGAATCAATCTTGACTCTTAGAAGCAACAGATTGCTTTAAAATGTTCTATTGCAATTCTTACAAATTGATTTACCATGACCAGAAAATCAGATAAGCACTACACATGATATACGGAACCACTGGGCAGATGTTTCAACCTTATTAGGTCTCATCAGCAGTGTATATTGAGATCTCGCTCATTGGAGATTAGATCAGTAAACATAGAAGGCAGAGCCCAAACTCTGCCACTGAGCTACTGGCCCAGATTGCATACAAGTGAGGCCAAATGAACTAGTCATGGTAAATACATTACTGATGAGACCTAATAAGGTTGAAACAGCTGTCCAGGGGTTCCATATGTTGCGTACAGTGCTTGTCAGATTTTCTAGTTGTGGTAATTAAATTTATAATATATAATTCCTCTATCTAAAAATAAAAAAATGTATGTCAACAATTTTCACATTACTCAAACTTGATTAATAGATGCTGGCAGCAAAAATAAAATTGCTATTTCAGTCACCAAAAAAGAAAAAAAGATATAAACGAAAATCAATAAGACTTATCAATCATTCTTGAAATATAAACTAATTTTTATAAAAAATATGAAACGTGAACAAAATCAACAATACTTTCACGTTAATCAAGTAACTATTGTTATATAATTAAGGAATGACTTTTTATATTAATCCTTTTTTGTTTATTATATTCTATTATTTAGTTTGGTAAGGCTTTGAACTACTCAGGTCTCTTTGTCCTGGTGCATAGTTAGATGATGCAGTCTGATGCCTGTGCAGAAAGGATATGACAATCATCATAAGTCATAATAATAAACCCCCAGACAGGATATGGGGCTGGAGTATGGATGACATCATGCCAAGAAGAGATGGTCCTATGAAATTGAGGATTTTGAAAAGACAGGTAGATGAGTTTCCTGCCCTTGAGACATACGGTTGAGTTTTTCAGATCTCAACTGGTAGAGATGAATTGAGATCTCAAACACCACAAGATGCGCTGTGCATTGGGGGTGGGATCAGCATAGTATGGTTAGTATAGGCTTTTAAGAATGGTGTCTCCCCCCCCATGTCACCCAGGACTGAAGCCAGAAATGAATAAATCCATTTGTATCAGAAGCGACACAATCCACCTGTATTTGTATCTGTATATATTGTTGACATCACCAATTCAATACAAAATAATACAATACTATTACCACAGTTGTTGTTATACTTTATCAATACATTTTTTAATTATACCAAAATATATTTCAAATGAAATATATTGTATATCTAAAAATTCTTAAAATAACATGAATGGCTACAACTATTTCTAAATTCATTCTTAAAACTGCCAGAAGAAATGGTTTTTAAGTCACACACTTCATATCAAGAACGGCCATATTCATCTGTCTAATTGTCACTGCATCCAGAGCATATCATGTAAGAGATTTTTCTCAAGAAAATATGAAGTAAAAAAAAAAAAAAAAATTTTAATTCCAATTATTAATCTTGGTTAAATAAAGGAATTTAAGAAGAAAGCAGTTTAAAGACAATTATATCAGAATGTTCCTCGAATTGACAGTTCTTTGTTATAATATCAAGAATAAAATTGATTACAATAAGAGATTAAATGAAAGGAATTTAAGTTGAAATAAGTTGATCAGCTGAAGTGAGAAATGTGGATTTCTAGGATATTTATAAATGATCCTGTCTTGCAGAGGAATTCTTGCAGTCAAAATAAATTCTTTTCAAAAACTACCCAAAATTCTCTATCACATTTAAAGAATGGAGTTTAGAATCTATTTCTTATTTAATGAGAGTTTTAGACATAGGAAATGAATTGGTAAAAGAAAAAGAAAATTGCCCAATGCAAGAACATTTGAATTGACAGGCCCATTTATAACAGTAATGTTAATATCTTCTCCTTTCCAATTACTGTTCAAACTACTGAATTCATTCTTTCTGTTTCTTTTGCTGTTACCACAGTCTGATCCATTCTACAACCGCCTTCTAGTATACAATTTGTAATGAAAGAGAAGGGCCTATCTTCTACTAAATGACAAACAGAAATAATATTGGCTTTATTCATTCCCAGCAACAGAAGCTAGACAGACAATTCCATTTGTAACAACATGTAGAACACATGATCATATGATTCATATATTAGTAGACATTCAAATTTCTTTTCTGCTAAACAAAAAATGTCATGTAATTCTAAAATCCACACATCTGTCAAATAAGTTGAATATAAGTTGCTTTTTAAATGTGGGATAACTCCTTATATGAAGCAATTTTTTTTTTAACTATGAAGTCAAGTAATTTGAATACAAAGTAAGAATAATAATGGAAATATAGATATATTTATTCCAGTTAATCACATCAATTATTTTAAATTTACTTTGAATCTATATAATCAAAAGGTTTTGTCTTCCAGTGTGTATATAGTTGACTCTTGATGCCATATCTTTGTTTTAATTCAAGTAAGAACTGAAAAAAAAAAATCAAATTTTTATAGCAAACAAGCCATTTCCAAGAAGATCAGCCATCTTCATTTACTGAAAAAAGTACTCTTATAAAAGATTTAAGTGAAACAAGTTAATACCTTATATAATCATATTAAAACCAGTTTTATATGTAGATCATCCTTGTATATCATTGGACTTTAACTGTTGATTTTTTACTTAAAAATCACATCATTTTATGGCATAAAAAATTCAGTTCTGGAAAGTCTTAGTAAAATAAGAATAAAGAAATTCTTGCTTAAAGCTTTGAAAATGTCAATTGCAAATCATGATGTTAAATCTTGGGATGACTTAATATCATCTTAGCATTTGAAGAAGTTTTAATTTGAATCTGAATCAAATAGTTTAAAACTTCTTCAAGGATGACTAACAATTTCTAAAAGATTGCTTAATACAATCCATACCACAAAGTGAGAGCGTTAGTGGTATGGATGAGTGAAAATATAGTTGGACATTTGGTGAATTAAAAGATGCCATTTTATACACAAAGAAAAGATATTTTCGTAAAAATATCTTTGATTTCTATTCACTCATTTATTCAAATTAGTAAAGATAAGACAATATTGAAATAAAAGAGTTTTCAATTTAAAAGTAACATTGTGCTAGGTATTTCAAGATAGACTATGGCAAAACATTAAAAACTAAATTAGCCTCGGACACATGTGTAAAGTCTTTCTATCTGAGGTAATGGATACTTGCTAGGTATGGACTATTACCAAGATGAATCGATAGGATGGATGGTGATTAAAGACTGAGCGAGAACGAATATCTGCTGCTATGCCTGGTACATTCCTTTATTGACCAAATCCCCCGGATGTGGTAGGGGCCGTAACCCCTGTGGCATCAGAGGTTATTTCCCTTTTGTTAGTTAGGATATTACAATGCTCTTTTTTTTTTTTTTTTTTTTTTTTTTAAATAATGATAACAATGACAGTGGTGGTAATAATTATCTGGTGAGGGAGTTCATTCAGTCTGTGAAGTGATTGGGATGCTTGAACAGATGGCTCGGACTCTATGTCGGAGAAGATGTCTGTTAACCTGAATGAGAGAAAAGAAAATGATGATGGTTCAGACTATTGTGTACGGGTATGTTTATTATTATTTTTTTTTGTTAGTGGTCAAATCTTTTGGGTGGCTGTTTTGTTCTACTTGAACGTCTGAGGCTTAGAGTTGTGTGTTGTGTTTGGTTGTCTTTGTATTCTGGTGGTGTTGTCGTATGTGTGTAGCTTTCATCTTCAGATGAGGGGTAATTCAGTAGGTTATGTGCATGGTTTGTTGTTGGCTTAGGGATTTTTGTGAAAAAGCTAGAATTTCTTGTAGTTTGGCTACCTTTGTGTGTGGCGGTGATCATGGATCCCTTTTTCTTTATAATAGTCATTGGGTTAGGCTGGTAAGGTGTGAGAGCCTTTGAGGTGTTGTCGCTTTTTACAATGACTGTATCACCCACCCTGAGATCATTGGGTTTCACGTACACTTTTCTATCAGCGTATTGCTTTATTTTTCTCTTGGCTTCAGTGTCACGCTCCCTAATGCTGGAGTCTTCAGCAATGGGTGTGATCAGGTGTGGCAGGTGGTTTTTTTATGGTCCGGCCAAATAGGATTGTGGCTGGGGGTGCACCAGTGATGCAATGTGGTGTCGTCCGGTAGTCCAGCAGGAATTTGAATAATTCCTGCTTCCAGCTTCGACCTTAATTTAAGGCAGCTTTAATGGACTGTTTTACAGTGCGCATGAAGCGTTCTGTTTCCCCGTTAGCCTGGGGCCATAGGGGTGTTATTCTACTGTGTCTGAATCCAGTGATGGAGGCATAGGTTTTGAATTCGTGGCTGTTGAATGGTGGGCCATTGTCTGTTTTGAGGGAGACTGGCACACCAAATTCGGCGAATATCTTGTCTAGGCGGGGTATGACTGATGTTGTTGAGATGGAGTCCAGGATGTCGACAACAACATAGCGTGAGTATTCGTCTGTGACAATGAGGAGGTACTTTCCATTTTGGAGGTGTCCAAAGTCAGCACTGACTTCTTCTCATGGGGCTGCTGGTAGTGGGGACATTTGCAGTGGCTCTCTTGTCGGTTTATGGGTACTGATCTGACAGGTGTGGCAGTTCTTGATGTTTTCTTCCACTAGAGGCTGCATGTTTTTGAACCAGACCTTTTCTCGGAGGAGAGCCATGGTTTTCACAATGCCTTGGAGTCCAGCATGGGCTATTTTGACAGCTCTGTTTTGTAGTACTTCAGGCAGTACTATTCGGTGCCCTTTGAGGATGATGCTATCCTTGCGTACAAGTGATAGTTCGGCACGATTGGCGTGCAGAGTGTGGAATGTTGCTTTGTTTATGCCATCCTCAACACCATGCGATTTGTTGGTAAGGATGGCTTGGATGACAGTGGTGAGTGTCTTGTCTTTTGCCGTTTCCGTTGCAACTTCATCAATTGTCATTGCTTTGGGGGGTGAGGTTGAGTGGATGTAGTTTATATATTCCTCTGCAATTTTCTGTTCTCTGTCGCTTGGTGGTAGGTGCGTTGGATGGCGGCTGAGATAGTCAGCTGGGTTGTCATGGCCTGGTCTGTATATGACGGTCATGTCGTCTGGTTGCATTCTCAAAACCCAGCGTTCAATGCGTGCTGATAGTTGGGAGCGGGTGTTGTTAAAAATGCATGTTAGGGGTTTGTGGTCTGTAAAGACAGTGAATGAAGCTCCAAAGATATATATGTGAAAGTGTTCACACGCCCATGTGATGGTGAGTGCTTCATGTTCTGTTTGGGAATATCTCTGTTCAACTGCGGATAGAGCACGACTTGCAAATTGTAATATCCGTCCATTTTGTGACAGCACGGCAGAAATGCCTACCGGACTGGCATCCGTATGTATTTCAGTGTGTTTGTTCGGGTCAAAGTAGGCAAGTGAGCATGCTCTGCTCAGTGCCTCCTTAATGTTTTTTAGACATTCAGTGTGGCGTTCAGTCCAGGACCACTGTGTGTTTTTTTTTGTTAGTTGACGTAGTTCATGGGTGAGGGTTGCATAGTTTGGAATGAATTCTGCCCCGCAGAAGTTAGTCATCCCCAACAAGCTTCTGACTTCTGATGCATTTTTAGGGTCGGGTAATCCAAGGATTGCTTTTATTTTGAGGTCGCTTGGGCTGATGCCTTCATTACCGAAGGTGTGTCCAAGGAACTCCAGTGACCTCTTGTTGTATTCACATTTGCTGCCATTTAGGGTGAGCCCTTTTTCGCGAAGTCGTCTGAATATCGCGTGGAGGTTTTGGTCGTGGTCTTGCTGGTCTGATCCGAAGCAAAGGATGTCGTCACTGATGTTGATGGCTCCCTTGATCCCTGTAAGTGCTTGACTAATTTCTTCCTGGAATATCTCACTTGCGGAGTTGACACCAAAAAAGAGTTTTTTTATATCTGTACAGGCCCAGGTGTGTTGCAAAGGTGGTTATATATCGGGATTCTTCAGCTAGTTCCAATTGGTTGTAGCCTTGGTTAAGATCCAATTTGCTGAAAACATTAGCTCCTGATAGAATAGTTTTCAGTTCATTGAGTGTGGGGGTTGGGTGTCGTTTCCTTTTGATAGCTTTGTTTGCCGCCCTCATGTCAATGCAAATCCTGATTTTATTTTGACCCTTTTCGGGTACTACAACAATAGGAGATACCCATGGGGTTGGTCCATCTGCCTTTTCAATCACTCCCAGTTTCTCATCTTTGGCTATTAACTCTTCTATATCCTTCGTTACGTGAAAGGGGACCCTGCGGTATCTCTGAGCAATGGGTGGTATGTTTTCATCTATGTATAGATGAACTTTTTTTTTTTTGAGTTTACCCAGACCATTGAATAGGTCTGCGTAGTCCTCTAGAAGTTTAAGAGTGGGGAGTGGGGTCTGTGCATCAGAGTTACTGATGTGGTTGACTGAATGAGTGTTTGCTGACAGTAGTTTGAGCCTTTTACATGTTTCCCAGCCAATAATGGGTTTTTCTGGGTTCTTTATAACATGTATGTCCGCTTGGGAGGAGATGCCTCTAAACTTTAGAAGTGTGCTGAATTGACCTAGGAGTGGGGTGGCTTCCTTGACACCGAATCCAGATATTACAGTTTTTGTGGGTCAGAGGAGGGGCGTTGGTCTTAGGGATTTGTAATCTGCCTCAGACAAAATGTTTATGGTGGCGCCAGAGTCAGCTAACACATTGAACATTTGATGGCCATCACCAAAAGATAAGTCAAAGTAAGGAAGGTTTTTCACTTTACCTGTATGGAATACATATTCTGTGTCACTGCCGCTGTTTGAGTCTCGTTGGTGGTCCTCAATGTAGTTTACCGGTCAGTGACTGGTTTGAGCTTGTGGGCGTGGGGGGCGGTTTGTTCTTCGCCGTCTGTCCTCGTCATTTAGTTTTCTGAAACAGACAGAGGCGAAGTGTCCCCATCTCCGGCAATAGGCACACTGGTTCTGGAATGCAGGGCAGGATGTCGGTCCCCATTCATGTGGGTATTTCCCATTGCAATTTCTGCACTGGTTTTGCTGGGGGCGTTTGCGTGGCCATTGTTGTTCATGCGTGACTTTGTTGGCTACTGCATTAACAGATGTGGTAGGTTTTGTAGTAGAGTTGGCGTCTTCTAAGCGCATCTGTTCCATTTGTTTGGATATGGTTTCTGTCATTTTGGCATAGTTTATTAGATTGCCTAGGAGCATGTTTGGGTTCATCAATCCCTTTTGGCGAACTTTTTCTGATAAACAGCCCGTTATTAGCTGGGATTTTATTTCTGCATTTCTGTCTGTGAAACGGCACATAGCTGCTGCCTCTTTTAATTCCTGATGAAAGTCCTCTATGTTTGGGGTGGTTTGTTTTTTTTTTTCGGAATATAAATCTGTTATACTCAGTGTTCTTTTCTGGGTTGAAGTGGTTTTGCACAGCCAGGACGAGCTTATCGAAGTGTGTTTCGTTTTTTTCTGGTGTGGTTTGTTCAGACGGTAGTTCGTCAATAATATCATTTACTTCTTCGCCAACAAAAGTTAAAAGCATAGCTTTTTTTTGTTCATCGTCTTCTATGTTGTATGCAGTGAAGTAATTTCTCAGTCTGTTGACATATTTGTTTTTTGATTCGTGGTTAAATTCTGGGTCATGTGGTAAAGCGGCCATGTTAGTTTTTTTTTTCGGAACGTGGGCAGGTTTGTTCTTTTCTTTTTTTTTGTTGTTATTGGTGAGTAAACGACTCTTTCTTCGTCGCCAATGTAAAGTCTTTATATCTGAGGTAATGGATACTTGCTAGGTATGGACTATTACCAAGATGAATCGATAGTATGGATGGTGATTAAAGACTGAGCGAGAACGAACATCTCCTGCTATGCCTGGTACATTCCTTTATTGACCAAATCCCCAGGGTGTGGTAGGGGCCGTAACCCCTGTGGCATCAGAGGTTATTTCCCTTTTGTTAGTTAGGATATTACAACATGGATAAGCTTCCTTTTCTGAAAGCCCAGCACAATTTTACATTACAATTTGGAACATTATTTATACATCCATTCTTTACTTGTAATAACTAGGGAATATTTTTCTGATTGATTCTATGACTCCAATTTCTTCCCATTACTCATTGAAAATGGCAACTAATCCATAGCTCAAATGTCACATTTTTGCTCAAAATGTTTTTTTGTGAAACTTAGCATAGCTGGGTATGCACATAATCATACATAGTCCCATTAAAATCCACTAACAAACTTTTAATTTAAAACATAAATTTAAATATTTCTTCTAATGTGGTTTACATAAGACATCTCTATTTTTAGTCATTTTGTCTACAAATCCAGTCATTATGAAATTTCTATTCTAGTTTAATATGCATTAAAACTGAATATCTTTTTTATCAAGAATAATTATTAAAAAATGAGGGAAATTTGATTAAAGGATGGTTGTGTATCTAATTTATTTACTGTGAGTTCCTATTTTAACTTAATCATATAGTCTTGTACCATTCAATAAAACATCCTTCTATCAATATTCTCCTCATTTCATAGTCATTTTATTATGTACTTTTCTATAGAAAACTAAATTATTACATATGAACTAAAATTTTGATGCTATAAACAATGGAAAGAGAAGAGGAACTAAATAATAAAGATTCTTTTCAAGTAGGGAATAATACAGGAGCTTTCCTCAACTTAGGAGAAAAATGTCTTGTACTTTATAAAGAACTATGTTATCATTCTTAAAGACAATTTTTATTCTAATTGGAATCAGGCAGAAAATTCAATGGTTTCAGTTTTGAATCCAAGTTAATAACAAGCATTTTTATGCAAATGGTTGAGAAAAAGCTTGCACTCACTGTCTGAGAAAATTATCAATAAAATCTTAAAAGTGTATAGGGAGATAATAAATGTGTTCTCTTGGATTGTGGGCATGTATTTGGATGTTCATCTCATAATTCAAATCAACCTCTTGATTCCTGTTCTTACAACAGCTATGACCTCTCTAAGAATGAAGTGGAAATGTTTCTTAATTCTGTTGAACAGATAAGACTCTCTCCAACAGTGATGAGATACTTCATTTCACCTCACCATTGAAATGAAAACCTCCAAGGACAATACTATCACCAACTTGGTGCATGTTCTTTATGCTCTGCTTGTACAAGAAACATAGTGCACATTTCCTCTGTTTAGGACATGTTTGTTTAATGTTATTATAAACTTGTTCGACATTTTTACATATGTATGCATTAAATCTCTTCCATGTTCATATGAGTTTATCTAGTCTTTCCTTTCCATTTATTTAGTGTTAGCAAATCAATGGATTCACAAATGCTAACATTGAACCTTGGTTTGGTTTATGGCAGTATAGGTTATTTAATGCCAAATCCTCTTTATATATATATACAGAGAGAGATAGATAATACATATGATTTGTTTGGTTTGGTTGCATATCAACCATCATTGGTTATTTAATGCTAAATCCAGTTTTTACATATGCATATAAAATATATAAATTGTAAACACATTTTGTTGATAACATTTTTAAACAAACTTGATTGGGCTGCACAACTTAGTGAGTAGGGACATGACCGAATATCTTCCCAAGCATCAAGTATCAAAAAGGGCTCCAAAAACTGGCAACAATCTCAATAAATGTTTCTATTAAATTTTTGGTAACAAAAAAGAGATACAAATCTGTTTATATTCTGAGAAGGTTTAAATGAAGAATTATGTTTTTTTTTAATTTTCCAAGAATGAATTCTTGCATCAGATCCTTTTGAACCGAATGTACAAAAGGATTTTTGCTGAATGTATTTTCTGTTCAAATTAAAACCTTATCATTTTGCAATGCCATCCATCAAATTGCAAATTGGAGAAAATTGAATTTCAAAATCAAAATGTGAGGTTTTCAAATTGTCTTCTTTCAAATATCTTTTTATGTTTTTCATTAATCTTGGTGTGATTTTTTTTTGTATGGGGTGGAGGAGCAGGGATGCAAAGTAAAGTAAAATAACTTTAAAAAATCAATTATTTTTTATATTTTTGATTTAACCTCAGGAGAGTTGATAATCAAATAACTAATTTAGAAATTTGAGAATTTCAGGTTTCATCTTGGGAAATTAAATTTTAACCTTTTTGAAAGACTTCAATGTACAAAAACTTTAGACTACATTCAGGTAACTTTCTTCGTAATATACTACCTCTATCCCATAGTTGTTACATTCTGGTATAAACTTTATACACTAAATAGAACAAATATTATGGGACAAAGGTAGTATAACATTTGGTGCATTTTTTCTTATATGATAAAATTGTAATGAAAGGGATTTTTTCAAACCCAAGCTAAAGCTTTGAATTAAAACAGATTTCTGTCAGTTGAAAACTCTTATCCACTTTTAAATACCTCGACTGAATATAACAAAGGTTTAGAATTAGAAATTAGAGAAAAAAATGTTTGTGTCTATTAAATTTGGATTTTTACAATTGTTTTTTTGTTTCTTCTTAATGGAGTGTTTTATTGTGCAGTTGTCAAATAGAATTTTGTGTTTCTATTTTAGTATTTCACATTTGGTGTTCAGCTTTAACCCATCATTGACACAATAGACATGAAACATATCTGTTTAATCAGTGGACACAGCAATATTATCATTACCCTTGAAACCAGTAAAAAAATTATTTAATCCAGAATAACAGTAAAAAGATTAACTATCTTTGTTTATAAAACAAGAAAATCTATATCAAAATAAAAGGCAAATTTGCAGTGATGTTGGTGGTAGGATGTCACATTATACAAGGGTAAAATATTTTGATGATTTCTAGAATAGTCTAAAAAATCTGAACAATTTTGTAAGAGAAAACAAAAATTAAAAGAGTTGGATTTAAAATTTTGTCTATATCTGCAAATATCAATTTTAACTCCTGTACTATTTGCTAATATAATCCTTACAAATTTTTTTTTTGGGGAAGCAAAATTATTTTCATAATTTCAGCATTTTATATACTAGTGAGTCTCAATAAATATCTAATGCTTAGAGTTTTAATAGTGCCATATATAATTCATACCTGACTTTGGTTTTAAGGAGATTTATTTCTTAAGTGAAATCGCAGTCTCTAAGAAAGATCTGCTGAAAAATTTGCTCCTTTTGGAATGAAACATTCATCATCATATTGTGTTAAAATTTAACATCTTGTCAATCTTCAATATTTGACTTTTTCTTTTTGCTCTATCGAACAAACTTTACAATATCCACAATAAAAATGGATATAAATTAAACATTTTTCCCTATATTGCAGCAACTAAATTCTAGGGTAATAAGATCTCTACACTAATATATTTTAGAAATAATCTAAAATGCATTTTGGAGCACTTAAAATAATCATAGAAGACTGAAAAAATGAATCTCAAAATTGTCTTATTTGCTTTAAGCTAAATGATGTCAGTAAAATTTATGGGTGTCACAAATATGAGGAATTAAATATTATAGCTAATTTTTGCCATTCTTATCCCTTTCATGTTTTGGGTTATAAAATACTAAAAATTTAATATATGAACCAGCAGTAAAAATTAGCATGTCAATTTGAGCTTTGATTTTTTCTAAGTACATATTCCTTAATTTGCATACTATATAGCATGGCAACTCTGCTTATGGAAGTGAGTTCTATATTGGAGCTATATTAAAACTATATTTCTTGGGTTACTTGAGTATTAGTTTCCTAGAAATGCTATGCTAGTGTAAACCATGAATTGAAAGACTCTTTGAACTATACAGTCAATATTGCTATTTGTTTGAGTCTTATGGCATATCAACCATTGTAGGTTATTTAATGCCAAATCCATTTTTATACAAATAAACAGTTCTATTCAAAACAATTCAGTTTAGTATGGTAGACAGTTTAATTGCCAAAAACATTTCTTTTTCAAGCTATTTAGTTTAGTTAAAGTCCTATTTCAAGCAATTCAGTTAAGTACAAGAATAGTTTTTTTGTTTACCAGTAGTTAAATGTCAAAAAAGTTCTATTTCAAGCAATTCAGTTTAGCATAATTAGACAGTTTAGTTCTATTTGACCCATAGATAGGATCCTATCAGGTGCTACCAGTCCGGGCCAGAGTGGACCAGGGAGTGATGGCAATAAAGGGGTACTCCACATTCCCTCAAGCTCCAGTATTACTGGAACCTCACCAACAGATTTTTTAGAGTTATATTCAGGACACTTATTGGGAACGGGGGCTTACGCCTCTGCAGAGAAGCAGTCAGTGTATTCTACAGCCCCAGTCAACTGGGCAAGCTGTTGCTGTGCCTGCCAATGTATATTTCAACCAATAAATATCAAGTCTTCTGGTTAATGATATGCATGTTGTGTTTTAAGGGTTCTGAATGGAGAATGACTTATTAATGCAGTTGTAATGAGGATTATGCCCACAAAGAGCAGAGAAAAAAGAAATTCAGATTGTTCATTTAATACCAGAGAGTGTGGGTATTGTTTGATATTTGAAAGTAGAATCATCACTGACATTTATGGTTTTAATTGATATAATCTGATTTGATCCAAGTGCACATCTTGTGTTCTTAAACTGAAAGATCAATTTGGTCATTATCCAATTACTAAACTGATCTTGTCTCTTACCATTCTTAATTAACACAAACTGAGTCCCCCTAGAAGCCTATCTAAGGCTGGGAATGAATAAATTTTGATTTGAATCCAAGAGCATTAAATCAGTTAGATCATTTCCCAACACAAACCACAATCAAAAGTTTCAAGTTGTTTGATTATTACTTTAAGATAACCTTCAGACACAATCATAGATACACAAACATAATTTGTTATAAGAAAGCACTTGTATAACAGGGGTTAGTGTACTTGCCTTGTATACAAATAAGACATCATGGGATATAATGAAAAGTTATTTACCAATATCCTTATGGGAAACAGATATGGCAGAAGTCTATTTTGTAGTGGGGAAATCCTAAAGATATATAAAATTGGTGATAAATACTGCCTAGTTACTTCAGTATTCCTGTGTGAGAATACATCCAATATCAGGGACTGATCCTGAACCATCTTTTTTAAATGCAATAAGGTGCTGCTGAAGAGAGAGACGGCCCTCTGAAACTAAGGGTCAGTCTTCATCAAGTGCTTAGAAGAGGCTGGGAAGAGATCCTTTGAGAAGGATCTAAAAATACCTCCAAGAGACAAATTTGACTTTTTGTTCCACAAAAACATAATTAAGAGGGTAATTTTTTTTATTTTTGTTATTTAGTTGTTCTTTCCATTTAACAGTTTCTTAATGAAACTATAACAAGTTAAATGTCAACTGGTAATAAATACTTTATTCTAATCAAAAACACTTTTTAAAATGAAAAGAAACTTTTACAATTAAGGAACCATTTTTAATATCAACTAAAGACACATTTTTACAGAAGTAAGTAGATAATGCAGAACATATCTCAAAATAACAAAGTCACCGATTTTCTGTCAATTCATCCATTTTATTGTTTCTCTCTTTCTATTGCTGTCAAAAGAAAAAATTTGCTGAAAGAACTCAAATTGTTGCTTATTATTATATTCACCAATTATTTTTTTCATTTTCACAGCATTGACAGTATTTATGGGTATCCTTTGAGGTTTAAATGGTTGATGGATTTTAATGGCATGTCAACCTGTCAGGACTTATTTTATACTTACAAGTAAGGAAAAAAATGTATTTTATATATCCAAATATAAAGCTGATTTACTTACTGAGTCAGCTCTTTCATTTCCTCTCATTCCATTGTGACTAGGGATCCAGAATATAAGAATTTCTTTCAAGTTGAAAATGGTGTCCAATCTACTCAGGACTTTAATAATGATTAGTAGGGTTTCCAGTTTTTTTTTATTTCTTAGTAAGACAAAGAATGAATAAGTTTTTATGGTTGCTTTCAGAGATGATGTTGTGAGGTAAGTCAATTGCACAGGCTTCAGCTAAAAAGATGAAACTTTTCTTCAGAAGAGCTTTTCTTAGACTTGTCTAATTCAAAATGGCTTCACAAGCTGTTTTATCATTGTCTTTGGAGCCATCTGTAAAGATGTACAGATGGTAGAGATAGTGTTCCAGAATATTTAAGAGTTTATTCAGCAAAGTGCTGGAATGCATTTTTGTTTTGGGGAGCTCAATCAATTTGAGGATCATGTTTGGGGGAGCTCATTCAATTTGAGGATCGCTATTTTAATAATCCTAGGTGGTGTTTTAGATATAATGCTTTTCTGTATATAGGTGAGAGAAATTTTAGATTCTTTGAAGGTGTTCCACTCAAAGGGCAAAAGGTTTTACTGGTTTTTAATTTTTTTGAAACACTACAAATACTTAAAATTGAACATGCAGTCAATAAGTTATGTTGGGTGGACAATATTTGAGTTTTGTGTAATATTGGATGGACAATTTTTTCTAAGTTGTTGGGATGTTTCAATGAACTTCAGCATATAAGAAGTTTTGAAGGCTCCTAAGACTATTCTTAAACCTTTGTGATGTGTAAGGTCAAGCTCTTTGAGGTAGGACATCCTGGCTGATCTATATACAAAAGTGGCATAGTCAAGTTGGGAGTGGATCAGTGATCTATGTAGTTTAAGAAGTGTTTGTTGGTCAGTTACCCATTCTGTTTGGGCAATCATTCATAAGACTTGTTGGCTTTGGTGTATTTTCTTTTTTTTTATATTTTATGTGATGGATGAATGTTAGTTATTTGTTGAATATGATCCCAAGGAACTAATACTGGTCAATGACAAGTATTTTGCTTTCTTCAAGTTTAATGACAGGGTCACGATGCATTTTCCCCTGGGAGATAAAATGTACACACTGGGTTTTGGACATTGAGAATTTGAAGCCCATTTGTTTATTTTGCTGAGACTCAATTGAAGTTGTCATTCTACTATATGAGTGTGAGTGTGCATTTGGTCCGTTGAATTTGAAGAAAATTAGATTGGAGGTTGTGGATCGAGCATGGAAATTTTGCAGAGCTGCATGTTGTAGGAGAATAGCTTCTCTACAGTTTTTGAAGAACCATGGTCTGTGCCATTTGTAAGAGGTTTGGTTTAGTGAGTTACAATTTCTAGCTATCGTGATCAGTTTTTTCTGTGAAATGGTTGACAGAGTAAGTGATGTCACTATGTATAAAGTATTTGAAGAATAGAGATCTAAATTCCTCCCAGTTAGATTTGTTTAATTTCCACAGAGGAAAGTCTTCCTCATGAGGATGCACACACTCTACCATAATTGGGAAATGTTCACACCTGCGTGTATCCTCATACACCCTCCAGGAGAAATCAAGGAAAATTGAAGGGTCACAGAGGGTTAAATCTATGGCTGAATAGGTAGCAGTAAATGGTTTGAGATGTACTTGAGTTTCTGTGTTGAAGAGACTTAAGTTGTCATTGCTGATAACATTTTCCAGTGTTATATCTTTTGGGGTTGTAGCTTTACATCTCAATATGGTATTGTGGCTGTTAAAAACCTTTAGTAGAATATAAGGTGGGGGTAGTTGCTGTAATATATTCTTGAGTTCCTTTTCATTAACTGAATCATGTGGTGGCATATATAATGAGCAGATATTAATTGTTGTATGTGAGGTTGCTTTGACAGCGATTGCTTGGAGTCTGGTGTTAAAAGTGATGTGGCTTTGGGGTATGTCATTATTAATTAAGATTGAGACACACCCAGAAGCCATGCAACTGGTATTGTATATACAATTGCAAATTTCATGATTTTTTATTTCAATATTCTTATTCACTTTGAGGAATGTTTCTTGAAAGAAAATGATGGTGAGCTATCAGTCCATCAACAATAAGAGCAGTTCATTCTTTTTGGCTTTAATCCTGTAGCAGTTCCACTGAATTATTCAGTGGTTCAAGATTGAACTCTGGGTTTGAACTGTTTAGTGATTTATTTCTCTGAGTTTAATGTTTAGGAAGATGCGAGATGAACTCTGTCTCCATCTTTTATTAGCCTGAACTTATTTGTTGCATTTAGGTTTCCACTGTCTTGCATTTTTTCATTTAAGAAAAATTTTTTGTTTGTTTTTAAATGCTTTTTTAGAGGTGTCTATAGAAACAGGTGGTTGTATTGGTGATCTTTTGTCTTTTGTTATTCTTGTTTTGTTTGGAGACTTGGTATTTAAATATTTTGTTGATTGATTGGGCAGTGGCATTGCCATTCTCTCCGCTTGGTTAATTTTCCAATAGAGGGTTGTTTTTGCTGAGCTGTGTTTGTGGCACAGGGGCATGTAGATCTCTCAGCTCATCCTGCTTTAGTCCAAGAAGTCTCTTGACTAGTTCAGTGGATTTTTAGTATTCCTAGGTTGAAGTGACAGCTGACATCATAGCTGCATTTACATAGAGACTACATCTTTTGCTTCTGTCTAAGTTCTGCGTTTGAATGCTCATTCCCACCTTAGCTGCATCAATATTGGATCGAATTGAGAAGTTAATCTCCATGATCTTACAAAGTTCCAGGAAAGATATGTCTCTTGTAAATTTTACTTTATCATTTTTTTTTCTTTTTTCCAAGCCTTGCAAGTTCAAGGGTCAATTGCATGGTCCTCCCTACAGTTTAAACATGTCAATTCTTTACAGATGAGTCTCAGTGTGATCAGAAGCATCCTACCCACAATGATTGCATATTAAGCTCTTTGTGCAGTGGCTTTGATGATGTCCAAAATTTTGGCAGTTGTAAAATCACAGAAGGTTTGGAATGTATTTTTTCACCCTGTCTGTGATGTATCCTATATTAAGCCTCATTGGTACGTCTGGTGTATTAAAGGTCATGACATTAGTAAGAGCATCTACTTTCCTGATATATGATAATAGTTGACTTTTTTAGATTTTTAAAACATTTCCTCTCAAGTGCGGAGCTACAATTCTTGGCATTTTATTCCTCTTCTAGAGGAGTTAAGGAATCTGTAAGGGTTTATTTTTATTTCGGAGTTGTAGAAAGTGGTCATCTTGAGGAGCTACTCAACATGATTCTTTTTTACCATTTAATGGTCAGTGTCTTGTTTTAAGTAGACTTCACTGATTTGGAGGATACATTTTTACAACAAATCAAAAGAATTTTGTGATAGGTTTCTCTTCAATTCATTCAAAGGCAATAAAATTTAGAAAAGGGGTGTAACCCTTGTCTACATCACTGTCTGAATCTATTTCAGGATAATACTGCTTGAAAAAGACAACACAATATACTTGTACCAAAAGAAAGTACCCTGAGCACCTGAATGTCATAAGGTTCTGCATCCAAGCACACAACTGCTTAGAAGACTGTCCAGTATAATAAAGTCCTTTGCCTGTCAGAATGATTAACCTAAGAGCCACAGCCTTCTACATCAGATAATGTTAAGCACAACCAATCTAGCTAGATCAAACATAAGGGCAAAATAAAAGAAAATTGTTTAAACTGATTTGAGGATTGGCATGACCTGTTGATTGGTCAGCTATTGGTCAGCCTATTTTCAACTGACCATATAGCACAGCATGACTCATAATGGTGCGCTGCAATTCACTTGACCATTTGTTTGTCAGGTTGAGGACTCCTCAGCCACCAGGACCCTGTCCTGAAGCATTACTAGTTACCACCCATGGTTAGCACATGGCCTTGTTGAAAATAGTCTTACCCTTTTGCAGAGGTAAAGTTAACCTATTCTACAACCTCAGCTAACAGCAGTTGAGGTAAATATCGACATTCATATCAATAGAATGATGGCATTTCTAAAATTACAATCATTCTGTCAATATATTAACAATTACTTTTTTAAAAGTCTAATTAATATTTCTTTATGTTTCTGCATTTCTATAATACTGATTTATGTACAAGATGCAATATTGTTCTCAATTTTTCAGCCTGAAAGTTAAGGATGTGTATAATACATGAAAAATATATAACTTAATTTTTGGTCACATATGTCATCATATTCATTTAGAGTCAAATAACATGAGCTTTCACTAAAAGTTTGTTAGGTTTTTGCATGAACATGCCAGAGCATTTATCATAAATACAATGTAAATTTTCTGTTTCAAACTATAACAAACTATATAAATTAAATTTAGGGGAAATTTAACAGCTACAAATTCTAAAAAGTCAACATATTATACCCAAGAATTTTATAGTCCAAAGTTATGAATGAGTGTTATACATAAAGGATGATGGTATTTGAATTAAAATACTTAAAAAGAAAAAAACAGTTATGTTTGCTCTACCAGTCAACATTTTCAAGAGTAAAATATAATAAAATAAAAATTTATTATGGTCAGGCTAGCTAAAACTTGACCCAAAACAGAACAATCAAAAGATTTAATTCAATACACACCTACTTAGATCTCTCTTGATAGAACCCAAATCATACACCATTATAAATTCAATGTTTCATGTGATATAACCTAATAGGAACTTAGAAATAATATATATGGTTCACTGTTTGTGAAATCGAAGATTATTGATTTCCTGGAGTTGGTTTAAACTGATGTTATGCTTTCCTTCTGTTGGGATGAATGGACACTGAGAAATCAAACTGGGACACACACACACACACACACACACACACACACACACACAACCATAGACATACATTTGTTCATCAAAAAGTCCAGAGACAAGAATTTTCAAAGTATAATGTTCCATATAATTAACATTAAGAATTGAATAAGGTTCATTATCAAGGCAGGAGATTATGTCGAAAAATCAGGATTTGTTCTGTAAAATATATGCATTTTTCATCATCAGGTTAAAGGCTTATTGATGTACATATATGTTTCCTTAATAACCTCATTTCTTGAGGGAATCATTTTTACATAAGCTGAACATTATAAATTCAGAGAGATCTTAGAACCAAAGTGAAATGATTTCATTGGACCAAAACAGGCAATCAAAGACAGTAACAACTCTTCCATTTATGAACATATCAGGATCAATAATAAAAATAACAGAATTTTCAGAAATTAGATTGTTTGAAAAGTAATGATGGCTTTTAAGAGACAATAAATTCCCTTTCAAATATAGTAAATCTTAAATTTGACAATATCGAAAATATTATTATCAGCCATGAGAAAAGTCCACTATGAAATATTTTCTTGTTTATTTAAAGAACTTAAGATTCTAAAGCAGAAAATTTTTTATTATGCTACATTTTTTTTTTCATAGATGTGAAAGTTTTGTAAAGACAGTGTTTTAGTAATCAGATTAAATCAAAATTTGAAGGACTTAAACCAGAAGATGCAGTAAAAATATCTTTGATTAATCATTTTTATCTTGTGTTATTTTTATTGGTTGTGAGTTTCTGTTTGCATTTTGAAAAATTTGATACTAACTGAATTAGAATATTTTTTTAATGTAAATCTTTATTACTCGCTCTTGATAATAAAGATTTGCTGTGATTGTCTAATTCTGAAATCTTAAAAGAAACAAAAAAAATCTACCATTGACTGTCCATGGAGATCTTACAGGGTTGAGCTTTTGTTTTGATGTTTGTATCAGATGCTCATTAAGGATTTCAAATTTTTCTGATGTTTTTTTTTAAATTCCTTTCCAATGATACATTACTTTCAAAATATGATAATTATCATTATGGGAAATGAACCTGATGAATTTATTTCAAAACCTTGAAAAGGCTGTTTGTTTCATTCAGCACCAATGTCCTTGGAAAAGGCATGAATGGGTAATATAGTAGGAAAGAATGGGCTCTTTAGCCTTAGAATAGCAACCAGCCTAGGAAAAGAAAAAATGAATATTCAAATCAATAGTACTTTGCTTAAAAATTGTCCTGGTGTCATATTATGCCAGTCATGGTAGAAAGGTGTTGAGTCAATATGTACTTTCCAAACAACTAAAAATGTTTTGACCGAATGAGTCATATAAACTGAAATGTGTTACACACAGAATCTTGAACTTATCAGAAACATGATCATCGATATTTGAATCATTTATGTCTGACTTCACAATATCAAATCATCACTTGAAAAATTAACTTTGCATTCTATAGATAAAACCAAGTAATTTAATAATATTCTTACAAAACACACTAATCTTTAAAAAAAGAAAAAAAAAAGTTCTAATTTCTAAAAAATAAGCAAAGAGAGAGCAGGAAAAGGGAACAAAGTAAAAGAGACAGAGAGAGAGAAAAATAAAAAGGAAAGAAAAAAGAAGTGAGAGTGAAAAAAAGAGAGAAAATAAAGGTTGAAAAACAAATGAATTACATGAAAGTCAAAGAAAATTTCTAAAATTGAAAATTTAAAAAAAAAAAATCAATAAAATTGTTTCCTTTTTACACATGTGAATTTTTTAAAAAAATATTTAAAAAAAGACATTGAATAATAATATTCAATAATTCTTACAATATAAATCTTGAATGATTTGCAAATTCTTAAAAAATATATAAACTTTACAATTTCCAAGATTTAATCTTACTCTGATGCACAAAAAATCAGCCAAGTTGGAAAGATTTTAGAACTATCCTTTGAGGATAAGAAACTTTTTGAGCACATCAAATTTTTTTTTAAAAAGTTTAAAACTAGTCTAAAACTCTGTCAATGTCTAGACAAAAGTCTGTAGAGGTAGCAATAATTGTGGCATCATAAGCACACAAAGTCACCTGATTATTTATTCTTATTTTCATAGCCACAGAATATCTATATTTGGTCTGGGGGGAAATAGTGATGATTTATGTAAATTTTTCAAAAATGTGCTGTATATTTTTTCAATTATTTTGGTTTTGAAAGAGAACAAAAACTAAGAGCTAAAAAATTTAAATAAAAAATAAAACAAACCAAAAAAAAAACAACACTAAATTGGATTAAAAATTAAAGAACTATAATACAATTCTTTAATTATTGATCAAATTTAACATTTCTGTGCAAAGATTAAAATAATATCACTTGTACTTTAATACAGAAATCAATGTCAAAATGAGTCATGCTTATGATTGACTAATTTAAAAGGCATGTCAACCTACTTAGGGTCATTTTATGCCAAGAGGTTAAGGAATTGCCTTCATTATATGTTTATATTTTGAGCAGTTATTTCTTAAGAGTTTTTTTTTTTTTTGTACAGTCTTGCTAAATATGAATGATTTTCAAACAGATTTATGAGAGCCTAACAGATATTATCACTCCAAAATGAGAATCAATTCTTAAATTTAAATGAAAGTTTAATACAATTGTTGAAAAAATTAGGAAAAGCCTTAGTCAGTAATAGATTTGTATTACCAGATGATAATGAATTCATATATACACATGCAAACAGTTCACAGCATTTACCTGCAACAAAAGGCCAGAGTGAGGCACAAATAACCAAACTTTTTCTTCCCAGTCAAAGAAAATTCATGTTAGATCTGATAGTTTATGGAAATTTTTGAAATGAAAAGTAGTGAAATAATTCTCAGTAGAGTTTTTTTGATGAAAGAAAAATTCATTTGCAGATCAAATGGTTTTCAGATTGCAAATTTGATTTGATATTATAAACTTAGAAATGCCAAGGTTGCTACCATTTTCCCTGACTTTATTTGAATAACCAATTCAAGTATGAAATCATTCAAAAATTGTCCTTCAAGTGCTTCATTATTTTTTGGTTTTTTCTTCTGTTGAAGACTGGTCAATCACCATATATTAAAGGACCAAAGCAAAGTTAATTTGCAAGATTTTGACGCCTAAAAAATAACAAACTTCTAGATTCTTCTTAGCATTAAATTTATTGTTAATTTTGTCTTAATGCAGTCAATCACTTCATGTACATTTTATGCCTTCAAGTTTTATACATGTTGTTATGTAAGCAACACAAAAGTTAATTCCAGTTTTATTGTCAGCAGATGAAAATAAAACTAAAATATTGAAACCCTCCACCCCAAAAAAAAACACTAACCACTATATTGTGAATACTTATTCCTCTACTTAAAAAATAAAAATATGTCCATCAACCACTATACTTTGCTTTTAATCTAATATTGATTTACTAGAAGAATATTATTATTATTCTGTGTTGGTTTTATCTTCTTTGATAGATGCTGATATGAGCTACTATCATAACCAAAACATGAGAGGGAGGTGTCCTCATGGTGTAATGGTTAAAATGCTGAACTGTTGAATCGTAATAAGCGAGTTTGATCTTCAGTTGCACTATTATGTTCACTTTCAGACAAATACCCTTGGGAAAGGTATGAACCCCCTTATCCTCTCAGCAATGGGTTCAATAGTACCACTACTAGAAGGATGGCTTTGGCATCAAATAACCTACAAAGGTTGATATGCCATAAAACAAAGAAAGTAAATCAAACCAAAACATGAGAAATCAGTTTAAGACTATTAATAATATCAAACTGATAACCCATTTTCATTATATAGGCATACAGAGTCTAATACAAAGAAGCATTAAAATCAATTCTCTGCTATATAGTGCACCTTACCATTAAACAATGGTTAACAAACCAGTTCTACAGCTGCTTGTACTCTATAACAAGTTCAGTTCTCATTGTAAGCTTAACATTTATGACCATACACAGCCAAACGGCATAAGATAACCTTCAACATCACAATTTCAATCTATTACATTTGGTGGAATTTAAAATTTGAAATCTTGACAAACTGTTGCTCAATCAACTGGGGGCTGTAGAATACATCGACTGCTTCTCTGCAGAGGGGTAAGACTCCCCCATTGATGGTGAGGTTCCAGTAATGCTGGAACTTTGTGGAATGTAGAGTACCCCTTCATTGCCATCACTCCCAAGTCCACTCTGGCCCAGAGTAGTCACACCTGATAGAGTCCAATCAATAGAACTAAACTGTAAGTAGGCTAAACTGAATCGCTTGAAAAAGAACTGTTTTTGTATGCTAAACTGAATTGTTTCAAATAGAACTGTTTTGACTTTTAACTGTGTAAACGAAAACTATACCGGAGATAAACTGAATTGTTTGATTTAGAACTTGTTGACTAATTGAATAGTTTGAAATAGAAATGTTTTTGACAAACTGTTTACTTAGGCTAAACTGAATTGTTTGAAATAGAACTATTTATTTGTATAAAAATGGATTTGGACTTAAATAACCTACAAAGGTTGATATGCCATAAAACCCAAACAAACAAATTGCCAAGTTGGCTGGGGCAGTAGAATACACCAACTGCACCTCTGCAGAGAAGTAAGACCCCCCCCCCAATGAGTGTCCTTGATATAACACTAAACAATCTGATGGTGAGGTTCAAGTAATGCTGGAGCTTCAAGGAATGCAGAGCACCCATTCATTGCCATTAGTCCCAGATTCACTCTGACCCGGAGTGATAGCACCTGATAGGATCCTATCTATGGGTCAAATAGAACTCAACTGGATACTTATGCTAAACTGAATTCTTTGAAATAAAACTGATTATTTATATAAAAATAGATTTGGCATTAAATAACCTACAAAGGTTGATATGCCATAAAACCCAAACCAACCAACCAACTAGACAAACTGTTATTGGACAATGTTACATTGAGTGATTGCTTTGATTAGATTAAACATTAAAATGGAAATAAAACAACATACCACCCAGAAGAAATTCCATGCATTGCCTCGGATAAAAGCCCAATAAAACATTGGCACAACTAACTATACTTTTCATAGTCACTCAATGTAAAACTGTCTTAACAGTAATTCCAATAAGTTTAAGAGCTCAAAGAACTGATCAATCGAAACTAGAATCATTCTTTCAAGCAGGAAAATTGTAGGCATGGGTTGATCTGCAGTTGTATGTCTCACCTTTGAACGTGACCAGCCATCCTTGTTTTGACGCCGCTTTTTCAACACCACCATGATAGTCTTTAACAAAAACAGACTGTCCAAGTAAAAGTACATGTTAACAGCATCATGTTAGAGGTTAAGTTGTTTTTCCATAACTATTTCTTCTTATAAAACAGCATCAAAGAGGGCATAAGACGTCAAGTAGCAGATCTTCCAGTGCATAAGTGCAGGTGATTTACTTTCTGGCACATTCTTGTTTGGAGTTGCATTGTAACTTTTCAAAAATATCTACATGATTTCCAATGTAGACCTCTCTCCTTTAAGTTTTAAGAATACTCTCTTAAATGTGTTCATAAAATGTTCTATTTGTCTATTCAGTGGTGGATAGAATAATGGTGACTGGATGTTGAATTCCTTTTTGTTGACAGAAAGCTGAAAATTCTAGAAGTAAATGTAATTCTGTTATCCTAGACTAAAATATCTGACAACCCAAATCTGCTAAAAAGTTGCTCTAGTTCTAAAGTACTTTCAACAGAAGTGCTACAGTTCATGGTGAATACTTTTGGCCACTTATTATAAACATTACTTTGGACAATTAATGTTAGCCATTGATAGATCCTGCAAAATCAGTGTAGAATTGTGAAAAGGATTATTCTAGAATAGGCCATGAACAGTTTATTTTTCGAGGTTGGGGGGAGACTTTACTACTACTTGACATTTGGAACGTGTGTGCTAGTTCTTCCACTGCTTGTCTATATTCAGCTAATAGACATAGCTGCAAGCTAAAACATTCATATGGTTGATTCCCTGGGGCTTAAAATTAAATTGTTTGAGGACTTTGGGTTGCAGTTTCAATACACAAACATCAACTTCAAATAAACAGGATTAATATTGGTAGAAAGGTTGAAGCTGTTGATTGAGACATACAGTTTGCCTGTGTGTGCAGTGGAAATGGATACTGTAGCAACAACAGTGTCTTCTGGTAGTTTGTGAAGAGAACCAAGGACACTTGACAATGCATCCTGCTGGGCCAATTCTATTGTTTGACTGGTATTTGATGGTGATGTTAAAGTCTAAAAGCATTTTTGCCAAGCATTGCTGACAGCTTTATAGACTGTGATGCCTTTCTTGTATCCAAAAATACTTACAAGGAAATAGTGATCTTTTACAAGGGTGAAATCTCACCCATAGAGCATTTTATGAAACTTTTTGATAGAAAACACAATTGTTAGGGTTAATTTTTTGATTTGACAATAACTGTATGGAATGCATGAGTTGTTGGTTTTTTTCACTTCTGCAAGGAAAAAAATTGTGAAATAATGGATCCAATTGCACAGTTTGATGCATCAGAGACTGCAATAATATCTATAGATTGTAATGGTTTAGCAGTAATTTAGAACTAAGTAAAGACTTAATTCTATAAAAAGTAAACTAACATTCACTTGACCAGTTCTATGGAATATCTTTTTTTCAAAAGACAATCAATGGGATCACAAACCCAGGATTATTTCAGGCAAAAATGCACTGGTATGGCTTACTAGATTAAGGAAAAAAGGTGCAGTTGTAAAATTTGTCAGTGCTGTCATATGCTGGATCTATGATCACTTTTTTAAAAAACAAATCTGAGATATTTTATTGATGTTCAAAAAATTCACATATGTCAGGCCATAAACAAAATCCAGATTGCTGAATTCAGTCAAGTACCCAATTCAAATGTTGTAAGAGTTTGGATTTACACCTGTGAGAATTATATCATTGATCTAAGCAGTAAAACTTGCTAAGCCTGTCAATATGGCATTCATTATCTGTTGGAAGATGGCTGGCACCAATTTTGCTCTTAACAGAAGAGAAAATCAGAAGAGCCACCAATGTGTATTTATCATAAGTAACTCTATAACATCATCATCAACTTCTTTCTTGAGGTAGGTATGAGTGAGGAGAAGTTTTGCAAAGGAGCTTCCTTCATTAAGTTTAGTAAATATGTCTTCTGACATTGGTAGTAGATACTGATGTGAATCCAATGCATTGTTCAATCCAGTAGAATAATCCATTGGCCTTTTTTAAGACAAAAATGAGAGCTACCTAAATTATTGGTTGGATTACTCCAGCTTGGTGAAGATTGCCAAATTCTTTATCGATGATGAGAAGTGCAGTGTAATGCTCTGGATATTCAGGCCTAAAAACTGGTCTTGTATTTTCCTGTAGCTTTAAACAAGTTTTGATCTTGATATAGCTCCCAAGGCAATCCAGGAAAACACTGCTAAACTTGGTTTTAAGTGTGTTTGTGATTTTTTTTCAGTTTCTAAAGCAAGAGTAATCTGTAATGTGTTAAACACAGATGTGAGGCGATATAAAAAAAGAACAAGTTCTTCAATCCACTCAAGTCCAAATGAATTAAAATCTGACCTAACAGTACGATAACATATCCCAACAATTTTCTGTTGTTGTAGAAAGGCATATTAAAACCAGCACACAGCTCACCTATCAGCTGAACAATATCATTTGAAATACTTCAATCTTCATGGTTAATTTTTGCAACAATAGGTTAACAAATAAATGACCAAGTTCAACATGAGATCAGAGAATTTAGCAAATGAAACTTGTTAACATTGATCTTGTTGCTTTCTTTAAGTTTCTGTCAATATTTCTGCTGTAATTGCCATCAATGAATTCTTAGTTTCTTGCTCTCCTTGTTGTATTATCACTTATTGTCCAATTTCTTTGTTCACTGAATTAAGAAAAACTAATCTGACTCTTAGTCCTTGATTGATCTGTTCTTATCAGTTTTTTTTATTTTTCCTCACGGCTGGTCATGTCACCCAGCATTTACAGTGAATAGGATGATCCCATTTACACTAAACAGGGGTGTGCAAATATTAGATTTGTTAGGAGGTAGTCCTCCTAATACTATTCCACTTTTGTAAAGTGTTTGAATGGCATTCAATATTAAATAAGATAAGCCAAATTAATTCAGCCAAAAACATTTAAGGATGGTTTTGTGTTTAAACAAAATTTTAAAAATTTTTGCAAAAATTATATTCAAATCAGAAAATGAAAATATTCATTTGTTTGAGTAAAATTCTACTTTCAAATTGATATGAAAAGTATTGAATAGAAATAATTATTCATATTTTTATTGGGAAAAGGTTAAATATTATCTCATATATTAAGTATATCATATCATATAAGTTGTAAGGAAAACATGATACAAGATTTGCAAATATGACAATAGCAACTAATTTGAATATATCTACATGAGAAGAGAAGTGAATTCTATGGCAAGATGTCAGTTACAAAGTGCCCATCATTCCCATAATGCTTAGCAAATAACAAATGGCCCAAGTTAGCAAACAAAAGGCCAGTTTCAGATTGAGGTTGTTGGAGCAGGCTTTCCAGTCTTTTTTTTGGCCTATCACACCTTCAAAATAGACTGAAATATTCATTTACATTTTGCTCCTTTTAATGAAGGTACAGACATAATGACATGCATCAGTGCTCCGAAATTTTCATCTTATAATAAAACTATACATTAAAACAGATGAAATATTGATAAAACTATTCACTGTTTACAAAATAAAAAGAAAGAGGAAAGAAGTTTCATAAATCAATTTTCACTGACATATGAGGTTTGATAAGAAAAAAAATTCCATCATCAAAGTTGTTCAATTTTTAAATTTAAATAAAGATTTATTCACAGCTGAGCAAATTATATAATAAAGTGATGATTCGTAAATGTCTAGACAGCAATCAAGGTTTTGTCAAGATGAGTTACTACCAATTTTCAATACATTTTGAATAGCATTTTTTGATGAAATAGATGAATATGCAAGTGCAACATGTTTCACATTTATCAGACGTTTCACGTTTATCTAACTTTTCCTTGTTTCTTAAACCAGAAATATATCTCAAGAGTTTAAAGACATGGAGAACATTAAAAGAAATCCAATGGTTCAGTTTCACATTGTATCAAAAGAGGAGTTTCAGAGATAATGAGACCAATGAAAAACCTGCTGGAATAAGTGCATTGATTACCTAAAGAACAATTACAAAGAAAATGGTTCCTTTTTGTCTAGGTAAGTACAGTCTTGAGACTTTTTGAAAACAGATTGTAAATGCTCAAACAAACATCCTAATCAAAAGAATAGCTTAAATGAAATATAAAATATTTACAATGAATTGAATTTTTAAACACTATTTTGTATAATTTGATGATTACTGTGTTATTTTATTTTGCCTGAAAATAAACTTCCAATAAATAAAAAGAAAACTGTTGCTGCTTTGAAGATTTGTTTTACAGTTTGTAGAATAATCAACAGAAAAAAAGTTATTTCATTTCGAACTACAATGTCATAAAGATTAAGTGAATTATTTTGCCTCAGAAGCTTAAAAATACAAATCTTGCAAAACTATTTTATTAGGAGGTGACAATGAACTTAATTTAGAATACAATAAACTAGAACAAAAGTAATGAAGCAGAAAATTTGACATGTGTTGAAAAATTGTTCTTCAGGAAAAATAAGGAGAAAAAAAGAAACAGGCAATATTAGGTAAAGATAAGTAGTTCAGTTCTAGAGACAAAAATAGACAATAAGTAAAAATTATTTCAGTTTAAAAAAAAAAAAAAAAAAAAAAGATACAATTCAAAAAGGGTTTGATTAAACAAAGAACACAAGAACTATTCATTGAAAACTGATTTCTTTATATAAATTTCTTTTAAAGCATATTGACTATTTAATGACAAAAGAGGAAAAGCCCTGTTTACTTTTACAACTAGTCACCTGTTTGCTGGCATGAATAGAAGTTTAACTGGTTTATCAACTGTGAAACATTATCCGTTGCTGCCACTGTAAAAGGGGAAAAAACTTCTCTACTTCCTTTTCTTAGTTAAATTTTGCCCAAAAGATTTCCAAGCACAAAGGAAGACAACATAAAACAAAGAAAAACAGCTTTAATTTTTTAAGCAATTAGAGTTACAATAAACAGTAAGTTCAAACAGAAAAAGGGGAGACAATAAAGCATTTTCTTCATACCTCTATTTTCATAAATGTTTACAAAGGGAAGAAGAAAGACAAAACAGCCCATTTAAACCTAGTTTTATATGTCTATCTTGAAAAAGGCAAATCAATTTTGAAATGGCTTGATTTGTATAACAAAGCAATCTAATAATAAAAGACCAGAAATGAATGACTAAAAAACATTATTTGTGACAATATAATTCTTAAAACTGAATATGTCAATTGAATAACTTTGCTAAATAAGAATTATTACAGTGACCAATATATAAGAGACATGCTGATTGATATGAGTAATGTTTTAAGCAAATGTCTTAAGGATGTAAATAGTAGCAATTTTTACAACAATTTATATTATATATGCCCACACAGACAACCAAATATATCGAGTTACACACACACACACACACACACACACTTGGTCTGATTACTTTGTGGATGAGAATTTGACAATCACCAAATGCTGCTGACTCTGTGCCTATGATATCAGAACACACATACATACATACGTATAAGTATTAGCTATACCAATGCAAATTCCAAGAAATATATGTATAATGATTGCACAGATTCTAACAATAAATAACATTCTGAGATAAATTATAATCAACTTCCTTTCCTATATTAAAATTTGTTTAATTGATAACCCACATACCTAATAAAAATACCTGCTGTATGACATTACAACAAAAAATACCTGCTGTGTGACATTACAATAAAAAAAAAAAAATTTTTAAATTTGAATGGAAAAAAATTAGGAAGTAGCTCACTTTTATAGGTAAATGTATTTATGATATTTTTGAGCAAAACTTAATTTCTTTTGGTGAATTGTTTCTGTTGCTATAAAAATCCTGTTACAAGTTCTCAGGAAGATCAAGGTGGCCAATAAAACTATTACAGTAAAATTGATCATAAAATTTCTCAACAAAACAAACCCTCATTTAAAAAAAAAGAGGTTATCAAAAAATTAGACAGAAAATGAACAGTAAGACAATTATACATCTTCAATATTATTTTTTCATTTTTTGACAAGTGATTTTTTAAAGCAAGATATGCAAATTAGTTAGCCTCACAAAGAAAAAAATCAGTCTTTCTCGAATTATAAAGCAGGTTACTCAAAAACATGTTTGAGATAGGAAGAAACAGTTGTTTTAACAATACACTTCTATGGAGAACTCAGAGAAGCAATCAAACAAATATATAAATATACATGAACAGGATGTGACGCAATGTCAATTTTTTTTAGCAGAATTTAACAGGTGTGAATTCAGAGTTTTTTTTTTTTCCCCCAAGATTGGTTTCCATAATAAGGTTAAAGAGTCTGCCATATATACATATATAAGGAGAGAGAATAAAGGTAACTGCCTTATTTTCTTTTTTTTTCTTTGGTGAAATTATTTAAAACATGATTTTTTCTTATCTTTTCTAGAAAAATGTTCAAATATATTAAATAAAAAATAAACAGAAATCAAATTTTCTTTAACATAGAAATAACAGCTGATTAAAAAATATTGTATGGGTTCCAGCCTCTATCAGTTTTGAATAGAAATATTTACATTAACTTCTTTGTGGCTATAAGATTTCATGATGTAATTTTGAGAGTTGCTTATATTTTAAATAAATATATAATAGTTGGTGATATTTTCAAAAATGGATCATATGACAGAACCTCAAAAGGGAAAATAAGATAGAGTAAAGTTATTAAGTAATAGAAATAACATTGAAAATTTGGGAAAAAAACTTGAAAAAATATCAAAGAACATGAAATCAAAATCTGATACAATCAAAAGAGAAACTAAAAATATTGGTGAGATGATAAGAAAAAGAAAGGTTTAATGAATGTCATGAAAAGGGATTTGAGGAAAATTAAAAGACTAATAAACAAGAAAAATAGATTGCAAAAACAAAAAAATAATTGTGGAAAAGATTCAGAAAATTAAGAACATTGGTTAACCAAACTACAGCAAAGAAACATGATAGCAACAAAAATACTACAAAGAAACATGATAGCAATCAAAATACCAAAAGAAATATGATAGCAACAAAAATACCACAAAGAAACATGATAGCAATCAAAATACCAAAAGAAATATGATAGCAATCAAAATACCAAAAGAAATATGATAGCAATCAAACATCTTAAAGAAAAATGTAGAAGTTAAAAGTACTAGTACATAAAAACTGGTTTCTTAACAGTAATTTTCAATGATGAAAGTAATACTACACTGACTCGACCTGATAGCAGGGCTAGAAATTTAATCTATGATGGAAATAGTCAACCAAAATAGATTAGAAGACACAAAAAGGAAAAATGTTTAGGGACAATTTTATAAGCAGTAAAATCTTAGGTCCCTTCAAAATTGATTATGTTGCCAAGATAAATGCTGAAAACTACTTTGTCAAGGGGTTTTTTGAATGTTTTTTGTAATTTGCAAACAAAAAGCTTTAAGTTAAGATTTAATTCATTCTTAAAGCATTGGTTTTTGCTAAACAACCAATGTTAAGCAACAATGAACCTGCCCAAAACTTAAATGAGTAACCAATTAGGAATAGCAGGTACTATAAGCATTGTAAAGCCTGTGTACCAGACTAACCAAAATTTAGGAAATTATAAAAAGCTTTGAGCTAGAGATTGTATTTATATAATAGAACACTCCTCGATTCTGCAAAGTTGACTATTGCCATTGAGGCTAAAAAAAGGTTTCAAAGGCCCTATGCAATGATTCTCACCCAACTGCTTTTCTAGATATTAATCAAATAGAAATTGTGTGGACTGTCATTAAAAAAGATGTTTATCAGAATGAAAAATAATGTTCAAAGATCTCTGTGAAACAATAAACACTGATTCATGTAATATTTATGCAGAATAAGTAGAAAATTAACAAAATAAGTGGATGAAAGATTAATGGAGGTTAGAACGACAAAGAGTTCAGGTTAATATGTAAGTTGGCAACTGCAGTCGAGTGTAACCTGAAGGCTCCCTTTGCAATAGCTACTACACCGAGGTGAAGAGGAGGGCGCTACTCCATTTGCTGTGTTGCTCCACTTTACCCTTGATTTGGACCTTGTAATGCTGAGTGTTAAGCAAGGTGGCATCAAGTACCAATTTTTGAGTCTTTGGTATGACTCTACCTGGGATTGAACCCCAGTCTCCCGGACCATTGGCGAGCACTCTACTCAAAAAAGAAGGATTTATTCAGGAATATGGTTGTTAGCTGATAGGCATTTAATGGTATATCAGGCTTTCAGGGTTACTTAATGCTTAATCCTATATATATATATAAATTGTAAAAGAATAATATATAGGTAAATACGTTTGTTTTTAAACAATTGTTAGAGTGAGACAAGGGTGAGTAGACAAATTTTACTTCACAAGTGTATACTTAGTAGAGAGTCTTAGCTTTTAATTTATAGGTAATTTTGGCTATTCGAGTTGTGGAAAGTTTTCATTTCAATTAGGTTTTCACAGCATATTTTTTGTTATCTACCTCTACAAATAGAATGCTTTAACAAGTAGATTATCTTTTGTAAGGGGACAGCTTAGCTAAAGAAGTTTCCTCCAGTGATTCAATTACAATGAATCTTAGGAATTCTGTTATAATTTCAATTTTTGAATAAGATTTAGAGGTTTTATTTGAGGCTTCTGTTTGTACTTGCTATATGTTTTTTTTTTAATTCAATACTCCTATGCTCCACCACCTACCGTGAAGTCCAACTTTTGTTGAAGATTATTTTACAAGGGGAACAAAACCCATTTGCCTTAGTTGAGACAGTGATACATTGGTCAATATATTCGTGTTAGGAGGGTGATTTTGAACTCCTGCTAATTTCAGGCTTTCATTGCCTAAAAGTTAAACAGTGGTTATATTTTTGTTTCTCTCAATTTGGTTGAGCCTTAACCACCACATTCTAGCATCTTTAATATAAAAAGGGTTCGATATTTGTTATAAGAGCAATTTAAAGAATAGAGTTGGAACTTAATTATAAAGGTCCTAGGGTTTGATGTGATCAGTTGATTGACCGAGTCAAGCTTCTCTGACTACCTGTTTAGCTCAAGTAACAGTCAAAGCAAAGTGTTGCAATTCACACGACCACTTGGTATGCAGGACACAGATGGCACAGCCACCAGAACCTTGTTCTCTATGATAAGTTAGCTCCTACAGCTTACAGGAGGTCCCATTAGGGGTGGGGTCTCAGCCCTCTGCAAAGGTGTAGTTAACATACTCAACAACGCAAGTTGACAGGTTGTTAGGTGTGTGTGCAATTGTGTTAATCACAAATAGCTTTTGAATCTATCAGAAAAAATTTATATAGCACTTAGTTTATTTACATAATAAAACTAGACAACCCCAAAACAGGGTGCTATCAATTTTACCAAAAAAAAAAAGATAGATAATATAAATTGAAACCCACATACGTTGCTCATGAAAATATGCCTGGAAAATTCTACCAACATCGATTGGTTAACGTCAATTCTATTATGAAAACACAAACTTTCATTATAAAGTTGGACTTGGTACATTTTGCAAAGTAATTGTAATAAACAGAAGTTTTGATAACTAGAAATTCCAAAGATGATGAGATCTCACTGTATCTACAAGTACTTCATTCATTACATTATCTGATGGTCACGGTTTGTGAAAAAATAGATAAATACATGTATATATCCTTTATAAATTTCTACTGTACATACAGTCTTTGTATAAAACCCTTGGAAGGATTATATCCAAAGATAGAAAAGTGTAATAAACTGAATATTATAATCATTGAAAAAAGAAAAGTATGTTGCACTTGTGAACTGCTAAAATCTCACTGAATCTGCATTCCCTTTCACCAAAGAACATACTTTTTATTTATTGTAAGTATAAATAAATGTAGAGCTAATAAAATTAGTTGTATGCAATGCAAGGTTGTTTGAGTACAGCATGTCATGAAAACAGCTTGAAGGTTTACAAGGTTATGTCAGTGTAAGCAGACAGGTGAAAAAGGACAGAAAATGCTAAATACTGTGAAGAAATTCATTCTAAGAAATGAGAGGAAACAACAGATTAAGCTTACTATATGAAAGTGGCATCAATAATTCCATAGACTGACACAGATATTAGCTAGGCTGTATAATGCGGTTAGTATGATTAATAGTCAATGTTGACGAAAGTGCATTGATAAAGGAGATCATATTTGTAGAATGTTGGGTGGAGGTCGAAGTATGTGGATAAAATCTGAGTTATGTATGTCAGTTCAATGGTCTCATTTGCATTTCTAAGAAAATATATCTGGCTCTACATTCATCTAGAACAAGAAATAATTTCCTCTTGTTACTAAAGCTCCCCTCTCTTATGTGCAGGCAAGACCCTATGAGGGACAAACAGTTCTTTAGGGCCCTACAATGTTATGTGTGTAGTCTAGATAGGGCATAAGGAATTCTCAATGGCATGCATTATGTGTATCAAGGGTAAGATGATGTGTAAGTGTCTCTTGTTGGGTATACAACTGTTGCATGTGTCATTACTAGCAGAGATTGGAAAATCAGAATGTGTGATGGGAACATCATTTGCAGAGTCTGTGGGCTCAGGCAGTACACTTAGTATGGGAGTGAACATGATTAGAAATTTCACCTTCCTCAAGAAACAGTGATTTCTATTTGTTATCAATTCTGATTCAGGGAGAACTTTAATTAGTTTACTTGTAATGTTCCACTGGCAGTTGAGCAGATTTTGTATAGCTACTGTATCACTCTTCAGAAGAGAGTGATGATAGTGGGTTATCTGTTATACTTCTTTGTCATCAAAACATTGTATTGGTGAAGGCTTGCCTATTGACATTATGATACAGCTATCCATTCAGGGTGTGGCTTGTAGAAAATAGATTGTGAAGGAAGAAAGTTACACAGTCAATGATGGAGTAGGAGTTATGCAAGGGATAGACCAATAATTTGGATAGGAGTGTTGAGGTATTGCAGGATGGCTCTTAGTACCTTATCATTGTCAAATGATAAGTTGTGAAAGGGATAGATTAATAATTTGGATAGGAGTGTTGAGGTATTTCACAATGGATCTTGGTGACTTATCATTGTTACCATTTACTATCCTCTTTGTAGATTTTTTACAGCAAGCTGAGGCCAGACATTAGACTGGGGATATGCTAAGGATTACAGTATGTACTTACACATGTTTGCAGGAATTGATGAAGTACTCTGGGTGTGAAATATGGGCTACTTTTGCTACAATGTTCATTAAGGACACAAAACATATGGAATAGTCCCTGACAAATTGATATTAATTTGGAGGTGGTTGTGCAACCTGGTTTTAAATGGTACAAAATAAGATAACTAGTGAGTCTGTTGGCACAAATGAAGCATGCAAAGTGTCTCATCTAGAGCAGATCCATTACTATCTGTTGGAAGAGTCAAGCTGGGAATGGAGAAACAGTGATTGGCTCTAGAGGTTGACTTGGGGCTGTGGTCAAGCACGCTCTAAAATTAGCTCTGAAATTGCGTATTGATGCATTCATACCCAGTTAATATACTGAATCATTGATATGGGCCTTCATTTTAATCACCTCTTGGTGGGTTGAATGAAAACAGTATAATACTTCATTGGAGGGGTTTGAGTATTAAGATTCTCCCATCCACTACTACTCAAACCCCATCAGTATGGATGTGGTGCCATACTTCTGAGAAATTGTGGATCTCAGGTTTTATTGGGGAATCTATGTTTAATAGAATTTATTAAGGTTTTATAGGTTGGTTGATTGGTTGGGTTTAATGGTATTGTGGGTTATTTAATGTAAAATCCTGTTTATATATATATATATGATTTGTAAACATACATTTTGTACATAACATTTTTAAACAAGCCAGAACATATTTTTGGCACACAGTTAAATGGTTTCAAGTACTTTTATCTAACATGAATAATCTTATCTACTATTAATCATTTGTTTGCACACAATTAAATGATTTCAAGTGTTGTTATGTAACGGTAATAATCTAATTCAACATCAATAATTTGTTTGCACACAGTTACATGGTTATTCATTTATGATTTCTAAGTGAATAGTTGTAGGTAATCTTATTTAAAAAAAAAAAAAAAAGAGCAAATTTGTTTCCACACAATTAAGTGTTGCTATTGTTTGGACATAGTTAAAATGGTTTTAAGTATTGTAATCTAATGCTAACAATTCTGCTTAATTTTAATCATCTGTTCACAATAAAGAGGTTACAAGTATTACATTACAACATGATTCATTCATTTGCACACATTCAAATGGTTACAAATATTGCTATTTAATACCAATTATATGGTTTTTACACACAGTTAAATGATTTCACTTTTTCCATACTAATATATTTGCACACAGTTAAATGATTTCAAATAAAGCTATGTAATACAAATAATTTAACTTCAACACAAAGTTTAAGAATTTCAAGTACTGCTATTCAATACTAATGATTCTATATAACATTACTCATTTGTTTGCACATAGTTAAATGGATTCATGTATTGTTATGTAACACTAACAATACAATTTAACATTATCTATCTTCAACATTGGTGCAAAATCTACTGCTTGCAAATATGGTATGCCATGTAGAATATTGCTACTAGTTGAAGACTCCATTACTGATTACCTCATTGAATATCTAACATTTAATGCAGAAATCAATACCTGAGAGTCAAGCATTGGCAACTGTTGCAAAGAAGAGGAAGCAAAATTAATTTAGTGACATATGCTACTTTTCCTTTAGATCCACAGTATCAATTATTAAACCCTCTAGCCGAAAAGTTTCAATCTAAACCAGTTGAAACCCAACAACTTCCTAATTACTCTAAAACACTTTCCTTTTAAGCAGTCTGTGAAAACAGATAAGTTCAAGAAGTGGTTGTTAGAACAATTTACCAAAAACATTTTTAATAATTGTGGAAAATTATATCTGGTCATCTAGCCTGTATTCATCTAAAAAAGAAGCTTCAATTCTTAAAACTTGAAATAATCCTCTTTGCTGTGCCATGTAGAATTTGGGAGGTCAAAGTATACGGATAAAATCCAGGTGATGTATGTTAGTTTAACATTCTCATTTGCCTCTGTATTTATACAATCTGGAGCAAGGGAGATATTTCCCTCTGGTTATTAGAATGTTAAAAAAGATATATTTTGTAAAATGTCCTTTTTGTCATTAGATTATGTACTTATTGCTGTATATGCATCTATGATGATCGAGGATTTGTTTTCATATGATATTTTTCTCTTCCCAGTTTTAGATTTCTATTATTTGGTTCAGCCTTTTCAAGTTGAACTTATTTTATCTTCTTTCTCATTTCAGAATTCTGTAATACATGACACAATCTTACATATTACATTATTTTTTTGAATGTTCATTTATTATTAGCCAAAAGCAACTCATTTTAGCCTTTATAATCTTTTAATTTAATGTGACCATCGGGCTCTCCTTTTCAGATAAATGACCAAGTGTTAACAACAGCCTTTTGTAAATGAATTTCATTCCTCATATAAATTTGATCAGGTACAGGTAATGCCACTCGTATAGATCAAAAATTGCTCATACTATTAGAGATAGCTAGCTTGCTTGAAAGTTATCCTAGTTGATTTATTCAAAAATGTTATCAATACTTACAGAAAGAATGTAATAAGTTTTCATTTCCATAATTCTTAATTTGGAAATACTTCAGTGAAAATTGATTTTTAGGAAAAAATTATCAAATTTGTCCCAACTTACAGAGAAAAACTGCATTGAATCTAAAATAAACTTCAAAAATGAAAAATGAAAAATAAGACTTAAATAAATCTACAATTGTACTGATTAAGATTTTATCCTGTTTTTATCTATTAAAAGAATCTTTAGAAAATCAAATTTGATATTCATTGTTAAAATATATTTTTGCTGCTATCTGAGATGATTTTGTGATGCAAAGATTTACATAACTTGTCTTCCTACACACTGAAGTCACAATCAATCAAGTACTTTATTTTTTATTAAAATTTTTTTATTCTTCAGAAATTGTAATAAGTTTGTGAATTTTTTTTAGCAAAATGTCCAAGCAAAGCCAATATAAGAGATCTGAATGGGTTGAAATGCAGTCTGGGGTCTAAGACTTTTAACCAGAGAATAGAGAATCAGGAAGAAGACAACACTCTAAAACTACTGCAGGAATAAAACCATGCTACTCAAAGAAAAGTTCAACAGAAGAAGTAATAAAGTTCCAGATCTTCAAACGTGTTAGGATAACACTAAGACTGTATTTTCTGTGGAAAAACACACAAGCTTTATGGGCTTGATATACTTTTGCACAGTATCAAGCCATCTTTGTGGAACTTTGGTTAGCCAGTCAACACCAGTGCTATGTCAATCAAAATGTTGAACTACTATCAGTAAGATGAGCATGTTCATTCACCACCTTATGAGGATTTTCCTTGCAGTTTTAATTTTTAACGAAGTCTTGCCTGCCATTTGAGAATGAGGTTAATTCCTTATAGTAGAACATCCAGCTCTGCTTTGTGTCTTTTATTGATCACATCCAGCATGCATCTTCAATGATTACTCCTTTAGCATCAA
Source organism: Sepioteuthis lessoniana (assembly GCA_963585895.1). Classification (NCBI taxonomy): domain Eukaryota; kingdom Metazoa; phylum Mollusca; class Cephalopoda; order Myopsida; family Loliginidae; genus Sepioteuthis; species Sepioteuthis lessoniana. Next base: position 104,849,031 of record OY757920.1, on the reverse strand, counting down.
GAGACAGTTCCACAGCTAGTGAACTTGCATCCATACGCATTTCCAGTTCCTTCTCATCCAAACCATACTTGCCTTAAGCAGGGTCTTATGTCCATCACAATACCTTTTAGGAGACCATTATTGATTTCATCATCTTAATCCTGCAAGACAGTGATGGCTCAACATTTAATGAAGCTTGTTACCTCATAAAGCCATCCACATACTGGGAAGTGGGTTACAAGTTTGCCACACACAGAAAAGACATTTCTTCATGTCATGGTCATTGGATCATTCACTATATCACTTCCTCACCACCACCTGACTTGACTCTGCTTACCCAGACTTCAAGCCCTAGAACTCTGATAATGTTTTTCAGGCCAAATCACAACCTGATAACACAATACATTTGTTCCTTGAACCTGACTGTTTGGTATAGCCACAGGGATATCTCAATTCAAACCTGCAGAATAGATACAATTGGACCCTTATGTCTCCATTCTCATAGTTTTTACATGCAAACATCCACAGTGACTGAGAAGAAGTTAATGTTGCTGTTCAATCCCTAATAATCCATTACAGGATATAAATTATGCTTAATGGCCTGTATTACAACCATCAGTGGTATCAGACCATTGTAGGGATAAGATAGCAGCCTGCTGTTGTCAAGCCATGTCCTTACAGATGACACTCAAATTCTTTCTTCAGCTGGCTTGACACCAGTAACTCCAAAACACTGTTTCAAAATTTCTCAGGCACATGACCCACTGACCACTTTCAAGCTGCAACCTATATTCTTAGCTGCTTGTTAAATTTTACACAAAAGTCCCCTGTGTCAATATGAAGCCCAACACAGGCAATTTCTCTTTGAATTTCATGTCTCCATCTGTGCATGACGCAGAGATTGCCTTGTGTCTTAATGGCATCTATACCAAGCAGTAGATCAAAATCCAGAGGCTTCTCTTACATGACCAGAGTTTTGATTGTAGCATTGTTGCCATCTTCCATATAAATTTTAAGTGTTGAATCCACAGTAAGCCTGCATACCTCCAGTTATTGTGGTCACCTTCACGTCCTACGTTGACCACAATTGACTGAGTTTTGTGCTGAGTATGGAATGTGAGCATCCAGAGTCAGGGAAAACCAATCATGATGCTCCCTCAAAGTAGACTGTAACACTAGTTATCACCATGTTTACACCTTGCCTAAGGAAAAAACCAGCATCAATGTCTTATCTCTGACCACATTTCCTAAGCAATTCTGGGCCAGGTAACCAATTTTGTTGCAGTGGTAGCAGCATGGGAAACCCAAATGCCCTATTTGCAAGTAGTCTCTTTCCATATGATTGAATCCAATGCATCTTCAACAAGTAAAACTCACAGATATGCCTGTGCTTGGAGACATCTGAATAATCTGGCTTGGTCACATAGCAGGAGTGAGTAGTTCCTTCATTGCAGACTCCTACTTCATGATCACGCAGGTTCAGGCCAGCAGCTCTTATAGAGAATGGATGCCTCTCCTGTAGAATGATTGAAGGTGCCCTCTTCATGGGGCCAGGAAGTCTCCCCAGGAAAACACATGCCATTGCAGAGTCTGCTATTCCGATGAAAAAGACTGTTTTTGAAAATTGGCTAATAAACAGTGATAGTCCCACCAAGATACAACTTGCATGTTTCAAACTGCACATACACCATACAGCAATCAGTAGCAAAAGTAGTGAATAATGCCTCCTTGATTCAGGCCTTATATGTTTTTTCCTCCTTAGATAGTTGCTGGTATACTGTGAAAGCTCCTCAGGTTAGTCAAAGAGGAATGACATGATCAAGCTGATTCACCACAAATAGGTTGCATACCAGCTACACTTTCTTGACCAACTCCATCACAGATCAGGAGCCATGAAACTGGTGATCAGCTTGAAGTCAACCACCATCTTTGCCAAAATATCATTGTAATAAGTTTGCATAATTGTTTGAGCAAAAATGCCAATTTCATAAGGTGGATAAAACACACAAGGCATTATGGCCTATTTGCTACCAGTGAGTTAAACTTTTGTCACAACTATGTTTAAAAGATTTTTGTTTGGATGAAATACTTTATTTCTGATATTAGATTTTTATCAACAACAACAGGCATTGATTGTATTTGAAGGTATATGATAAGTAAATATCATAAATTAATAGTTAGACTTAGAATTTGGAGAATATTTGTAAAATTCAAATTATTTTAAGAATTTGTTTCTTAATTGCTGATAATTTATTTGGATTAATTCACGTATGTTTATTCCTCTCAGTAAACAAATGAATAACATTTTGATATGACAGTTTCCTCCCAAGGTTAGCTGTGATGAATTGACAACAAAAAGAATTATCACAGAATTGCGGTTTTATTAAACATTACAATACAAGTATTATTATTATTATTGTTTCTGTAGCATGCAAGGCAGCCATCTTTGAGTTATCAGAGATCCTTTTAAGAGTTATATTAAAGGGGTATAATCTGGGAAGTTTATCATAACATTCACCCCAGCCAAATAAATTTACCACCCATATCGTTGCGGTGTATAGCTTATTCTCAGCAAATGATGAAGTTGTAGGCCTTCCAAGTTTGGTGCATTAACAGTTTCTTCGAAACCCGAGTTTTCACAAGATGAGTCCAGAATATCAGTATTATTTTCCTCCTCAGTAGGATTCTTTTCAATTGCTGGAATTGCTATCATTATTAGTGGGGCAATCTCTTGCTTTACTATCTGGCCAACTCTTTTCACTCACAAGTGTCTGCAATGGGCAGGGACCTATGTCATGTAGTGACAGATTCATTCATGTCCATCACTGTATCTGGTATGTGCATAGATTGGATTTACATCCAATAGCTCGACTTGTACCAAGGGTTCATTCTTTGAGTGTCTTGTGAACTGTCACAGAAAAATAGGTCTTGGTGTTAGCAATTAGGATGGAAGAGATTCACCTATAGATGACCACTGAAAGAACAAGAAGAATCTTTCATGAGGTGTTGCATTAGTGGTAGCGGACAGAGTAGACCTAATACTGAGAAGAACTTAGGGTAGTATGGATTCCCAGTGAGTTAGGGAGAGATTCTGTGATTTCAGCATTAGACAAATGGTTTTTGATAGGATACCATTATACCTTTCCACTTAGGCATTGCCTTGAGTATGATAAAGGGTTGTGTTGCTGTGCAGGAAGAGCTGCTCTTTCACATCCCGAGACAGGAATCATAAGCCTCAGTCTGAGTGGATGTAGAGCGGTGCTTCACATAGGGAGAAGATTGATTGCAGACACTGGATAACACTTTCAGATGAGGTATCCTTGCATGGCATTGTAAAAAGGAATCTTAAAAATCACAACAAACATATTTATTTGATGTACTTGATTGTAAAGGTCCCTTGAAGTTCACACTCAAAAGGTTGAGTAGCCTTGATCAGATTAACTTTAGGTGAGATACTGAATCATGTTTTTAGTTTGGCACAAATTTTCCAAGAGGAGCAAGCTTCTTTGATTTCCTTTGTGGATAAGGGCATATTTTTAGAGCATACATAATACAAAAGTTTAGTGATTCCAGAGTGACAAAGGTCATCATGTTGTTTTTTAATGGATGGGTTAGATCTAGCATTACAGCACAACTTAAGGCAACAGCAAAAACATTATAGCATTTGGGGCAGTAGAAAATGTCAAAAGAAAAGTTTACCAGTTCTAGGCACCAACCTTGCATCTTGTCATTCTTAATTTTAGACATTCTATGGTTATCTATTTTGAATGTCACTGATTTTTGGCCAATCAGAATTGTCAAGAGTTGTCCAGACAGGAAATGGGACAATTTCCTCACAGCTTTGATCACTGCAGCAGCCACTTTCTCAATTGCTAGGTAATGTCTCATGATGATTTAAGGTTTGTGACATGAATGCAATAGGTCACCCTAACTGGTTTAAGCTAGCTGATACCACTACATCTGACGCATCCCATTCCATCATGTATAGTTTGGTATAATCAGGGGCAGTGTAGTGCCGCCTTCATAAGAGGCTGTTTCAGATTATAAAATGCTTTTTGCATCAGGTGGAAACTGTTTTGCCTTAATTAGTGTCTGAATGCAGCAAGAAAATTGGGGAATCCATTTTGCATAGTATGCAATAAATTTTTCAATAGCTTGTTGAAAAGTACCAATCCTATTACGTACTCCAAATGGTATCTGAGTAAAGAGATATAAATGACCATTTGGATGCTAAACAGTGTGAGGCAGCAGCTAGTACTCTGCATAACTCATTACTATTGATGACACCTGTAATTCTCTGGTTTCATCTGGAGAGACCCTTTTGCCCAATGTCAAGTTTACCATAAGTATTGCATTCACTATTTTGAGCTGGGCATTTGGAACAGCTGTGAGAATTACCACCACAAAACCAGCATAGCTTCTTTATAGTAACAGCATTAACCAAAGCATGTATAGTTTGTAAGGGGGCAGTATAATAGTCAGACTGAGGGACATTTTCCCCAGACATAGTAGCAGCAGCACTGACCTGTGTGTCTGCCATGGCACAGTGTTGTATTGGGCATGTTCAAATGCCCTAGCAGTCTCACAGGCCTAGTTAAGAGTCAGGTCTTGGCTTTCTAGTAGATGTCTTATCATATTAGAGTTAAGTCTGTTTATGAAGGCATCTTGAACAAATTCCAGTCAAATTTGTTGGGCAGTAATCTTTATAAATTGTCAGTTTTTACTCAACTTGTGTAGCTCCTGTAGAAACTCATCCGTGATTTCCATCATCTTTTGTTGTCTTATAGCTTTAAGATGGTACATGCAGATTGTATTTTTTTTTAAATAAATTCTTGTCCAAGGTGTTGAAAGCAGATTTGTATATGAGTTCGTAAATAATGGCAAATATGTATTTTATGAGGCAGAGTAATTTCTTTGGTGCTTCAGTTTGGCATTCCTCAATAAAATTTTTGTATGTAATTTTATAGTGTCTTTCAGCACTCACACTGTTTGGATTTATGTTCAGTCTGTCTGGATACAGGATATGCTCTATCTTGCTACTGATAATGCTAAGTAATGTTTTAATAAATTTTGATGAATTGAAAACAACAAGAATTACCAAAGAATTGTTGCTTTATTAAACATTATAGTGCAAGTATTATTATTGCTATTGTAGCATGCAAGGCAGCCATATTTGAGTTATCAAAGGTCTTTTTAAGAGTTCCGTTGAAAAGGGAATAATCCTGGAAGTTTATTATAAAATTGACAATTGATATAGTGGTTGGGCAGTGGGGGTGTAAGGAAGTTCTCATTCAGTCATTTTCTTCTTCTTTAACCATTGTAGCATTTTAAGCCAGGAATATTTTTATTAAGATATCTGGCAATTGGACAGAATACAGTTATGTTGATCTATACCTTTACTGAATGAAGATAATTTATCAATCCTGTTTTCTATCTAAACAACTGCAATACTAGCTTGTACTATGATAATGGTTAGCAAGCTGCTTTCACAGACCACTGATATCATAGCAAGTTTGTTCACTAGATCTATTTATGTGACTACCATACATACCTAAGTATTTACTGAATTAAGTGTGTATATATGAAGAATAAGTACACATCACAAACATAGAAATTTGATCATATATCAGGAAAAGTTTTAGTATCTCATAAGACGACTAAAGTATAAATTTTCAATAAGATCAATGTATAAACGGGATTGCTTATAAAGAGGTTGTATCTTCTATGTTAGTATTTAAAAGAACAAAAAACTTCGAGCATATATATGATAAGTCAAACAACAACATTTTCATATCAACTACATAGCAGTACAATACACTATCAAACTGCATGAGTTTTACATGTAGAATTTCAAGAACACGATGAAGACTTCAATGCATTATCTTGGCTAAAAGATTCCTTATATCTCAATTCTATTGAGAATTTATAGAAAGTATTGGATTAACAGGTTCACTCAGTAGAATATGCTTAACATAACTTGCAGTAGTTAAAGATCTTTGCATTAGATCTCAGAGGAAACACATAGAATTCTTGTGGAGTTGGATAAGTGTAGTTTTCTGGACACACAGTAGAGCAATATGTTATGAGGCAAATAGTCATGATATTTTGGCTAATCAGTATACAAAATAGCTAATCCAAAATAAGCGAATATAATCAAAACCAAAAAATCCTACTGCATATAAATGTACAGGATAATTTTGAAAAACTTACCTGCAGGAAGTAAATATATCATTAACAATGATTGTACATTTTTTTTTAAATCAAATATCAACAACCTACAAGCATTTGGGAGAGTTTCCTTCAGCCTTTATGAATATATGGAAATAAAGATGTTTCATACAGTGTACTTATTTATGAGTATTTAACACATAAATAACTTCTCTTATATTTGATCTCTTCTTATTTTTAATTCATCTATGGAGTGTCATTTAGATATTATTTTTTGTAGTTTATTTCCAACAGCTAGAAATCTGTGCAGATTTGTAAATTACTTGAATGATTAATTGCAGCTTACTGAAAGCATTTATCTTAATTACAAACATACGACACACATAAATTGAATATTATGAATGAAGGAATTATTGCCTAAAGAGAAAGATTAATAAATGTTGGAGTTTCTTAGAGGATATTTATTCTTGAAAAGCAAATATTTCTCTCATTTTGACAGGTAATGAAACTCTCACAACCTTAACAAGTTGAAGATAAGACTACCTTTACAACCAATAAAATTATGCTGCTTCGCAGACAGAGAAATTGTTTTGGACCACAAATCTCTTTGCAAGTAAAATTGAAAGACAGTAGGGAAAGTCATATATTAGGTTAATGCAAAAATTTCCAGGGTTTTTTTTTTTCAAAAACTTCTAAATCATGTAAATCATAGGATTATCATTCAGTCATTCAAGTATTTTTCCTGACTTATTGTGAAGATATCTGATAAGCAACTATGTTTCTGAATGCTGATTTCCCACTTGAAAGCAAAATCATTCTAACCCTTTTGAAATATCAAGTAAATCTTAATATGTAGCCACAAGCTTTTATATTTTTCCATTTGTAATATTCCTCTATGTATATATAAAGCCATTGATGTGTATGTGTGTGTGTGTGTCTGTATTACATAAAATTATATTGTCAAAAGAGCAACTTTTCATGTTCATGAGTCATTTATATTTACGAATATGTATATTATATGAATAGCTTTTGTTTATAAAGATAACTAATTTTTCATAACTTAAATTTCAAAAAGCAACAAGATCTTTGTTATTCATTTCCAATTTGGTATTTTGTGTTCTACAACTGGGTAATAGATTTCATAATTTTTAATGTTGATTCAAATTTAAAATATGAAAGTTTTTTATCTTCCATTAGCTTCAGTTCTAATCAAAAACTAAACAATTCAGTGAATTCCTTTCTAGGTTAAAAAAAATGATATAAATTATCACTATTGCCATTCAAAGCTAATATAAATATTTGTTGGTTAGAAAGAAAAATGAGGTCAATGCCATTAATGCTACCTATCTGGTCTTTTGTCCAAGGCGATACTAAGAACTCTTGCTAGTTTTGTTTATAGATTGATATATCATAGAGAGATTATAATGAATATATTAACGATAAATTTTAGGCAAAGATTTTATAATGTTATTTGGTCATAATATTTATGCCTTTAAAATATTTTTAGCTAAAATAAATAAATAAATGGCAAGTATGCTCTAATGTTTGAAGAATGATAACCAAGTAGAATATAAATCTATTTTTTTCAACATTTATTTCACATATTTGGCACCTTTAAGTGTATCATCAATATTTTGTTAGAATCTACCACAGGTGATGAGACATCTAATTTTGCTAAGTTTCACTTAAAGAAAAAATCCTCCAGACTTTTAAAGTTATTAGACTTTGAAATGTGTAGTGTAATTACATTCCAAAGTTCACTTGAAGGTTACAGAAATGAAAAATCTTCAGCTAGGCTCAAAATGATAATGCAAGTATCAAGTTGAAGATTAATAAAACATTGCACAAAAATCAATAACATTCTGTTCACACATCCCAAAGATTCTCTCTGAAGAGAAATATATTCTACAAAACAAGGTGGTTGATAAATAAAACGTCTAAAGAGAAGTTTTGTTCCAAGATGACTTTCTTAAGCAAGGCATGAACTTGAAAACTGATACTTCAAGACAACATAATTTCTTATCTATTAAAACTTGGCTTTAAATGTCAACAAAACAAACAATTTCTTCTAATACATGAAAAATATTGTGGGATTCAATTTATAATGATGTAATTATGAATAAAAAAACTTGCTTTGGTAATGTAATTGTATCTCAAACTTCAATTTGCAATTATCACACACTAATGTACTTAAATTGGTATTACCTTAATTGGTATGATGATAATCACAAAATTTTAACCATTATTGGCATAATGGTTAGAGTGTTTGCCAATGGCTCGAGAGACCTGGGTTTATACCAAAGACTCAAAAAATGGTACTTGATGAGACCTGGGTTAATACCAAAACTCAAAAAATGGTACTTGATGCCTCCTTACTTAACACTCAGCATTATAAGGTATGGATCATGGGTAAAGTGGGTTAATCCTGAGAAAGGAGTAGCGCCCTCCCCTACACCTTGGTGTAGTAGCTATCAAAAAGAGAGCCTTCAGGTCACCCTCAACTATGCTTGCCAACGTTACTTACTTTACTTTTAGGTGTCTGTAGTATCCAATAACCTGCTAGGATTTTCAAACCAAATCCTTTATTCAATCCATAGTAGCAGATTATCTTAATTCCACTACTCAAACTTAAAGGATATTTTATATCAGCTAATTATTCCAAGTTCATTTCTCCTTGTTGCATTGCCTATTTATTCCATTGAACTAGTATATTGGACTTTTATGCACCACTTAACTAAAGGATTGAACTTAGGACTGCCAACAAAAATAATATATATATATACACACACACACATAAACATACACACAATGTTAGATATAGAATGAACTTTGTATATCTGATATGCCAAAAAATAATATTGCTGATAAATTCATGTACTCCTAAGAAATTTTTTTAAAAACTTCTATTTTTTCTAAACCACATATACTAAGATATCATTTTCAGAGTAATATTATACATGATACAGTGATATCTCAGTTCAATTTTTGTTAAAGTGACAATTTAGAATTTTGATGTAAATAACCAAAATTACAAACATGTTGGGGTGGGAACATTTTACAAATGACATATTCCATGTAAAAAAAAAAAAAATGAAATCATTTCTAAATGACACCTACAAATCTGAATATCTTGTGAATAAGAGAGTGTACAAGTTAAAAATTTTCCAACTTCTAAAAGAGAAGATGCCCAAAATTCATTTAAAAAATTACCCAATCTTATTTTTGTAACAGAATAAAACTTTAGAAATTTATGTTTTAAAAGCAGAAATGGGTATCCAACTAAATATTAGAACAACAGCATTTATAAAATCATGGTATTATAATAAAACAAGGATGCATCCTTCCACTGGATTCTACAAGAGGGAAATATGTTGGCAGTAAAGAGAAGTGCTCAGAAAACAATTTGATTCTACATCAACCAAAGTCTGAATAAATTCTGTTAAGAATAATCAATATTTTACTATGACTACTGTTCAAATGCTATGGAAAAAGAGTTCAAGGAAACAAAAAAGACTTTGTCTTAATACAATGTGTTCCAAATGAAGATTTCTTGAACAGCATTTTTCAATTGACAGTCATTGTGAACTTTTTCTAAAGTAGCAAATACTAACACCTATGATTATTTTTAGGTAATTTCATTCTTACACCTATGCACATATAAACAAGAGAGAAATTAAGGAAATAAAACCAAAAAACAGTTTTGATTTTTTTAACATTCAAGATTTGCCTTGACTACAAACAATAATAGTTTCTTAAATATCAAATCCAATTCACAAAAATATTGAAATAGAAAAATGAAGCTTTAGAGTAAAAGTGGGTTTACATAATTTGGACCAAATTTAATTATTAAATGTTCACAAAAATATTTTGAAATTAAAAAGAAGTATAAGACGATAAGGACATTTTTTTAGAATTTATCAAAAATTGAATCAACTTTCCATATATATAAACAAATACTTATTTCAAAAATGTACCAGAATTGATAGTGGAATACAAGAATTTTACTTTTCTATTTATCCTTGGATTTTCTTTTGCTGGGGAGGCTAAATTATTTTTTAAATATCCAGTAACTTGAGGGATGAATCTTAATATGTGTACATGTGATATGGAAATTTAATGATGCTTCACTAGAAGTAATTGTTAGCTGAGCTAGTTTCACATAACATTTTTGCAGGATTGAGTTCAACAAGTTCCTTCAGTCAAAAGTTAGTTCTTCTCATGTTTAAACAAAAAGACAATTAGGTTCTAAGCATTTAATTTGAAGGTTTAAAAACAGGAACATTACATGAGAACATTAAAATTTTATTGCAACCAATATAACAAGACAATAATTTAATCATGCTTTGTGGTTCTGAATGCTAAATTTCTTGAAAGTGACTTTAATAGAATAAAATAGTAAATAAGATAAAAGTATTTCTCTATTCTTCTAAAATATTGTTCAGAATTAAGGAGATAAAAAAATATCATCCATATTGCTATTTAAAAGAATTGCAAAACCAATTAATTTGGATCTGCCTCTTGTTCAAATACTTATGAGCACTAGAAATTATATGCATTTCAAGGAAAATTTCACACAAACGTAGCATTCAGAAGCATAAAAAAATGTCTTAATATATGCTTTAATATATTGATTGCACTACACTCTAGTTCTTTTTACATCATCTTTCAGGTTTTAACTTATAAAACAAAGAAATTAAAAGCAATTTTTTTGTCTAAATGTACTTTCTCTCTCTCTCTCTCTCTATATATATATATATATATAAATTCAAATGGTGGGAAAAGGTTCAAAATCTTAATCAGAGAATTCATAGCAAACTTCAAGTATTAATTTGAACAATTTTAAATACATTAGAGCAATTGATAAGGAAAAAAGTACTTAATAAATGAGTCCCATTTGAATTGAAGAGAGATAAGAATTATCAGACATTAGCAGGCTTGTATTAATCATGTGCAACAGTAAAAACTAATTGGTTTTTATGCTGTATTCTCACTTGTGATGCAAAATGGAATTAGTAACAATAAAACAATTCAAGATCTGCAAAAGTGTTGGCTGTGACTGAGAAACTGAAACACCAACTGAAGATCATGATAAGCATTTAGCAAATAGAACTGTTTTAATTAACCATTAATTCCAAGTGACTAGAATATTGATAGCTTCAAATAGTGAATCAAAAACTGAAAGGTTCCCTCAGATATGATAACATTTACCATAATGTTATGAAAATGATATTACTAAAGTCAGTTACAGTTGGACACTTTATTGAATTAAATCAATTAACCTGAAATTTCTTGGAATTACAATCTTATCAACTCAACATGCAAGAACTTTTCTAATTGGGAACTTTTTAATGAAATGATTGAGTTTAATTTCACATCAACCCATCCAGGGTTATCTTATGCCTAAAGGTTAGGGAATTGCATTCAATGTACATTTATATTTACATTTTTTCTTTGTAGTTGTTTCGTATAGATTTTTAGCCCACAGTTATATGATATTGAGTATTCCTATCTAATAACTACATGATTTCAAGTAATTTTTCTTTTTAATAAGTCATTTATTTGCACACAGTTATATGGTTTCAAGTAACTAATAATAATCCTTAGTAAACAATTATAGCTTCAAGCAACTCAACTTCATTCCAATAATTTACAGTTCTAAGGTAGCAAGTATTCCAGTGGAATACAAATAATTTTAAACAGATCTATTTGACCTATAGATAGGATACTAACAGGTACTAGCACTCTAATGAGAGTGAACCTGTAAGTGAAGGGGTACTTCACACTTCCCAGATCTCAAGAACTGGAGCCTCACCATCAGATGTAATTAAGTGTTATACTATGGACACTCCCATTTTGGGGGGGTGATCTTACCCCTCTGAAAAAGGATACAGTTAGCATATTCTAAGCCTCACCAATAGGGCAGTTCTTGATTATACATGTGGGTTTTTTTTCCATTTTTATAACAAATCATCAATTCTTTTCCTCAATAACTGTCCTTATTTGTATTAAGTTGAGTTACTTAAAGCTATAATTGTTTACTAAAGATTATTATTATTAGTTATTTGAAAGCATATAACTGTGTGCAAACCAATGACTTATTAAATAGAAATAATAACTTGAAATCATGTAATTATAAGTATTAGGTACAAACACTTGACATCATATAACTGTGGGTTAAAAATCGATATGAAACTACACAGAAAAAATATAAATGTACAACAGATTTATAAATATTTGCAAGAATAAAAAGTATCTGAAATTGAAAAGAGAAATGATAGAGTATTGATAAATTGGTTGACAACAATAAACTAAAATCTCACATTTGGATACTGGGTTCAAATGCACTTAGCATTAAAAAAATAAAAATTGAGATTATTATTTTATCTTTCTACCGACTTACTCCTAGAATTCACTGTGTCATATAGTCACCATTTGAAGGCATGAAAATTTTGATGATTGATAAATACTACCTGTGATATCACAGGTTACATAAGTAGTAGATTTTTATGTAAAAAGACAAAGTTACTTGTGATAAAATACTAAGCCATAACACAAACTGAAAACCTAGTGGACTGAATGGCTTGTCACTAGAAGGCAATTTGTGTAGAATTCTTTTCATTTGATAAAAACCTGTGCAGGATAAAACAAGATTTGTGTCTGTGTGGAATGTTTATGTCAAAATTTAGGAAAACAAAAACAAGATTGTTAAAGAAAAGAAAAGAGTGGCGTGGCCGAAATCCTCTCTCCTGGTTTATTTAATAGGGAACAAAAATGAAAGCAAAGAATCAGTTCACTTGAGAGTCAATAACATGAAAGAAGAAATTCAAAACCCAACATCAAATTACAAAGCTTCAAGAAATCAGTTTGAAGTGGTATGGATTGAGAGTACAGCTGTCGCTTGAAAAGATTGTGCTGACTTTGATGGATTTTGGAGATTCTCAGGCAGAATTAAGGTATGAACTTCAGAAGGCAAATTGACAAGAACAGGCAAAAGATAAAGGGTTTAACAAAAACCAGAAGAAAATTATAGATCAAAATATCAATGCTTTCATCTGAAAAAGAGGCCTGGGTTGTCCAAAATATTCAGAGATTAGTTGCAGAGGTTAATGCACCTGTTCCAGCTTTGAACTTTATGGATTTTTGTCTCTGTTATTACCATGGTATCATCATCATCATCATCATTCCTGAAAGATGCTTTGAATGACCCGGTTGAAATTTTGTAATTATTGCAGATTTTGACTGCCATATATGAAATATGATCTACTTGGAATTTCATTCTTGTGGGAATATTTATCTGTAGAAAGGATTTTCTCTCATTTCCATTTGTCAGCAGTTCAGTGCCCATGCTGACATTGTGTTACACTTGCATTATTTGGTTTCATGAATTATCTAAACAAAGATTATGGATTGCACACAACCCAATATATCATACAAACATATTTTCAAAGTTATTGAGAATACATATATATATATATATATATATATATATATATGCACACACACACACACACACACACACACAGAGGATGAATGCTCCAAAAGTAATATCTCCGATTAATTTTCATGAAAAATACAAGAAATACCAAGAGCATATTAACATGATTGAATAAAGCCAGTTTTGAGTTTTAAAAAAAAACAACACTTTTTCACAGTCACTATCATGGTACTTTATTTCCCTGCAAAGTATTTTGTATAATTATGAAATTTCTTTTCCCTTTTCAAATCAGTCACTAAAGTTCTCTTTTAGGATTACCAACATCTATTTCATTATGTTTTCTCTAATTTCATCCACTGCATTTCAATCATGATTTTAAATTTTGGAAAAGAAGCCAGAAGTCACAGAACTGAACTATTAGAGAGTGAAGGAGGCATGATGAATACGGGGGGGGGGGTGATTCTTTGCTATAAAACCCTGCAGAGAAAGAATCTTGTCACTTGGTTATAGTGAATTTAATGATCCTATGGGATCCAAGCTTATAAGTGATGATGGGGCTAAAAGGCAGGGAGAGTTAGATTCATGCTTTTTATAAGGCTATTAATACAAAAGACTTGTTAGAAATCTGAAAGAGAATTTGAACTTAATTTGACAATTCGATTTTTTGGACAAAGAATTGTTCTACCATTTTATGATTTCAAACCAATCAGTGAACTTACCACACATAAATGACAGAATAACTAGCAATACTACAAATATGTATTTATGAATTTATATAAATTCAAATAAGTATAATAATTCAAATTTAGCATCAAAACAAATATTGCAAAAGTAATGTCTAAACTAAAAATATTCTATCATTTTCCTACGTATAAAATTTTGATAGTAACACGTAAATTGAAAAATATTTTGACAAGCACTTTGTATTAAACCTCTGTTTAGATGATAAATAATTAAAAAATAAAATAATAAAAACAAATTTTACGGAAATAAATAGTTTCGGTTCACTATAATTTTTAAAATACATCAAAAAGGAAAGTGAAAAATCAACTATATATATATATATATATATATATATATATATATATATATATATGTATGTATAAAACATGTTTATAGAGAATTATGCTTACATATGTATAAATTAAGATCTTGGTAAGTATCTGGTGCATAATATTTGCACTTCATCATACAAGTAATTTGAAACACAACTAAAGGGTTTTGAAATGCTAAAAAATGATTTTCATACAGTTGTCCTACTTGTCATTTGTGAATGCATTGTGGTATTATGTTATCTTAATGTATCATCATATTCACATACTGTCCAGACATTTTCATATATGATAAGCAATAACAGTATAAGTATCTTTTCCAGCATTTCAAGATGATGAAAAGCAAAATATTATACAAGAAATAAAACAATTCTAACACTGACTTCACGTTTTCAAGTCCTACTCGCAGGTTTGGCTTAGGGGTATGCCATCAGCCTGACTTAAAGTTAGGCTGGTTTCGATCCTGGCTTGGAGTTGAAATTTGTAAATTCAGCAGTTAATGTCAGCTTGAATCTGATTGGCTGTTTTGAAGATGTGCCATTATCCCCCACCCCAACTATTATTTAAGTGAAACCTGCCAAGGGATCTCCATGTTCTTCTGGGTTTTTTTCAGCACAAGCAGAAGGCTCTGCAAAGGTTGCTCTTTTTTGCTTTGTGAGCTCTTGTTTATTCAACTTTCAACTTTAGGCGTTTCTTTTCTTAAGCAAGGTAGCTTGAGCAAAATAGGCCTATTTCGTCTTTTGTGTTAAGCCTCTTTTACTTACAGGGCTTTTATTGTTACTTGTTGAAACAATAAGCCTACTGCAGGCTATTTGTGGTGTTGGTATGCTGTCCTCTTCAAAAGAAAGTAGAGTCTAAGGTCAGGAACCGGTATTATTGGACCTTTTGCCAAAAAGGAAGCTACTAGCTAGTTAGAAGATGTGGCAAAAGCCTTTGTAGACTCAACAGAAGAAAGTTTGAGTTGAAACAGGAAGATATTCATCTCTAAGAGGAGAAAGTGGTGGTCTGCTCGAAGTTCACTTAAAGAAAAAGTAAACTTTGTTTTCAACAAGTCTACACAGGAAACTAGAAGAACACAGTTGTTCAGGTTGATTCTAGAAAAGAAAGAGACATCAAGAAGAAGAATAAACCCTAAAAATTGGCTTCAAAATCAACTTTGATATAAAATACCAAAGAATGGTATTTTATCATTAACAAAAGTTAAACTGACTGTAGGTGGTTGACAGCATGGCTTTGAGCAAGTTAGTCGTTACATTTCTTTATACCCTTTTATTTATCTATTTTTTGCTTATAATATTCTCATTACTTAAATGTATGTTATTTTTGTTTTCAACAAGCATGGGGAAAAATATGCAAAGCCAGATTTTGTAAAGTTTATTTCTCTTGAAATAAATTACTTTGTGAGAACTGGTTGTTTTTGTTTTTAAGAAAAATAGATATACTTTTCTTTCAGATAGCAAAAATAAGCTTCCCTTTCCCCTTTTTTATCTCCTTTATTTTTATACTTTTCTTTGACAGGCTTGACAGTTATTACGAGATAATTCCTTGGTCTGGGCAGAGATATACTTTGTAGTGACTAGCATTTGAATAATTTTGTTAACTTTTCCTCTGTTGGTTGATGTAATTTAAGACTTAAAACTTAACATATTTTTTGAATTGAGCACATTTTTCATAATGTGTCTAACCACACAGAAGAGTTGTGATACAACAAAACAGTATGAAATAAATAAATAAATCCTAAAAATATACAAATCTCTTTGTAGGCCAACTCATTTTAATATATATATATATGAGTGTGTATACATAAGAATTTATTTGCATATATGTTGTGCATAGATGCTTTTACACATATACGGATGTACGTATATATAAAGAAGATAAATACACAAGCATATATTTGCCCAGTTGGCAGGGGCTGTAAAATACACCAACTGCACCTCTGCAGAGGGGTAAGACCCTCCCCAACAAGTATCCTGGATATGACACTTAACAATCTTATGGTGAGGTTCCAGTGATAATGGAGCTTTGGGGAATGTGGAGTACATCTTCATTGCCATTGCTCCCAGGTCCACTCTGGCCCAGAGTGATAGCACCTGATAGGACCCTATCTATGGGTTAAATAGAACTAAACTGTGTACTTATGCTAGACTGAATTGTTTGAGTTAGAACTGTTTGACTAAACTGAATAGCTTGAAATAGAAATGTCTTTGACAAACTGTGTACTTATGCTCAACTGAATTGTTTGAAATGGAACTGTTTTTGACTTTGAAACTGTACCTACACTAAACTGAATTGTTTTATGTAGAACTGTTTTGACATTCAACTGTGTGTAAACAAAATCTATACTTATACTAAACTGAATTGGTTGAATTAGAACTGTGTGAATAAACTGAATAGCTTGAAATAGAAATGTTTTTGATGAACTGTGTACTCATGCTAAACTGAATTGTTTGAAATAGAACTGTTTATTTGTATAAAAATGGATTTGGCATTAAATAACCTACAAAAGGTTGATATACCATAAAACACAACCAACCAACCAACCAACTACAAGAATATATATATGACAAAAACAAAAGTGCATGAAAGAAAATTTGCAAATGGCAGATGTTTGTGAAGAACATGACTGATACATCATCATCATCATCATCATCATCAGTAAGAAGCAATAAAAGATGAGAAAGTTCAGATGAGGAGGCATTCAGCATAACACTTATTGTCATACCAAATGAAATCAAGGACCAGAGTTCAAATCTTGGACAAGGTAGTTTGGGTTTCATTTGGTGCTAATGACCTTGGGAAAAACATGAATCCATCTGCGCTCTCTCCAATTACAGGTAAATAGTAAGGCAAACTGGGTGGTTGAGCTATGCTAAGGCAACAAGTCATGGAGAAGGAAAACTTCAAATTCAAACTAGTTATACTCAGCCTAAAAATTGACCTTGTGTCATACACTGCTCAAGGTAGAGGAGTTGGGTAAATACATAAGTTAAATCAAACATGATACATCATAATAGTGAGTATTTAATCCATATTTATGTAAACATATAAAAAGATAAAACTACAATGTAGATATCCATTTATGCAAATTATTTGTAAGATTCAATTTCTCATATAAAAATATATGTATGACAACATACACATGTAATACTTACCGAACATGTTTTATTCTATTCATTGCCATATGTAGGTAAAAAAATTTATGCACATACACATTCATATGTGAGTT
This sequence comes from Sepioteuthis lessoniana, assembly GCA_963585895.1. Classification (NCBI taxonomy): domain Eukaryota; kingdom Metazoa; phylum Mollusca; class Cephalopoda; order Myopsida; family Loliginidae; genus Sepioteuthis; species Sepioteuthis lessoniana. Next base: position 104,831,168 of record OY757920.1, on the reverse strand, counting down.
TTACATTTGAAGGAAAACAGTTATTCAGTGCGTATGAGTATATATATGTATATATATACACTCATATAAGGCTGTGCATATACATATTTAGACAGAAATAAAATCCTAAGTACATCAATATTTACTAAGCACTGCTGAATCTAGCAAGAGGACACATGGAAAGAATAAGAGAAAATTAAAATTGTAGTATACAAATCTTCTAAGAGAGCAAAACTAGCTTTAAAAATCAGCATTGAAATTCTGAGTTTTTTTTACTTGTGCATAGAAATTGGTCTCTGGTAACATTGAAAACATGCAAACATATTGCTGATAAGCCAAGATCAATAAGAATATATATATGAGGAAATTCAAAGAATGGTAAAGGAACTAACCTTTCTCATTTTTACCTAAGGTTCAGAAAGATAAAATACATCCACAACAATACATATACATACATGCAAAATAAACAAAATATACATGAACACGTGGGTTCTGTTAATCATCTCAGTAGAAAACCCTACTTGTTTTTTCCCCAAATGGATTTATTGCATCAGCAGGTTTTCTTGCTGATACATAAATTTTCTCTTCCTTTATCTTATCTTTCTGCAATTTTGATTTTACTGGGGTTTTTTTTTTTGCTTTTATTTGAACATCCACCCTACCATTTAAGTTTTTCACTGAGTAGAGGTACTTGGCTCTCCAGAGCCCATTCATATAAGCTGTTTTGTAAAACAACAGACAGGTTCAAACTAGTGAGCGTAAACATCTGTTGAATAACCTTAAATACAATGCTTGAAAATATATATATATATATATATATATATATATATATACACATATATATATTTATTTATTTATTTCAAGCTGAATAAGGGTTAGAAAGATAGAGTCTTTACAATCTGTTAAATGGCGAGGTTCTGACTTCTTTGAAAAAGCAGCATTCAAAGTCTTGATTTTTACCTATATAACTGATCACTATCTTTGGTCAAAAAATACAACCATATCTTTCACCAAACACAAAACATCAATAAATACACTTTAATTTATACTCATATAACCATTATGTAATCTCACCGACATATATATACTTTGGTATATCCATACATTTAAAAAGAGATGGTAACTAGAATTTTTGTTATAGCATATACCATTTTATACAAGTTTACTGATATAATACACATTTGTGTTTTTAAACAGAGCTTCACTCAAACAAACCACTGCACATCTGTGTATTTCATATATCACAGTCAGACTGAAATAATTCTTTTGAAAAGAAAATATATAATTTTAACCATCATTTGCAACACTTGTTTTTTGGAGTTATTTAATTTTTCATTTTTTATTTTCACCACCCCTTACCCTGGAAAACAATTCATTCCTACTTTGAAATTAATGAGAAAATTTTCCGTTATAAGTTCAGAAGCAACTTGAAAGTTTATTTGTATATTATTATTATTATTATATTTCTTTTTGGTCATTTTAAAATACTTAACTTTGATTCCTACTTTTGGTGGAAACAAATGCAGAAATTGAACTACGGAATGGATGTGTGAAAAAAATGGTAAAAAGAATCTAAAATTTGTAAGACAAAAGAAAGCAAAAATTCCCCCAAAGAAATGTCTGAGTAGATACAAAAATAAGGAAGACAAAGTGATACGAAAATTTAAATCAAAGCAAATCAAATATAAAAAGCTAAACAAATTTTGAATCCAAAGAAATATTAGAAAATTCATATTTCAGAGAATGAGTTTCAAAAATATGTTTAACTTTCTTGCAAACAATTCCTTAAATAATTCTATGCCAGAAAGATTATCAGACAGTTTTTTTCCAACACAATGGATAAGCTCATTCTTTTTAAGCTTGAAACCATTAATATTTGGGGGGGAGGGGGTAACTTAATGTTTCATTTAAGATATTCAGAATTTCATAGTTGTTGCAAACAAAATATTTCTATTTCAACCAGCAGAAAAGGACAAAAATAAAGCAGATTGTTGTTCATATTATCTTACATGCTTAAATAACATCCTAATCACTTTCACAATATTATGGTACTGAAATAATTAGTAAATGATATGGAAAATGTAATAATGAGACTGATACAGTGAAAGATTCCTATTCTAACAGACACAATTTTTAAAATCTCATTTGTTTTGTTTTAGAGTTTTTATTATACAAGTAAACAATTAGTATTTTTATAAGACTATTAAATTGTAAATAAGTGAGTTTTTATTGGTCCATCAGAGTCATTGATAACTTTACCAAAATAAAAATTCTAAAAACATTTTAAAGTTTAAACAAAGACAGAGACATTTCTTATATCTACAAGTACAATGACTAAAGTTAATGCATTTACTTGTCTGCATGTCTTTCTAAGGATTGCAACTAAACAGAAAAAACTCATTCAGTCATTCAAAGTTGGTATAGATCAGATATCAAATTAAGCCATTTCTGGCTAAATTGAGGGAGACTTTGACCTAAAAGTAAAAAAAAAAAAATAGTGGGAAGAATGTGTAATGAAGTGAATGCCTCTCACCATCAGTGAACCTGGTGACCAACAACAAAGGGCCAGTCTTGAGAACTCTTGTGGTAGGTGGGAGAAACAGTCACATCAAAAGTTGGCAATCTGATATGTCAAATAAGTGATTTTTTCTTTGTTAACTTGAGAATACCACTTTCATGTCTTGTTTTTGCAATCAGTCCAGAGCAAAGTTGGAACATCAGTAATAAAGTCAGTGGAATTTTTCTATGATCACATATCTGGCTTTTTCCTTTTCTGATGTAAACTCATAAACATCTCTTCTTCTAGTCTTTCTCTCTACCAACTTTCTCCAAGACCGTGCAATGCTATAGATGTTCCTCACTGGGTTAGCAATATGTTGGATATTCATGAGGAGTGAAAAGAACTTATTTGTTGATAGAAGTGCTAAGTACTCATACCATTCAGAAAGTATGAGTTGGTTTGTGACTTGTCAGGAATTGAACATGGGATCTTCTTATGACAAATTGTAGGTTGGTTCAATTTAAGTGGAACTGTTTCAACCAATCAGAAGCAAGTTTGGGATTGTAGCAGATGCTCATAAATTTGGTTACAGGTAGAATTGATCTTACAGAGGGAAGTGCTGACAGTCTGAATTGTTGCAATCATAAATTAACAAACAAGTAGAACTAGAAATATTGTGTGCAAAGAAGATCTGAGAAACTAGTGAGAAATGTTCATGTTCAAAACTTTTTTTTCTTGTGTATGTATATCATGCTTATGTCTCTATCAATAGAAACTGGCTACAATGAGTATAAACATTATTTAATAAAAATATCTTGTTTCCTCTTCGCCTCAAAAGTAACACCACATACCTTAGTTAGTTTTTTCGATTGTTTTCTGTAAAAAAAACAACATTTCTTTGGATCATCAAATTAAATTTTAATTAAAATTACCTGAATTTAAAACCAAGAAATGAGCTTAAGACAAAGGTTTTGTTTAAAATACACACAATTTAAATTAAAAATTACTTTGAAAAATTCTGAAGAATCTACTGGGAAAAAAGTAAAGAAGGCAACAGAAAAGATAATAAAGTTTCAACATCTTTGTTTGAATAGATCACCTCATAAACTAGATAGTCTGATATTTTGAAAAAAAATATTAAGAACTAAATATATTCAATGCTTAATCATTTTAAAAATATATATCTTAGTCTGTTGTTGATTGATAAAATAATTCTTTTTATTTCTAGAAATAAAAACCTCAAAAAAAGTGGAGTAAGCAAAATATCAGAACTGTCTGGAATTAATCATACAATATTTTACATGTAGTCTGCACTGATATTTAAAATCAGATTTATATTTCATCTTTTCTTATTGCAAAAAGACTTTGGTTATTACTTTTGACCTGAATAAAAAATATAGCTCTCAAGTTTGTTAAAAAAAACATTTTAATCAAGAATTTATTAATAGAGCTATAGGTCATATCTTTTCTAGAATTTTGAAAGAAGTTTAAAATTAAATATTTTTATAACTTTGCTGTAAAAAAAATCTTTCTTGAATACAAAGTTAAATGTCATCTAAAAAAAGTCAGCCTTTCTTAATAGAAGAAGATATTTTGGATTTCTGTCCTGTCTCAATCATAAATCTAAAGAACAACCAATTGTAACAGTAAATGATATGAAAATGTTACGATCAATTTCTTTACAATGTAATATGAGAATCAAATAAGTAAAAAGAAAAAAAACAATGTCATTAAAATTAAAAAGTCTATTTAAGTAAAATTGAAATATTTAAAGAAATAAATTTCAGCTCTTTCATTATCAATGATTGAATTGAAATATGAAATATACGCAGTATAGTTGAATTTCAAATTTTAAGTGGTGGGAGGAAGAAATTAGAATTTAAGGATAACTTCCTTTGCACTGTGTCAGTTATATTATCTAGAAAGGACAAAAGTTGTTGAGATTTATTTCATCTATAGATATGTAAGAAAGAATTTTAATGTGAAATTTTCTTAGTCTATACTTATTGATAAATTGGTTTTTAGATTGGGATTGTATAAGATAAAAAGTTGTATCTTCTTTGAAAACACCCAACTTAGACATACAGATAGCATTTAATTCCTAAATTTCCAGAAAAGTAAAGGTTTTAGGGATTATTGCCGTTCATTTAAAATTCACCATTATGTAAAGCTGATCAGAAATTAATTGTATAGTTATTTAAAATAATAATGAAAATAAAGGATTACATTATTTTACTTGATTAAAGTGCTTATAAAATACACCAGATTAATCAAAAAATAAAACAAATTTGCAAAAAAAATCAAATTAGGTAATACCTTTTGGCTGTCTCTGCAAACTCAACATAAAAAGATTCTTTTTCTAAGGGAAAATAAACAACAAAGCTTCATGAGTAATGTGGTTGAATTTAAGTGAAAATTTGCTTTTACATCAAGAGATTTGGTCAGTTTTTATTTCTTAGATGATGAAAAGGTCAATTCAAAATGCTTGGAGGTTTTTACATGTTTCAAATGAGAAACAAATATTTCTATTGAATGTGACCTTTGTTTTTTGTTCTATCAGGTAACCAAGTCATGATTAAATTTTCCTTCTTTTTTTTTTTCTTTCTTACTCTCTTTCTTTCTAATCTGATGGTTTTCCTTATCAGTCATTTTAAAAGCATTTATTTGTTTCTGATTGAAATGTTTCTGTAGGGGTTTATTTGCAAAAGGAAAACATGTAAATAACAGAAATGTTTATCTTGGAAAAAAAATCTTGCTGATATTCTATACTGTACAAAGATTTCTCTTGAGATTTTTCTGGAGAGAAAAATAGTAGAAGCATTTTTTTTAAATAAAGAAAATAAAAAGATTAAAAAAAAAATCAAAAAAATTTTTTTTGAAAACATTTGTCTATTAATTTGTTTGCTGCAATCAGAAATATAAAAAATTATGTACGTTTTTTTGTCTTTTAATCCTTGAGATGATATTTTTAGTATTATTTCAGTTACATTAATTTCTTCAAATATTTTTCTTTTGTTATTTATATTTGTTTAATTGTATTTAATTTTTCAGAAGGAAAAATAAGCTATTTGAGAGATTTGAGTGAATTGAGATAAAAAAAAAAAAAAAAAATCATCCTAAAATTAAAATTACTAGTTACAACTGATAACAATTGTAGACAAAATTTTAAAATAAATAATACAAAAAAAAAAACACAAAAAAAAACAAAAAATATGGGATAAAGAGATTAAAAACAGAGTAAAGGATTAGTTTAAAGGGTTGATTTTGGTTTCTAACAACTAATGGCCATTCACAGCTCAGAGTAGCTGGCATATATATATATATATATATAAAGTATTATTGTCAATAACATACATGACACTGAATATTACAAGCATATCAGAATGATAATGATCTAAATTGTATATATTTCTTTATTACTGTTATGGAACAATAATGATACATTGTAAGATTTTTATCAACACAACAGCATTGAAAGACTAACTTTTAGAATGAAGCAATTTTCAATGCAATTTGCAACTAAATAATAATAATAATTATAATAATAATAATAATATGGATTCTGGTTCAAGAAATTCACCACCATTCATGACAGACTAGCACTCGAAATGAACAGATGCCTACAAGAAGCACATTAATCTGAATGGATGACCAAAGGAAAGACCACATTGAACCAAAAAAAAAAACCCCTCAAAGGAACCACCCCCAAACAACTACAGGCCCATAGCGTGCATACCAATGATGTGAAAAATACTAACAACATAAATAAAGGAAGAGATTTACAACTTGGTAACGAGCCACAAATTGTTCTCTGAAGAACAGAAAGGATGCGATAAAGGATCCAGAGGCAAAGGAGAGCTACTCTACATTGATCAGCACATCCTCAATGAGAGCAAGACGACTGGATTGACTACAAAAAGACATATGATACGGTCCCACAGAGCTGGATATTAAACTGCCTCAAAATGTACAATATATCAGAGGAAGTCATAAACTTTATTGAGAAAACCGTGAAAACCTGGAGAGTGGAATTGACAGTAGGAAGGAAAAACTTAGATGAAACAAAGAACCAAAGAGCAAATATTCCAAGGAAATGTACAATCACCATTACTATTCATAATTGCAATGATGCCACTCAACCACATACACTCAGAAAATGAATAGCTGGATACAAACTTAGTAAATCGCAGGAAAAGATCAATCACTTAATAAACATGGACGACAAACAGTTTGTAAAAAATGAAAAAGAATTGGAAACTCTAACATATGCAGTGAGAATATACAGTCAGGACATAGGGATGAGATTTGGCATAGAAAAATGTGCCAAGCTAGTAATGAAAAGCGGCAAAAAACACCTGACGGACGGAATGGAACTGCCAAATCAAGACAAGATTATAACACTCAGAGAAAAAAAAAACCTACAAATATTTGGGCATCTTGGAGGTTGACACCATCAAACAAGTGGAGATGAGAGAAAGAATTTAGAAAGAGTATCTCAGGAGAACCAGAAAGCTGTTTGAGACAAAACTATATAGCAGAAACCTTATCAAAGGAATAAATACCTGGGTTGTTCTTGATGTAAGATATTTGGGACCATTTTTGAAGTGGACCAGTGATGAATTTAAACAAATGGACCAGAGAATAAGAAAACTTATAACCATGCATAAAGCATTACATCCCAGAGATGACATTGACAGACTATACGTGTCAGGAAAAGAAGGAGGAAGAGGACTTACAAGCATTGAAAACAGTACTGACACATCAATACGACGACTTGAAGACTACATAGAAAAGCAGGGAGAAAGACTAATTACAGCCACCAGAAACAATACTGACAATATGAGGATCAACAGAATGACAATAACCAGGAAACAAAAATTGGAAGAACAACAACTCTATGAACATTTTAAGCGACTAATAAGCAACATCTCACACAAAAAAAATGTGTACATGGCTAAGAAAAGGAAAACTTAAGAGGAAAACTGAATCTCTTCTAATAGCAGCACAAAACAACACCATAAGGACCAATCATATCAAAAACTAGAATAGATAAGATGCAACAAAACAGCAAATGTAGGTTATGTGGTGATAGAGGTGAAATCATCAATCACATAATCAGTGAATGCAACATTTTAGCACAGAAAGAGTATAAGACTAGGCATAATTGGGTTGGCAAGGTGATCCACTGGGAATTGTGCAAAAAAATTTAAATTTGACCATATAAACAAATGGTATATGTACAACCCAGCATCTTTCCTAGAGAATGGGACACATAAACTCCTATTAGATTTTGACATACAAACGGATCTCCTAATCTCAGCAAGACAACCAGACTTTATAATAAACAACAAAAAAAAAAGAAAAGAGAACTTGCAAAATTGTGGACTTTGCTGTCCTGGCTGACAACAGAGTAAGATTGAAAGAAAGTAAAAAGAAGAATAAGTACCTTGACCTTTGCTAGGGAATTGAAAAAAACATGGAACATGAAAGTGACGTTTATACCAATAGTAATTGGTGTTCTTGGTACAGTCACCAAAAAATCATAAAAGGGACTGTAGGACTTGGAAATAAGAGAACAAGTGGAAACCATCCAAACTACTGCATTATTAAAATTAGTCAGAATACTGAGAAGAATCCTGGAGACTTGAGGAGACTTGCTCTAACTCAAACTTCAGTGAAAGACCATCGACAAATGCTGATGTGAAAAACTCTCAAGGAGTAAATAACAAGAGACAAATAAGTGAAATCTTACACAAGAAGACTAAGAAATGGAAACTTTAAGAGACAAAGTGAATCTCTTCAAAATCAGTATAAAACAATGTAAAAAGGACCAAAGCAAAAATAGATAAGATGCAACAAAATAGCAAATACAGGTTATGTGATGATAGAGACGAAACAATCGATCACATAAGCAAATGCAACAAATTAGTGTAAAATGTGTATACGACTAGACACAACTGGGTGGGGGATCCTTAGGAATTGTCCAAGAAATTTAAATTTGACCAAACGAACAAATGGTATATGCACAACCCAGAATCCGTTTTGGAGAATGAGATGCACAAAGTTCTCTGGGATTTTGAGATACAAACAGATCATCTAATCACAGCCAGATTACCAAGCTTAGTGATAATCAACAAAAAAAAAGAGAATCTGCCGAATCATGGACTTTTCCATCCTGGCAGTACACAGAATAAAACTAAAAGAAAGCAAAAAGAGAGATAAGCATGTCGACCTTGCTGAGGATCTTAAAAAACTACTGAACATGAAGGTGACGGTGATACTAATTGTAATTGGTACACTCAGTACAATCTCCAAAGGATTGGTAAAGAGTCTAGAAGATTTGGAAATATAAGGACAAGTGGAGACCATCAAAACTACAGCATTATTAAGATCAGTCAGAATACTAAGAAGAGTCCTGGAGACTTGCTGTCACACAAATTTCAGTGGAAAACCATCAGCTAATGCTGGTTTGAAAATCTCTCAAAAGAGTAATAATAATATTAATAACTTGGTGGGAGCTATATTCATGTTCACTCTGGTTTTTATAATTTCTTAAGGGAGATAGCTATAAATGAACTATGGACTGTCATCTATTTCTTCAAGGATGATTGGGCCATTAAGATATTCAAGAATGGAAGAATGAATGTCATACCACATCTCCATGAAGTGATTCTTATGTGTTAGAGGATCAAGATAATTCTGCTCTGATCAAAACATGCTGATATCATCAATATATATAAGAGGAAAGGGGACAGAGCAGTCTGTAGAAACAGTAAAGACATCACTCTCTAAGATGTTACCAAAAATATCCTCTGTTTTGACTTGTTGGACACTTTGCAGATATGATTTTTCTGGAGTTAAAGTGCAGTTTCAGAGCAGACCAGAACACAAATCTTTGTATCTTGTTTGCTTTTTGAAAAATGTTGGGACTTTGGCATTGATAAATTTGATAAAGGTATTTGATACAGTCAACTAGTAACTGTTCTGGCAAGTGATGGAGAACTATGGTTGTCTTCCCATTGCCCTTATCTTGATTCATCAGTTCTACTAGAATATGTAAGTGAGAGTGAAACTTAGTAGCATTGAATTAGCCATTATTTATCAAGATAGGAGTCAAGTTAAGATATATCCAGAGGTTGGTCTTCCTATTCAACATTTACATCACTGCAGCAACTCTGAGGTTAAAAACTCAATTCATTCCTGAAGGAGGAATAACTATGTTGTACCAGTTTAAATAAAATCTAAAGTCTCATCTTAATCGTCTACAATTTGCTGATGATTCTGTACTGAGGTCACATTGCTAACAGTCTCTCCAATGTATCTCCAATATCTTGCATAACTAAAACCGGCAATATAGATGACCAATACAAAAAAAAAAAGGAATTCACTAATTCCTCAATAGTAATATTCTAGTTAATATGATGACAAACTGGAATTCAGAAACAGCACACCAAGTATCTTGGTAGCATAATTTCTGAGATGCACAAACATGACCAATGCTGAAATATCCATTATTATGCGGCAGCATGGTTATTTGATACACATGATTGGAAACTGCCTCTCAAATAGAGGTTTGTTTAGTGAATTGAAACAAGATCAACGATAAGATGCAGGGATCTAAGAAAAGATTCACAGCTGCATATAGAAAGTCATCAAATGATGTGAAGTCAACTCTAATGACCTCTCACTGCTAAACTCATATTGGCACTCTTGGGCAATAACCAAACAAAGCATTCAGCACTTAGAAGCTGAGAATAATCTTCAACAGATACATAAGAGATAGCAGCAGCAGCAGCAGCAATATCAATGACCACAACAAATCAGCAGACAAGGGTAGCTATGGACCTGCCAAAAAACAAGCTGCTCATTCATGAGACCTTTTAGAAAAACCATAGAAGAGATTGTAAAAAAAAATATAGCATGGAGTAATGAACTTCATTCATTATTGTCTTTCTGTTATAACCCACTTGAATTTTTTAACAAACAATTGTTTTAGAACATGATAAATGCTTTCAACAAGTAATCTTTTTCAATGACTTCTGGTTTTCATATTACTAAAATGTAGTTTCTACCACATATAACAGAGGAAAACTGAAATATTTTTACTTTCAACGAGTCAAAAATCGTTTTAAAATACTGAATGACCAAGTACTTATAAGAGATTTATTCCATGAAAACTGTAGGACAAAATGACTACCCAAATTCCAACAAAACACGTCTTCAGAAACCTCATCTTTTATTGCTTTAAATATTTAAAAATTTTCTCACTGGAGCACCATTATTATGCACACAGTTGAAGATAGGAACAGGGTAGAATGCAGACCTCTGGTCAGGTTCTTGAGTTGAGAGAGTATGATTTAAAGTGAACCTTCTTACATACAGACCAAGGAATTTAATGAGGGAAGTTTTGACAATTTTATTTTAGCTATCTGTTTGGAATTTGGGCCATTTTAAAGTTTTTTTTCTAAACACTTTCAATATCTTTTTGACAATTTTTAACTTTAAATACCAACAATGCAGATCTTGGAAAAAAGTTCCCAATCCTACAAAAAAAAGGGGAGAAACCAAATCCTACAAAATTTTAATCAAAAAATTCTTAAGAGAAACAGCAAAAGTTAAAATTGTTTATTCATGTCTGTAATGTTTTGAAAAGAATGCTTTAAAAAGTAATAATAATAATGATGGCAAATCATTTGCTGCTTGTGACAGTTAATATTCTGTAGAACATTTTATATGCACACCGTGTTTAGAATAGTTCTATTTCAAACAATTCAGTTTAGCATAAGTACACAGGTTCAATACCAAAAACAGTCCCATTCCAAACAATTCAGCACACATTTTAGTTCTAGCTGACCCATAGGATCCTATTAGGTGCTACCACTCCAAGCCAGAGTAGACCTGGGAGCGATAGCAATGAAGGGGTACTCTGTATTCCCCAAAGCTCCAGCATTACTGGAGCCTCACCATCAGATTGTTTAGAGTCATATCAGTACACTCATTGCCGAGGGTGTGTTTTACACCTCTGCTGAGAAACAGTCAGTGTATTATACGCCCCTGCCCAGCCGTTTGGGCAAGATTTCATTAAGAGTACAGGTACTTTCTTTAACCTGTGAGAATAAAGATGAAGTTTTATAAAATGCCTAGATTGTTTCAATCATAATCACTAATCAGTGACGACAAGGTTTCACAAACCATAGAATCATTTAGACAAATAGAGAACACTGCTACTCCAATATGTCTAAGTCAGTAGATGTGGAGTTCAACAATTGCACACCCATTTTGATCACTTTTCATGATCATCTAAACTCTGTCAATTCAAATAAACTTGGCACTAGCAAGTATTAAAATGAAAAGGATTTTTAAGGTTATAAAAAAGAATGCATTTGGTTTTTTGACAGTTCATATTAAAATTAATCTTAACTCCTTAGTAGCCATGAGAAGAGGAGATGCAAACCATTGAATCTAAAAATTAGCTTCCTAAGAGAATTTTGGAGTGAGCAAGTTGAATATTTGGACATATCATTAAGAACTTTGGCAGCTAACAAAAATAGCTGGTTTGGGTTCCTTTAATCCCTTATACTTTCAGAATTATAAAATATATCAGCCAAATACAGGACTTGTTGGGAAATGTAGGAGAGGAAAGTTTCGCCTTAGATTATATACAAAATAATTAAAAGTTATAATCTATGATAAGAAAGTTAGGCAAACATTAGAAACATAATGGGACTGTCAGATGTATAATCCAAAAAAATATATATATATTGTTTATAATTTTTAGCACAGAAAAATATTGCAAATAATTTTACTATAGAAATGCATTGTCAAATGAATTTTATCATAGTTACATAGTAATTTAAGAAGAATAGAACTGCAAGTGATCAGAAATTAATGCAAACTTTATTGATAGAATAAAACCACAATATTTATTACGAAAATGCTTTTACTTAATCCAGATATGATAATACAGAGTTAATCAATTGTATTACAAAGCTAATAAATAACAAAGAGAAAAATATTATTTTGAATGAAAGTATATATATATATATATATATATATATATATATTAAAAATAGCAGTGCTTTAAGACAAACAAGATGGCAAATCTCATTTGAGGCAAAATTACTCATTTTGTGTAATATTACCACTTTGATTTGAAATTTCAAAGTTATTATCACTCTGGAAAATTTTTCAAATGAATACTCAATAAAATCAACCAATAAAAGATATCAAAAGGTTTAAAATCAATATAATGAATTTGCTTTGTTGAATTTTGCCACTGTTAATTAATAAATTTGAATTATATTTGTATAAAACAATAGGAGAAAATGTTTGAAGTGTAATGATTCAAAAGTAAAGAGAAAAAAAGTCACTTTGCAATTGAATTAAGATCTTTCAGAAAATGTTGTATGATTTGTTCAGTAAAGTGATCAATTCAGGGTAAAATAAGAACAAACAAAGATTGCTACAATTATTTTTTGATAAATGTGCATCCTATCTATATATAACAAAGTTTGTTTATTAATTTGATGATGGATATGATTTCTAATTGTGATAATATAACAAATGAACAGGTTTCTTGGAAATACTTTTTTGCTCAATAATTCTGTTATTATTTCTGTCTTTGCATTGTGATGGCCATTTACAATTGATGATCACCAACACTAAAAGAGAAATGTATATGATGTAATGAACATAAAGTAAGGTGACCTTTAATTATTCAATGGCAGATTTTATGATTTCATTATGGAAAAACTTATAAAAGTGATTGACACTGGAAGATTTGACATCAAGAAACATTTCTTTAATGCTTGGTTAAATAAATACCATTAATCATCAAAGTTATTTATTATTTAAATATCATCACTCATGAAAAGACAGAGAGACTGGGTATATTATGACTGTTCTTGTTTTAAATATGCAACAGGATTGAACACAAGCTAGATATTATCATATAGTAAAGTATTACAGAAAATACTGCCAAGAATATAGAAGCATAAAATAAAACTATTGTTCATTTGATATGCACTATTCAGACACGTTACTTTAGAGAAATTCAAAATATTTTTTTGTACAATAATATCAGCATAGACTTAGGAAACTTATTATGGATTATGCTAGTCAAGTCAGCTAGAGATGTAGAATATGCTGTATCTCAGTAGAGGGTAAGGACCCCACCCACCTTAAATGAGTGTCCTGACACTAAACCATCTGATGGTAAGGCTCCAGTCCTGGAGCTTTGGGGAATGTGGAGTACCTCTTCATAGCTATTACTCTCAGGTCCACTCTGACCTGTTAAGGTTCCATCTATAGATCAAATAAGACTCATGTCCGGGGTAAGACACTAAACTGCATCTGATAGTGAGGCTCCAATCCAGGAGCTTTAGGGAATGTGGTGTATCTCTTCATTGCTATTACTCCCAGGTCCAATCTGACCTGAAATGGTAGTACCTGTAAGGGTTTCATCTAGGGGTCAAACAGAGCTATTTCACTATATATGAAACCATTTAATTGGGTCCAAACAAATGATTAATGCTAAATTGGACAATTAGCAATACTTGAAAGCATTTAACTGTGTGCAAAAATATGAACTCTGGCTCATTTAAAAAACGTTACCAATAAACTATTTGTTATGGTGACCTCTCTTCAAAAATACTAACTCATTTTACTCTTGGAGAGACTTCCTTCCAGCAGTCGAACCTGACAGTTTTCAGACGGACACTTCTACCTGCTGTACTAACACTTTTTTTGTATATATATTCTGTTATTTAATACACTTGTTCCATCTACTTTCTCTTCTTCCGTGTATTCTTTCACACCCCTAACAGGCTACAACACTATTCACTTAAAAATCATGTATAAACAGGATTTAGAATAAAATAACCCGCAAGGGTTGATATGCCATAAAACCCAACCAACCAGCCTGGATTATTCAGTTTTATAACAATAGGAATTTTGGTGAGAATTTAATCATTAATTTGGTATACATATACTAAAATGTTATAAGAATACAATAATTATCTTCCTCAGATAATTTACATTTTTCATAGGTCACATGACAGTTTCAGATATCCATTTTCAACTGCCTTTTGTCTCTAGTGTTGGAACTGTAAGACATTGTTTTTGACTCTGCCAAACAATTGCAAAGAGACAATGACTGTCACATAACTTCCCTCATTAAGTAAGTTTTTTTCAATTTTGTATCCACTTCTGCATACTGCTCATCCATGAAACAATATGTGTATAGTTTTAGCTGTTGGGACATGTTGTGTATTCTTTCCTTTAAATACCACAAGTAGGTATATTTGGCATAAAAAATATTAAATGTTCTGGTTTGTACAAATGAACTTATTTTGTCTTTCTTACCATTGAGCTCAGTGTTAGTATATCACAGATATACCAATGCAAATATTGGTCCTTGAAGAGTAGGGATTTTACTTAAATATCTACTCCAACATGAAGCATATTAGATTAAACTAAAAGTTAATTCTGTTGTTAGATGACTTTAAAAGTTTTTAGTTTAAACATAATTTCCTGAAGAGATGCTTTTGACTGTATTGTGACAATTGTCATATCTGCATACAATTTTTTCAAATCATCAAAATTAGTTGTTTTTTTTTAACTGATCCTAACCCTGAAGATGGAAGAAAACAAGGAACATTTTCAATATATTATGCTTTTTTTATTTCATTATCATTTCAGTTTCTTATATATATAAATATATATAATGGTGCAAACTGTTAATTAACTTATATCCTAAAGTATAACTGTCTTTGTGTATTTGTGTAGAATAAGATTTTTAATATTAACGCAAAAACTCAAACATCAAACCCCAGTAGTTTATTCAGTAGGTCACTCATAGGCCTCTTTTTAAAAGGTTTATATTTTTTAATTAAATCAAAAAAGCCACAAGAACTGAAAAATTGTTATATGCCCATTAAGAGTATAAGCTTTATATACTGAGTAATTCTATATAGCGCTCTTATTCTATGATTCTAGGTTCAGTCAATGTACTTTAGTCATCCTGTCTGTTGCTTTCATGTTGCCATTTTCATCTTCTATCAGCATTTCCCATTGTTCTAATTTCTCTTCGGAGATAAGGAATAACAACCAGACCACATTTTCATGTGCACATATTACTTTTATTTCTTGGTGAATTTTCCTTTCATCACCTTTCCAACTAAATGGGAAGTTAGTGATAAGAGTAAAGATGTACCATTTTAACTGATCAAATCAAACATCTCTCACAAACTAACTTATAGAGCCACTTTGGTCACCTGATTGAAACCATCCAATGAGATCTGTGAGCCAGATTGACCTTGGATTCAATAAGTCTCAATCATACAGCTGTGTTTTTCCACACATTTAAGGGTTTAGGATTTAATTTGAATGCTACACTACATGTCAATAATAGATCTCACCAATCTATTATATAACAAAGTACATCAAATGAAGGCTGTGGCAAATTTGGATGACAGTAACAAAAGCCCTATATAATAAAAATATATGTTTAAGAGAAGTGTTGATTATACACATCTTGCAAACAATTATCAGTAATTTGTTCAAAACTCATTTCTTGTGGAATGGCTGTTACATAACACTTGCTATGAGTTAACTGAATGTGCCTTTTTGTCAAAGATGCTATAGTTGAACAAAAATCTACTTAGAAAAATAAATAATTCTACTGTAACAAAAATATGCATTTAGAATAAATTTAATGCATGTTGTCCATTAAACAATTTCAAGAGAGAAACATGAACATAACTTTAAAACAACATTTTTTCATGATCAATACTGAATTAATAAATGAAATGATTCTCAAGAGAGAATCAATAAATATCAAATATTAACAAAATCAGCCAAAACATTTGTTGACTGAACATCTTTTATTTACAAGAATGTTTTTAGAGTTAGTTTCATTTTTAAAAAAATGCCAAATATACATTTTTCAAGAATCAAATTTGTTTAAAAACCCATCATTGTATTTCTGAAAGCATTAAATACAGACAGGGATTTTTTTTTTTTAATTATGTTTTGTTTCATCTCTGTTTTTGTATTCCATTTTGCTTTCTACTGAAAAATTTGTTTATTCAAATGCTTAGATTGTTTACATAGTGTATTGCATTTTCCCCAAGCACCAATCAATATGTGACTGACTGTGAATAGTTGATTGCAGCAGGTACACCAAGGTGCAGTTTCTTCCTTGAGAAGGTAGACACATGTTAGGAATGTGTGCCCAATTCTGATTCTGCTTAATATTATGTCTTGTCTTTGGTTAGGTAATAGTTCTGCAATTTCTAGTTTAATTGTGGGTTGATGTTCATATATCAAACTCTGTTATTTGGAAACATGTCCCATATTGTTTGCCATTTTCTTCTTATGTGGTGTTTGCTTTCAGTTTTGTAGGCTGTGAATGGAAGTTTAAGAGTTGTTATCCTCATTTTAGTTGCTTGTTTTGTGTGTGTGTCAGCCATTTCATTGCTCTTAATGCCCACATGTCTAGGAACCCGTGCCAAGATCACTGCTTTGCCAAAGACTGTTAGATAGTGATATGTTTCTAGTATCTCTTGGTATGTATGGGTGGTTTTGGTTTCCCTCTTGGACTGCTACTAAGCTGGATAGAGAGTCTGAGAATATTATGGATTTACCCATCTCTGAGTTCTTGATCATGTCCAGTGCCATTTTAATACACAGAAGCAATATTTGAAAGTTTGATCTGTTTGTAGTTACTTATATTGGTGACTGCTGCTCCTGTTCCATTCACGGTTTTTGACCCATCAGTATAAAAGACAGTAGAGTCTGAATATTTGTCTCAAAGTACTTTGTATATTTTTCTTTTTTAGTAAAGGAACTATATTGTGAATGGAATTAGCATGACCATAAAATCTGGCAAACACCTACGCACAACATATGGAAACACTGAACAGCAGTTTCGACCTTATTAGGTCTCATCAGCAGTGTATACCATGATCTCCACCACTGGAGATCGAACCAGTGACCACAGATTGCAGAGCCAAAACTTTACAACTGAGCCATAACACATGCAAATGATGCCAAATCAACTAGTAATGGTAATTGCAAAGCCAATTAACCTGAAGGTGTCTTGTAAGTTACATCCGTACTCTTTACTAAGGACACGGTCACCTCCAAGGCCACATCTTTCCAAGAGGATTAGAAATACACATGCGCGTAATCATTATGACCTCAAGGTCAAGGATATAGATGTATATTTTTCTTTATTTAGTAGAGGAATTATACTATGAATTGAATTATCAAAACTAGAAAATCCGGCGAACCTGGAGATCGAACCAGCGACCACAGATTGCAGAGCCGAAACTCTAAAACTAAGCTAGCAATCCATATTGCACACAAGTTAATTTGTTGTCACTTAAAATAGAATCCAAGGTATATTCAATTTACAATGATGTTCCCATGTACAGTGAATGAGTGTTGGTATTTCTAGCACAAGAGAAACGAATTCTAAAGAGTTTCACAAATGGCATCTGGGTACATCCAGAATAAAAAGTTATGTGTTCTGGTATAACGTGGATAGAGACTTTTTATCATTAAGGGTTTTTGGACTATTGTCTTCATTGTTATTGTTATTTCCACAACGTTTTGGACAATATGTCCACTGGCCTTCTTCAGGTGTTTGTCGAACTCAGGAACCTTCACAGAACTTCGAACTACGTCCCTTATTGAATCCACAGGGGTCACCTGTTCTGATTCCATTAGCCATAACTGGGTACAAGTGTTAAGTATTCCTGTATTGTTACTCACCTGCAGTCAGGATTGAACCTGCAACCTCCAGATGATTGTCTCCTTAGAAGCTTAGGGAACCAACGCCTATAACCGTTATGCTGTGTGTCTTGGAGTAAATCTAAAAAGATAGCTCATAGAATTCTTGTGTATTCCCCTTCTAGCTTTTTCTCAATGTGTCTTGTTAGAATCCATACAGTAGTATTGACACAGCCATAGCTTGGAAGAAATCCTATTTCATTTAGCCAGATTGATCAGACTTCAATATGATTGATAACCTATTGACAGAAGTCCCTGCCTTCACTAGGACTATATTAACATCACTTTTAGTAGATGAGACACTGCTATCAAGATATGTGAACTTGTCAACTAATTTCAGGTGCTCACCACTTAGAGTGGAGATGGCTCCTTCTCAGAAAAAAAACTTTATCATAAGGAGTGTCCATAGTGGTGCACATTTATAACAAACAAAAAATATAATGGAAAAGTTTTCATTCATAGCAAGCTCTGTCTTCTTTGAAAAATATCTTATATATTTTTATTTTTCAACATACAAAAAATTGAGCAATTTTTATTAATTGTTTTGATGATAGAAATTCTAGGTTTCAATTGAACAAGATTGAAACTAAATTCCCTAAAAGCAAACATGTCTACACCTGATTGAGTTGAAATTCTCGGATAATCACTTCTTTTTACATGATTCAAAGGTCAATATTATGAATACCAGAATGTAAACCAAAATGGTTTTGCAAAATAAAATGCTCAAATATTAAAAACATTCAGTGCATCTAAAATATGATGAATGTTGTTTCAACAAGGAAAACTGTTCATGCTTAAAAGAATTCACAATGTTATTCACTATTAAAAAGGTTAAAATTTGTTGGTTTTGCTGAAATGAATACTAAGGTGAGTAGTCTTACAATATTTTGGTAACACAAGGTACAATTCAGCAGCTCAAGGTGCTTTAGCTGAACTTGTGAAGGTAACAAACGACACTGGACTGTGAGATGCCAAACTTGCCCGATACTCTCTGAGCGCTATTCATCAGATTTGCCTCTATGGCTTGAAGTATGTGACCTAGCTTGATCATCAACATTCTTGCAATCCGAAACAAAATTTAATGAACAATCTGGTGACTGTGATCAACTCTGCTGTCACCTTTTACATGAACATGGCCCAATTTGAACTCATAAAGCATAAATTAGCAAATTAGGCTATATTGCACTTCATCTCTGCTGTGTCTACAACCACTCATGGAATAAAACTATGCACAACGTGTAAGTGCACCAACTACCACAATACTACACAAAACCACAGCAGGTAACTTCTACAGCTTGAACTGCTTCAAGCACATGATATACACAAAATAATCAAACACTTACTAAAATATTGCAAAACTTTTGACTCACTCTTGTAATATACAATATTGCAATCTTAATTTTATAGGGATTTTTAGACAGAAGTCAAGGGGGTGTCCTTATGGTGTAATGTTTAAAGTGCTGGACTGCAGAATCATAGTAAGCAAGTTTGAACTCCAGTCATGCTATTACATTCCCTTTTGGACAAATACCCTTGGGAAAGGTATGAGTCCCCTAATCCCCCCCCCCAGCTATGGGTTAAATAGTACCACTACTGTTCTTCTAGAAGATGAATTTGGCATTAAATAACCCAAGGTTGACATGCCATTAAAAGCAAAACAAAACAAAACAAATAGAAGGTAAATCATAGTTTATTTTCTTTAAATAACCCAAAGAAATTTAAGTGAGGAATATTTTCATTAATTTTACAAAATATACAATTCAATAAAATCATATTAAAACCTCATTAATCTTTTATCTTTTCATGAATGGAAATTTCTTTCCAACACTTCAAGAGGATAGAGACTACTTTCTTCTTAACTTTTCACTATTTTTTTTTTCTCTTCTGTAAAAGTTCATAAACTTATATCAGCCAGTAAATTAAAAAAAACAAATTCGGACATATACAGGCAAAAAAAAAGAAGAACAGAACAAGACAAGAGATTGATGTTTATAATATAAGAATCAGTTCAGTGTCAAAAATACAAGAAATCTATGAAGAACAATATAACAATCTATTAATCTACACAGTCACAGATTAAAGACACAGAAATTGGTTAGCCAAATACCAAAGACTAAAACACTAAATTCATCATATATAGATGGACAATTGTTTAAAATATAGGTTGGTCTTTTTGATGTAACAAATATTAAAGTATAAAAGATATCAAATTTATGTAATAGAAAAATTCTGTTATCATCAGAACAAGCTGTGAGTTTTTTGTTTTATATAGGAGGTCAGGTTGTCTTTTGGGGTTTTTTTTCTAATGTCTCTCACCTAATAATGTGTGGTGGTTAGGGTTTAATTGACTTGAAACAGGGAGTCTATAATTTAAGGCTGCACTGATCCTCCTAGTTAGGCTGACTCAGAGTTTACATTGATAAAAAAAAAGTGACTTTTTGATTCAGTATATTTCAAGAAAAACAAGAAAATATACACACCCTTTAACACTTTTAAGATATGGAAGATTAAAATAACTCTTTAGAATGTGTCTGTAAACAATCAATATTCAATATATAGACATGGGTAGTTTCTATTTCAATGATTATTCATATCACCCTCAAAACATTGACACATCTAAGGATTAAAATCAGAATATTAAGAAAATTACCGAAGATTTTTACAAGTTTAATCAACTGTGATTACATATAACTGGTAGACAATTGAAATCAACTTCAAAAAACATCGACCTCTAAGAATATTTTTGTTTTTGAAGAGGCATGCTCAGCATATGGTCATTGTTGTGAGAAATAGAATCAGCAAACCAAGTTCAAATCCTGGGCTAGGCTGTTTGCATTTCCCTTTGTGTTAATGCCCTTCTTTAGGCAACCGATTGAGAAGAAAAACTCTGAATTCAAACCAGCTTAAAAATTTGACTTAAAAAAATTAAATTTGTGTTTAATTCTGCCAGAGGTAAAGTAGTTGGGTAAAGACAGAAGAATAGTTTTGGAAATTACTTTTATCCATCATCATTATATACAATATATATATACACATATATTAATCAATCATATACTAGTATAATACCCATGAATTTAAGATTATTCATGAATGAATTGGCACCTCTGCTTGAGATCAAAGTGGATATATGTGCAATCTACCCAAAATCAAACCGTTACCTCTTCAACACCTTTGCCTGGAATCAAAGTGTAGTATGTGTACATTTGAAAAATATTTTTTGGGAAAAAAAAAGGAATCGTTCAAAAAGTTCTAAGCCCCTAACTTAAAAGAAAAAAATATACAAAAAAATTTTTTGTCGCTCTAACACAATACCAATTCTTATGAAACTTGAAAAACTATTTCAGATTTATGTATAAATTTCTGTGCCAGTGAAGCCTATACAAAGGTAACAGGTGTGTGATAAATCAAAAAATGAACAAAACAGAGGTCTAAGGGATCATAAAGTACCTGCAAAAAAAAAAAGGTATGTCACACAAAAAAATCTATGAGGGCATATTACAGATAGGTGCTGGGGATTACTCTACCTATGCAACTATGAAAAAGTAGGCTCAGAATTCAAGTTGGACAGGGACAGTACAGCAGATGACCCTTAGGTCATTCAAAAACTATAACTATTGATAGACACGTTCATGCCATTCACTGCATGGTTTTGGATGACAGACCTCTTACTATCCAACAGAGAGATAAGTCTATAGGCATTAGTTCTGCTTTGGTCCACTGTTTAAACTAAGATCTTGAAGATAAACAAGCAAGAATGCTAAAATCAGAGCACAAACTGAAAAAAGGTAACATTTCTAGGACACTTCAAACTTCCATAAAGTCAAATCCTAAAAATTTCCACTTCATATTAATAACTCAAGATGAAACCTGCATTCACCACTTTGAACCCAAATCAAAGATTCAAAGCAAACACAAGAATGACTGGTTCTCCACTGCCAGAGAAGTTCAGTTAAGGATGAGACAATTGTTTTTAATTTTAAAGGTTAGCAAATTTATTTAATATTTCAGTTGTCAACTAACTTCATCAATCACAATGATGAAATGGGTCATTTCGTAAAACCTATTTTTCTAGTCCTTATCTTGAAGGTCAATATCAGAAGGGAGATTTAATTTTGCTCCACCCTAAATAAAGGTGAGCTGGGTATGGCTCACCCAGTCAGGTGAGACTGAGAATTTTTTTGTTCAACCTCATTGCTCTAAACCAGTTCCCATAGGTCAAAGCATCGAAAAAGGGTTTTCCCTATACTGTAAGATATAATCCTGAACTAGGATTGGCTGACCAATAGGAATATGACCCCTAGTTGTCTCTTATTGGACAACCAATTAGAAACCATTTTTAGTCCAGATATTGATCTATAAAAATGTGATAAGAAAACAAATCCTCAGAGATGATGAGAAAAGGGACCAAGAAGAAACTCAAGACTGCCAAAGGAGTATCTCTTCTATTCTAGACCCATGGCACTCCGAACAACCTTCAGATGTTACAAAAATTCTAAGTCCCAGACTTTAGAGACATTAGTGTCACTCTAACCACACCTCATCATCACTCCTCCTCTCTTGATATTCTTTCTCCTTCAGTTTGCTAGGAATGCAAACATCGTTGGTTTGTTATTTACTGTCTCACAAACGTGTTTCAATAAAAATGATTTTTTGTTGTTGTTAAACAACGGATTTTCTCTATTCTTTGAGTTGCAAGACAATCTAGCCACTGATATTACCTGACCGTCAGAAGAAGATCCGGCTGAATTGTGTCAACCCCGCTCCGTGGATCTTTCAAACACAGCATGGGTACAGAAGGGTATGTAGAGTTAAATATTATAGAATGAACATTACACAGCAAAAATCTCAGAACCAAGTTAAAATAAATGTGTGTTGGACTGCATATCTATTGATCTAGTCTTATAAAAAATTGCTAAACAACTCTACCTATGAAGTTCTGACAAGAAAAACACATACACACACACATATATATCTGCACTGACAAATAGAGATAAGCTTATATGGTTATTTACTGGGTTTACAAGAATTGGAGAACCCAGTGGGAACTGAACTCATTCTACTTATGAAATGGTCCATGTAATGATCCTACTAACTAAGGTAGGCTAATAAAATTAATTATTCTTAGAGTTGAGTGTGACAACAAGAAAAAAGTGCACCTCTTAATTAACTATCATGACAATGATAATAATCATTAATACTGAATTAATGTTGATACTGAACAAATTTTTCATCAAGTTAATTATTATTCTCTAATTCTCTCTATCAGTGCAACACACACACACACACATGCAATAAAATAATTTTCAAGTAAGAATTTTAAATGTCAAAGAAAATATATATTAAAAAACTCATTTTAGAAATGAATTTGAATTTCACAGTTGAAGGTTAGTTCTTCTCTTTAACCTTCTTGACTTATTTTAATAGTTTCACTTTAAAGTCAGATGGTAAGTTAACAGTTGAGTAGATAATCATGGGATTAACTTCTTTGGCCGAAGTACAGGATTATACTTGAAGGTTCTAATGTTGTATAAAGAGTCTGAATCTTGCTGGAGGTAAAATCCTTTATATGGCTTCGATATAATCAATATTTCATACCTAAAGTCTTCAAAATTCATTTAACATTTACATGCACCTTCATAATCTGAAGATATCCACCACATATAAGGTATTAAGATTACTGAGGATTTCTACAGAGAATACTTACATCATTAGAACACTGTGGTTCTAACCAACCATAAAATTATTTTCTATATATCTATTTCAAGCAACATAGTAAAAAGGTTCAACCATATTCACAAACAACTTTATTAATGCAAAATTGGAATAAAAAATATTTAGTTATAAAGATGATTGATATGTGAGAAAAATGAATGGGAGGGTTTATATATGTGCAAATACATATACACACACACACACACACACACACACACACACAAATATATAGAAGCATACGTAAACACTTACAACGCCATAGTATAAAGCTAACAAAAAATAAATTATATCTCAAAATAATCTGCATTGGTTAATGTTATATATTGTACCTATGAACATTAATAGGTATGTTCCATTCCTCATAAATATGTTGGACACGGTTGTGAGGTGGGGTAATAAGCTGGCTAAGTATTTCCCCATTAGCATTGGGTTACCTTCTTCACACTGCTGGTGAGTATTGTATTTTGTTAATGTTATAAAGATTTTCATTTCATTTCCAACCTCAGTTTCGGTTATTTCTCAATCAGTATCTTTTGTTAGGTTACAACAGTTAAAGAAAAATAATATATATATATATATATATGTGTGTGTGTATGTGTGTATGTGTGTGTCTCACATAAGCAATAGAAAGTTAGAGTATCAAAACAATTGAGGACATATATAACAAAAACAATACAGCATACATTCACTTCACACATAAGGCACGAACCCACTTCTTATGCTACTTTCAGTTCTGCAAAAACTAACGGCTCAGCCAAGAAAAAAGAAGACCAAGCTTAGTTGATAAATAAGGAGAGAGGTTTTATAACCTACAACTGATACACAGAATATACAAATCTTATAATATTCTGAATGGAGACTGATATTGTTCAGTATATGATGCTACAAAGTAGACCCCCACATCAACATGACTGAAAATGTTGCCAATGCATATAAAATTATAAATATATACATACCACTAAACTACAAAATTATTCAATTCATGAAGATTTTGTGTTTTTTGTGAAGCAAAACCATTGATAAACTTGACTTATGCTCAAGTCACATTGAAAGCACAGCTTTCCATCAGACTACTGAAGTTAAGATTCAATGAGCCTGTTCAGTTCTGAAAGGTTTTGTCACTTAGGAATCACAGATATCATAAACAATCTGTTTTGCAGAAAAATAAATCTATGTAAATAACAACTATTCTCTTTAGGAAACATCTGAAAAGCAGATACTCCAAGTGATAGATATGAAAACTTTGTCACAGTCAACATGGAAGCAGCAGCAGAGTACATACCATCCAAACCAAGAGTCAAATAGAGAGAGTTTTGTAGGAGTCACTGATAGTTAGGAAGAAATGAGATAAGAAAATAGCAAATGACAATGTCCAGAAACTTAAGAAAGCTCAGACACCTACTAACATATCCTAAAAAGAACTGGAATACATTTATGGTCAAATTATTAAAATCAGAAACTCAGAAGACAGACAATCATGAATAGCATGGCAGACAATAAATGAAGCGAATGAAAAAAAGAGCACCTGGAGGGAAAAACTAAAATCTGTCAGCCAAGAAGAATGGATATAGAAGTGGAAAGAACATTTCAAAAACCACTTGGAAACTCCCCTAAAGTTTCTGATAAACCAAAAACAAAAATTATTAATAGCCAACTAAACATCAAAGAAAGACAATTTACAGAGGAAGAACTTAATGTAGTACTGTCAAAAATTAAAAGCAGAAAAGCTGCAGGCCTCAACAAAATACTTCCAAAATTATAGAAGACAAGGATATTTAAGGACTTAATTCATCAATTTTGCAACACCATATATAAACAAAATAAAATAGAGAAATGGAAAAATGGCAGCATCTTCCCTTTCTTTAAGAGAGGTAACCTCAGAATCATTAAAAGCTACGGAGACAAAACTTACTTCTGTGGCTGCTAAAGCTTATAATGCTCAGATTCTCAACTGGAGTGCTATCAATAGGTTATCGATAATATTGAAGTCTGATCTATTTGATAAAATAAAATGGAATTTCTTCCAAACTGTGAATGTACCAATACAGCTGTATGGGTGCTATCAAAACGCACTGAGAAAAAGCTAGAAGGGAAATACACAAGAATGCTATGAGTTATCTTGAAAAAATCCAGGAAGCAACACCAGATGAAACAACAGCTGTACAACCACTTACCCCCCATCTCTAAAACCATCCAAGTAAGATGAACTAGATATGTAGAACACAACTGGAGAAGCAAGAATGAACTTATAAGTGATGTTCTTCAATGGACCCTGACACATGGAAATGCCACAATTTTGACCGGCCAGCAAGAAGTTATGTGTGTGGATACAGGATGTAATTTGGAAGGCATGTCAGGTGCAATGGATGATAGGGATGGATGGAGAACAGAAAGAATCAGAAAGAAATCCATGCTGTCAGTACAACTGGATGATGATAATGATGATGAAATAACAACTACATCAATATGCATTGTCTGTCTTTAATTGTCTTTGAGAAAATATGAGCAAACTAATCGTACAGGCCTAAGCAAGTGGTTTTTATCCCTATTGAGAGTTGTGATCAAATCTGTAGACCAGACAAAGCTAAAAATAGTAAATAACTATTTAGGAGCTGAAATATTTCATGCATTTGTATATTGATATATAAAATCAAGACTTAATTAGTTTCTTTCAGAAAATTTTCTTTGAAACATAAAAACAACAAAATATTATAAATGGTTTTCCTAAATATCAAAGCAATTCATAATTCATGATGACAGATTTTAGTTACAGGTTATAAGTTCGAACATTGTATTCTTTTTGTATTAAAAGATAAAAAGGAAAGAAAATGTGAAAGTTATAAAATAATAATTTTGTAATTATTTGCATAAAATAAAATTTCAAGAAACTGTTTCAAATTTGCCAAGTGTATTTAATTTCATATATGCTTTATTGCAAGAATTAGTATTTTTGTCTTTGTATAAAAAAGTACAGATCATTACTATGGTTCTAGAAGTTTTATAATGCTCAAAACAATAAATGGTGTTGTTGATAAAAAATATATATAAAGCTTTGAAACAAGTTTTAATTTATAACATGAGTTGAAATTGAAATATAGATGAGAATTTATACAGCAGAAATTCAGAAAATTAACTTCTTGTTAATAATTCAAAATTATTGTTGTGTAAAAAATCGTGACCTATCTACTGCAAATACACACATACACACCTTTGTGTATACATTTTACATAAATCTTTAGGATTATGTAAGAGACACAAATATGAAATAATTACAGTGATGGTTAATTGCATTAATCATTTTATTATTTAGTTTGGTCAGGTCGCGGATTAGTCAAGGGTCTTTTTAAGTTTGCTAAAATCTTTGAGTGGACAAGTAAGTCAAATTGGAAAGGTCAAATGTATGCGGTGAGGGGCAAGCTTTTAACGTCCGACTTCAAAATAATGTTGGGGAAGACAAGAGGGCCAAACGTTAATAAAATGGATTCATGTCATTTCATAAGTTTGTTTGAGGTAAAATAAAAACAAAATGAATGTTAGGGACACATGGGACGATCATGATGAGATGACACAATAACAAGATGAGATGACATCACACTAATGATATACTTAATTTTAGAAGATATAAAAATTAACAAATTTTTAAAATAAGTCAGTTGAGAAGCAGTCACTAGTCAGTTAAGTTGTGAGTTGAGAATCTGAGATCCACTGAGCCCTTTGGGGTAGCAACAGGGGTTGGAGACTGTAGCAGCAAATGTGTTTCTGTTCATAGACCCATGCAAGTTTTATCTCTCTCTTGTAATTCATTAACTGCTAGAAAAACCGTATGCGGTCTGAACAATAAACACCTTTGTATCTGGAACAGATGAGTCGCCTTGTGTTTGAAAAAGTAATATCTAATGAAGTTCAAGATGGTGCCATGGTGTTGCACTTTTCATATTCAATACTGTGCAAACAAAGTATCATACAAAATAAGCAGAGTGACCAAAAAGTTTGTCACATTCTTTTTTGTTTTTTTTTTAAATTCATGTACAGAATTTGTCACATTTAAGAATTTAGAAGAAACAATTTTTCTCCTGAAATCTTGTGAGTTAATAAATTTTCTTTTTCATATTTGAAGACAAAAATAAAGCAAAACTTGAATGATAGCCCAGGCTCATGTATATATATATATATATATATATATATATATATATATAT
The DNA here is from genome assembly GCA_963585895.1 of Sepioteuthis lessoniana. Lineage (NCBI taxonomy): Eukaryota > Metazoa > Mollusca > Cephalopoda > Myopsida > Loliginidae > Sepioteuthis > Sepioteuthis lessoniana. The sequence goes on along the minus strand of OY757920.1, from coordinate 104,802,985 downwards.
ATATATATATATATATATATGCATTCATGGTGTAATGGTTACTATAGTAGGAAATGGACACAATATTTGGATTTCAAATCCTGGACAAGGTTGTTTACATTTCACATAGTGTTTATACCCATGGGAAAGGTATAAATAAAACTATTTTTCCTCCAGCTATGGGTAAATAGTAGGCCAGACTGGACAACCAGTCTAGGAGAAAGCAAGCACTGAATTCAAACCTGTTAAATCCTGCTTGAGAATGGACCTTGTGTCACATCCAGCTTATATGGAGAGGTTAGGTGTGTATATATATATATATATACACACACACACACACACACACATACACACACACACACACACAATGTGTGTGTGTGAATAAATAAAAGCAATTTTCTAAGCATTGCTTCAACTTTAATGTTACTTGCTGACCAATTTAATATTCCAACATTTCTCTCTTGTCTCTGCTTCACAAGATTCCTTCTTCAAAGACTTTAAACACCCATTAAGAGTATTCAAATAGTTTTAGCTTCTATCAAAGTTTTGAGATCAGCAAGTTGGCCATCAATTATTTCCCTTGTTAGTCTAAACTGGGATGTCGATGTTTATCTTGAAGCTCAACTCAGTCATTTCCTAAACTAAAAGCACAAAATTCAAAATAGATTCTTTTGGAGAACATTATTCCCTTTGCAGAGTTGCCAAATGCAATGATATGCTTTCATTAGTTGTAGAAACCTTTTAAATGTATGGAAGATGATAAGTAGAATAAAAAATATAGCCTTGCGGTGAAATGTATATAACAATTCATCTTTATAAAGAGCAACAGTTGCATTTTACTAAGTCTAATTAGTTTAAAGTATAAAAGATACTAAACTTAAAGCACAAGAAGGAATCTTGTGTTTAATGTAAATATAAAGTATATACAAGGTGTCCAAAATATTCAAGGTCTGTCCAAAAAGTATCCAGCAATTCTGAACATCTCAATAACTGGTTGTATAGCTTTGATGTAATTTGACAAACAATCAGAGAGAACCTTACTTCACATGCGTGGAACAGAGTATTGTATAACCCAGATATTCAGATTATATAGAAATTATTCAAATGATTAAAAATGCTTTTCTAGTTAATAGAATATTTCAGCTGCCCATTCAGGACATATATTGCAAGTTTTCTTTTATTTTGGTAAAAAAGAAACATCTAGGTTTGTCAATCTATTCCTCTCTCAAGTTAACCAGCAATCTCATGCATATTTCACACATATCTTGAAATTACTCCGTCAAAAACATCAAGAACCACATTTTCTATCAATATTTTTCTTTTGTTGATGAAAACATCAGGGGAGGTGATTTCCAAAAATTTTTGGGAAGTATCCTGTATAGTGTAGGGAAACAACATGTGTGTGTGTATATATATATATATATATATACATACATACATACATACACACAAGAGTTTATCAATCACTTCATTGTCTAATACAGTTTTCCACAAAGTTTTTATTTGAAAATATTATTGCATCATGCTTGATGTACAGGATCATGTTTAGTTCAGTGATGCTCATGATGTATATTTCAAGTGAAGTCATAAGGCTGTGAGTTTCAGTTGTGCTCATAATCGTGGTCTTAATCAAAGTCGTAATTCCACCATTCCCGTTCACCAAAAACAAGAAGAGATCTGAATCCCCTTGTCCACTTGCCTGGTTTTGACAATGCCCATTTACCCATGCAAATGAACCCACTGTATAAAATAGGCAGTTTCATTCACATATGCTAGGATCTCTACAAATAACAACTTGACAAGCAAAACAGTGCATGTATTTGGCATTCAGTAAGTCACTGTTATGTCTATTACAGATCTAGAAAGTATTGGGTTCAGTATATTGCCAAAAAGAATAAGATTATGTTGAAAAAATTTTTGTACAAAATAAACGCTTGATTTTATGATAAAGCTATATGATTACAGACATATCTATCTATCGATACATACACACACACATTGTTCCAGAAATATAGCCACAAAGATTTGTACCATATACTTTCTTCCATCTCTGTCAAAAATCATTCCCACGGACATGTATACATTGATTTGATAAAAAATAGTTAAGGAGAAAACTGCATTCAGTTTGTGAAAGCAGTTTATAGTGCCATGATTTTTTAACAGAAAATCAAATATAAGATTGCTAGTTTAATCAGAATTAAAAACATATATACTAGAATGTTTATAAACTTGAAAGAGCAAATGAAAATGGAAAATTCCCTAAAACCTACTTTTCACCTTCTTTTCAAATAGTTGCCTTGAGCTGTTTTCACAAATTCAGAAAGGATAAAAGGCAAAAACCTATGACACATTCAGTACAGAATCCATAAACTTATAGGTAGCACTACTAAATGCATATGTATGTGAATTCTATAAAACACACACATATATATTTCAATAGATAGATATATGAAATATATGAATATACAAAATATATATATATATATATATATATATATATATATATATATATATATATATATATAATCTAATAATATCCAAGTTATATATAATGTTATAAAGAGAAGATAATTGTTATAATAAAGCCATGGTTTAATTTTGCAAATTGGTTTCATGCATAAATAGTAAGATCAATCATCTAAGCAGCATTGTGCCAAATTATCAAAGAATAATATTCTTCAAAAGAGCAAGGAAATTTGATAAAACTATACAACAAATTTCACTCAGATATATGGCAAACCTTTAAAATAATTCAGAGAATTTTGTATAAGATATAAAAAATAAATCTAACGAGTTTTGTCTGTTTGGGTCATCAAATCAAATGCAAATTTACAAACATACACATACATACGTACATGTGTATAACAGAAAGCAGCCTCTTCTATAACATGGTAAAAAAAGTTGTTCAATAGGAGGATTTTAATCAGACACGGGAAAAATATTCACAAGAGACTTTCCTTTTGTTCACAATGCAACACAACAATATGAAGTACACTGAGCACAAAAAACTGTCATCCCAACAAAAACTTGCCAATTTATTCATTTTGCAAAATTTCCTGTTCACTAGAAACATTAGCATTTTATGCACAATAACAGCCTCGGTCTGCCTCAGTAATGTCATTCCAGTACAAACATATTGTTTACCTCTCTCACAATTTGTTTCATATGTAAGTTTATGCTATTTCATTCAGACCCTCTTAAACCTCTGAGGTAATTTTCCGACACTATATATATATATATATATATATATATATATATAAAAATATGTGTGAGCATATATTTCCAGTGGAAAACTGGTTTTCACCTGAGTATTTAATGTCAAGTTTTTAAAAAAGAGCATGAAGAATGTTTGCAGACACTTGATATATATTATGTATATGAAAGAAAAATTTCACATGGAAACCAAAATTGATTATTCATATATTTATTCTGATGTTTTTACTCATGTGGAGTTCATAATGAGGAGGAAAAAATTTAGATTTTAGCAAAAAAATACCGGGAAAGGCTAAAACTGTATACAAGATTATCATATCAATGTAATCAGGGATATCAATTGTTATAATACTTTAAAATGTGGGTTTGGAAAGCATTCAAAATTCTATTTATGACTAATCTAAACAATGAATTAGAGGATTTGAAAATATCATTGTTACATGTGAAGTAACATAATAACAATAATAATAATCATCATCATGTCGTGACGCCAGCACGGATATCCCTGACCCTTTCTCGCCACTTCTCCCTATCATTCATCGCCTCTGGCAGGTCTTCAGGGTTACATCCTGTGTCCTCACATAGAGGCTGTATGTAAGTTCAAGCTGGTCGTCCTGCTTTTGCTTGGCCATATGTGAGGGCCCATAGGAGTACATCACTTATGAGTTTGTCCTGCTTGTCTAGTTTGTCTAACTTGTATAGTTTTTGTGATGGGAGGCAAGTGGCCGTATAGTTGGTGTCTCGTGGGGTGTTGCTGCCAGGACTTGTTCAATATTGCTCTCAACATTGTGTAATTGCCGTCTAGTTTCTTCTCCAGCCATTTAGTTAGCGTCCATGTCGTGCATCCATATAGTAGTATCGATACAACCGCTGCCTGGAAGAAACTGCATTTCATTTTATCGGTCAGGTCTGATTTCCATATGATCGAGAGCCTATCGATAGCTGTCCATGCTTTCATTAGTCGTGTGTCGATGTCTTTTTCGGTTGATGAGACGCTACTTCCTAGGTAGGTGAATTTGTCTACTAGTTTCAGAGAGGCTCCGTCTAGTGTGGTAATGTTGCCCGTTTGGTTGTAACACATATATTCAGTTTTGTGTGCATTGACATGGAAGCCAATGCCTCCTGCGGCTCGTTCCAAACTATGCAGTAGTGTCTCTGCTTGATTAGGCGTATTCGCCAGTAACGCCAAGTCATCAGGTAGTCGGCGTCTGTGATCGTTTTTGCGGGGTACCTTTTGCTTCTTTTCTTAGTCAGCTCGAAGCCATTTTCTCTGAGTTTGTTGATCAAAGTTCTAAGCACGTAGTCTAGACAGATGATAAAGAGGTATGGGGCTAGCGTGTCTCCTTGTAGTACTCCTGCAACAATGTCGAAGTATTCCGTGTCTCCATCTGGTGAACGTACTTTCACTTTGGTGTTTCTGTAGAGAATCATTATTGCTGCTACAGTTTCTTTTGGTAGGCCATGTTGGGAATAATCTTATGTAATTATCACCTACTTTGAATTAAGTGAAATTCTATTTTTAAAATAATTTCACAAAAATGTGACATGTTATAGAATATGAGTCATTAATTGATTAATATAAGAAGAATGAATTCTATTTCTTGTTATATTCATAAAATGATATGCAAATTCTTTAGAATTAAATTTGTGGTTTTTGAAACCTTGTGATAAGGTTATTTAAATCATTCCCTCCCCCTTTTTTTAAAGAATACATGTGTCTGTATAAATCTTTTTTAAGCAATAAAGAGAATTTATCAATAAATATTTTTACATATCTTATTGGAAATAATATGAATACCTGCCTCTGATTTAGTTCTGCTGTCTGGTTTAATAATTATATTTCTTCTGAAGATTGGGATGTTTAATGATTTAAATTTTGAGTTCATAAGCCAAATTAAATATCTATTGAATTTGGTTTTAAAAATGAAAAAGCACTGGGTTAAGTGCACTGATAGAAAGGACGTTATATTGAAAAATAAACATTCATATTCAAGAAAAGATTTCTATTACTATTCATATATATATATATATATATATACCTATCATTTTTGTAATCCAAAATCATTAGTTTTCTGTCTTGTTTTTCATTTTACATCAAGTGATTGCAAACTTATCAAAGTTGTATGATTATATAGAGAATAAATGGGTTTAAATGTATTTTGAAACTATTTTTTCTGCAGATATGGTTTAATCTAATGATAATGACTAACACCATTTATGGAAGCCATTTTTATTCAAAGAGAATATATATATATATATATATGAATGAAACAATGTATTTTTTTTTCATTTTGTCTGCTTAGGTACTTTTGAAACTTTTTCCATATACAATACAGTAATCAATCTTCAACTTTTTGATGACATCTTGACATTAAGCTCTCAAGTCAGACTGGCAGACAAACAGAAAGGAAGAAATGAAAATAAGCCATCAATATTGCACAATACTGATTCATTCACTTGTCAGAACAGTTGATGCAATCAATATATATATATATATATATATATATATATATACACACATACCATAAATTGTGGTGTACAAGTCAATCTGATATATAAGCCAAGCTCAAGACTTTTAGCTCAAAATTCTGAGTTAAACATATACCTGCTGTATAGGTTGAATCCTGAAACATACAGTAGGTGAGGAAAAACTTACCTAGTAGGCCTAAATGAAGACAGATTATGATAATCTGTAATAAAAGTATATTAGAAGTGCAAACTCCTTGCATCGAGACTTTGACTATCATACCTTCCTGTACATGGGTTACAGCATATATCGTAGAAAATTTTCGGGTTTAGTTGTATACTGATAGGTATGTTACAGTGGACCAACTGATGTTATCTTGGTAAGAGCTATTGGATACCATGTCTACTTGTAAACTCATTCCAGTAAAATCAATACCTCCAATAAATATTAATAGATTACACACCACAGTACTGCAATACACTGTATATTATAGCTTTCAGTAGTAAAAGACTAGTATAATGGTACATGATATAGCATTAATGTAATACTTAATTTGTAATATAGGTTTATTATTTTACATTAATATCTGAGTTAATTTTTAAAGCATGTTTACTAAATACAAATTTAAGTTGAAAATGTTTATGGCAGTTTGATTGAGTTACAGTAAAGGGTGTATATTGATTGTTAAAAGTACTCTTCCATTGGTTGAACACTGTGTTAAACATTTGGATTTTAATTGTCTTGTATAAGTTGAGATGTTATTTTATAGAGATTTTTTCAGGCCTAAAAGGATAACTTGTATGCTGCAATTCACGGTATGCTTCAAGTATCCTTAGAAATTCCCAAACCCAATCTTGAAAAACAGCCTCACCAGTATGAGCTCTGCTCATTTTAGAAATACAATATATTATTCCATGAAAATTTCTAAAAATATTTGACGCATCTTTTATACATCATATGACTTTTATAGCCACTGACTGAAATGTTTGGCTAACAATCTAGAAATATTCTCATTTACAACTTCCTCTTCTAACTATTGCATTACAAAACCAAAAAACTTATTCTTAAATTCTTAATATTGTTTATTAATCAATTATAACTATAAACTACCAATATTAAAAACAAATAGATTGATTGATTTTAATAGCATATCAACCCATCTAGGGTTATTTTATGCCTATAAAATAGGAAATCATATTCATTGTATATTTATATAAACATTTTTGTGTTGTTTAAGATTTTTTTGTATACAATGATACAATTTTCATACAATAATTATATGGTTTCAAGTAATTATTTATATTTAATGATAGTTATTTATTTGCACGCAGTTATATGGTTTCAAGTAATTAATAATAATCCTTAATAAACAATAACAGCTTCAAGTAACAATTTTTAGTACAAATAATTTATATGGTATCAAGCATTCTTATCGAATACGTATACTTTTTAAACAGATCTTTTTGACCCATAAATTGGACCCTTACAAGAACTACCACTCTAGGTAAAGTGGGTCTTGGAGTAATGGTAATGAAGGGGTACTCCAGCCAACCAAGGCCCCCATGTCTGAAACCTCACCATCAAATGCACTTTTGTGTCATACCCAGAACATTCCTATTCTTTGGTGAGGAGAGTCTTACCCTGCTGCAGGGGAGAGACAGTCAGAGTATGCAAAGCCCCACTGACAAGGAAGTGTTAAAACAAAGTTCAACTAATGAAGTCACGCTGTTTGCTAAAAAATTTCAATATACAAGACACTTAACACTAAATTGCAACAAGTACTGTTTCAACTATCTTTATTCTTTGTTTCTTTAGTTTACTCATATCTCATAGTTGAAAGACACTTTCCAAAATTCATTGCGGCACAAAATAATTAAAATCATTAAAATCAATGTACTCAATTGATCTTTCTCACTTCCTTTCTTCAGCTTATAAAACTAGTACACAAATGATGGTCAAGAAGCTGGTTTTGCAATACATTTCTTAGTTTGATCCTCATTTTCCCACTGAAATAACCTTATGCAAGAGTAAGCTAATCTTTATAAATATCTATTTGAACTGAGTAGTATATTGATCAATAGATAGTCCCCAAAACTATGAGTAATGATTTACTTGATGTCCATCTACAGCGGCCTTGTACCAGATTTAGCTGCATTTATTAAATGTTTAATCATTTTAAATAATTACCACAGAGCAAGCTGCCAGAAGCAAAATCCCACAAAACAGCAGCTGTATGGCCACGTAACTCCTATCACTAAAACCATCCAAATAAGACGGACAAGACATGCAGAACACTGCTGGAGAAGTAACGATGAATTCATAAGTGACATTCTCCAACGGACCCCTACACACGGACATGCAAGTGTTTGACTAACAACCAGAACTTATCTACACCAGCTCTGTACAAACATAGGATGTAGTCTAGAAGACCTGCAGGAAGCACTGGATGATAGAGATGAATGGCGGGAGAGAGACAAGAAAATCCACGCTAGAAGCACGATTTAATGATGAAGGTTGTCTTATAACTTATTTATTGTTTCTCTAAACCTTATTGGGTGCCTAACTATTCTGACCTTATGCCAGACTAAGTGAAACTTTGCCTCACTGATACGGTACCATCTCAAACATAAATAGCCATTACACTTCTCAAATACAAGACAGACCAAATACGAAAAGTTTATTACCATTGCTGTTTTTCTAGTAGTCAGACATGAAATGAGAGAGAACTGAATGGAAGATATACTTTTGTTACATAGAAATGCTATCAGGTACATGGGTGGTTGATAAAAGAAAATACTGACTATGCTTTCTTCACCCCTAGTAGGTCCTTCAACCCAGGGGCTGTCACAGCTTTGACTCTCTGCTCTCGCATCTGAACTCTGAACTATCCTCCCAACTGATCAACTCTCTTAAATAACTTTGCTTATATAATATCTTAACTCATCCTCTAATGATATAAGAACATGTGTCATAACTTTCCATACCCGATAGCTAAATCAGATATTATTGAATTCAAAATGTGTTTATTATAATCATTCAGCCTGGCAACAATGATTTCAAAACAAATCTCCAACATGTCACCCAAGGCGATTTCCAAAACAACCCGTCAACCCAACATCCTACTGATATGTGGATGCATATGACCTTTGTGACTTACACTTCCATTCAAAGTTTTTAACCAACCCACAATCTATCACCATAAATAAAATAATTACTTAATATAATTATCATCCTTAATTATATTACATAAGGTTTACATCTTGTTTTTGATTTCTTTTATTAATGATAATTAATAAGATTATCTCACAAACTATTACAAGTAAAGGAAACCTTCGATTGGTGAGCAATTACTTTGAACTTGTGCCAGGCAAAGTTGTTATACGAAAATATATTTTTTCCTAATGTTATTTACATAAATGTGCTTATCTCTAGCTTCTGTCAGTAAGTTTTCATGAATATTTTCACAAAATACATCTGCACCTATGATCAGAAAAACAAAAACAATTATTAGGGTCTTTCATAACTGAAAAAGACTATCATCAATAGTTCACACATATATTAGGAAATTAACATATACATTGATCAATTCAGTACATGTAAGCAAAGCTTTCTTTGGGCAAACTATAAAATAGCCACTTCCTGCAAGAATCTCTGATGCTCAAAATTTAAAAAAAAAAAAAAGAAAAAAGAAAAAAAAAAGCCAACAATAAATGGTATAAAAAAGATAACTTTAAAAGGTTAAAAAAATCAAACATCCCAGGAAGGTTGTAGAATACATCAACCAAAATGTAATAATAAAAAAAGGAAATATGAATACCAGTCAAGATAGCTGATAGAATAATGATGAAAATTTATCACAGGATTGTAGACAATAATTTGTCTAAATAACTTCAATATATCAAATAGTTTAAACCAGATAAAATATTTACAGATAAATTGTGTTCATTTATGTCCTAGTTATGTTTTAATTGTTTTTAAACATACAAAAGAAATTAATTAATCAAAAAGTTAATTGCAAATACAAGACAGATTTAACAAAGTGTAAAGGTATTGCAAGTTTGGGAGATTTAGAATTGTGTCTGTTTAGCATGAAATTTTGTAAATACTAATACATCATCAAACATTATAACTGGAAGATTTTTTTGAAGTTGGAGGCACCTTGTAATGGGGTAATGGTTAGCGGGCTGTTAACCATTACTATATCATCAATTCACACAACTGAGAAGTGAATTCAATCCTCATCTTGGATAGCCATCTTCTCATTATGTTCTTACCTTTTTTGACACTCCAGGATTGCAGGGACAGGGAGCATCAATCTTTCTCACTGAGAAGAATAAACAGGAATGCATAAATATGTATGCATACATTCCTTTATTTCTACATAATTCTAAATGTCTTTTACATTTACTGTCTACATGAACCAGGAGTTAACCCTTTGGAACACTGATGGAAAATATGACTCAAAAACTTTATTCAAGCGTGAGTTTCAACCACCTTGGGCTAACTAAACAGAAGGTTAAAATTTAATTCTGACTCCTAAAATTCATAGTTGCCTGACTTTAAAATCCTTCAATGAGAGCTAAGCTCACAACTGATCTCAAAAGGTGACAACATGACAATAAAACTTAGCTGACCTCAGCTAGATATAACAATCTTGCTCTGAGCAAAACAGTTTATAATTCTTTGGAAATAATTTATACTTCATGCCAAATAAGATTGGTTGGTTGGCTGTTTGGGCTTTAGGGCATATCAACCTTCATAGGTTATTTAATGCCAAATTCTCTCTCTCTGTTTAGCCAAAGATTTCTAAATGAATACTTTGTAGATAATGTTTTAGATCAGCAGAATCTCATTTGTTTGCACATGATGAAATTTCAATTCATCATATTTTGGTACAATCCTGTCTCTCTCAAAAAGGATAGAATGTCTTCCATTTTGATGTTCTTAAATAGATCAGTCAAACTATTCACCTAGAAAAACTGTTTTCTGATGAGTGCAAAAGCGCTACATTCTATAAGAATGTGTTTAACAGTGCAAGGTGTTTGACATGTCAAACACTGGTTCTTGTTCTTGTTTCCATATGAAAGAGTGAATAAGCCTTGCATGAACAATGTGCAATTGGAATATTATGACATGTTTTCTTTCTGATTTTCTGTAAGATTCTCTTCATTCTCCCAAAGTGGGCTGGATCTGGAAGAGTTTATTGTGGATGTTATTATTCCAGCATTGTTGCCATTTTGCATGAAGGAATTTATTGATTTTGGGTTTCAGGTCAGTGTATGGAATCCTAAAATAGTCAGGAGTCAGATCTAAGGCTGATTCGGCTGCTGAGTCTGCTCTTTTATTTCCTCTCACTCTGATGTGGCTAGGGATCCAGCATATAAGTATTTCTTTACTGTTTGACATTAATCTAGTCTATTCAACAGTTTTATAATTAGGGGGTTATGAAGTTTTTTTATTGCCTAATGAGAGTAAGACCGAGAGTAAGTCTGAGAATATGATAAATTTCTTATGTTTGTTCTTCGAGATAATGTTGAAAGCTACATCTTTTGTATAGGCTTCTTCTGTGAAGATGGAGCTTTCTGCTGGAAGAGCTTTCTCAATAACTGTTTTATTTATAACTGCTGCACAAGCCATTTCGTCATTGTCCTTGGAGCCATCCATGAAGACATATAGATGGTCAGAATGGAGTTGAAGGATATTGCAGAATTTCTCCAGATAAGTACTGAAATGGGATTTTGTTTTGGGAGTTTATTCAGTTCAAAGATCACTTTGGGTTTTTCAATGATCCAAGGTGGTGTTTGAGATAGGATGCTTTCATAAATATCAGAGAGATATTGGATTCTTTGAGAGTAGACTTCATCTGAATGTTGAAGATACTGTCATAAGTTGGGTTGGATGGGAAAGATTTGAGTTTTGTGTAGTATTGGAGAGCCAGTTTTTCACATCTGAGTTGTAGGGGAGCTTCATGGGCCTCAGCATATAAGCTGTCAACTAGAGAATTTCTGAAAGCTCCTAAGACCTGTCTTAGGCCTTCATGGTGATTAGGGTTAAGCTGTTTGAGGTAGGACCTCCTGGCTTATCTGTAGATAAATATGACAATCTAGTTTGGTGCAGATGAGTGATCTTTATAGTTTAAGGAACGCTTGTCGGTCAGCTCCCCATCTTATGTGGGTGACCACTCACACAAGTTGTTGGGCTCCGGTGAATTTGCTTTTTAAACATTTTGCGTGTTAATTTTCTGTGGAATATAACCCCAAGGAATTTATTTTCATTAATGACAGGCATTTCCGTATCTTCAAGTTTGATGAGAGGGTCATTTTGCATTTTTCTCAGTTGACAGAAATGTACACGTTTTGCTTTTGGAGATTCTGAAACCATTTGTGTTTGTCCAATGAGTAATTTTCTGGATGCATTGTTGCAGTTGATGTGGGAGTTGGTTTTGATTTTTTCTCCTCTTTTCTAATTATTATTCTTTTAATGTTTGTGACCCCCTATTTTCCAGAGCTGATCACATCTCCTCTTCTGTGGCCAATGCCAACTCCCTACTCCTGATAACTCCTTTGGAAGTGTCGAATTTTTCATGCAGGTAGGCTTTGGATTTGGTTGTATGGAAGATTTTCAGGTTCAATATGTTTTCTACCTGCTTCCAGCTCTCCACCTCAACAAGCAATTTTCTGATTTTCTTAACATTTTTCAGTGTAGCCCTTGTTGAAATAACATTTTCTATAAGGAAAGGTGAGAATTTGGCCAGGCAGATCACCTCCAAAGATTCAATGACAATGATAATGAATAAGTCTGCAGCCTCACCCTTTGTGTCTCATTATGAGAGATTTCATTTGTTTTTTTTATAAGAGGAAGCCATAGGTGCTATATATTTTTTGCTGGCCCTATGGCACACCACTCACCATGGGAATAAACCAAAGAGGGAACCCATTCACTTTGATTGAGACAGGGAGACATGACCAGTATACTCGAGCTGAGAGTAGGTTTTCAAGCTGTTGCCTATTTCAGATTCTCAGCACTGGTCAAATTCCTATTCTCTCAACGCAATTGACCCTCAGCCACCGCCTTCTAGCACCTAAAAGATAAGAGCAAGGAACTTGCTGCAAGGGGAGATTTAAAATTACAGTTGGGATAAGACATATGAGTGCTAGAGCTTAACATGACCAGCCAACTGGTCAGATCGGGTCTATCTGACCACCCATCAGACCAAGTAAGGATCAAAGTGGTGTGTCACAAGTCATTGACCACTCTGTCACCAGATCAATGACTGCTCAACCACAAGGATCCCATCTTAGCACCTTACAGGTCGCCACCCATGGCCAACAGGTAGCCCCATTGGTGGGAGGGGAGGTCTTACCCCTCTGCAGAGATGCAGTCGGCATATTCAACAGCTCCAGCCGACAGGTCAAGTCAAATAAAATTCAGCCAGTCTATTATTTAACACTCACTGGTGGTCACATAGTAGTTTTAAGAGATCCATATGTCATATGTGACCATCACAATGTGGTCTTGATTTCATAAAAACTTTTAAGAGACTTTCCTTATTTTTTTTTAAATTTGAAGAAATATCGAAAACATTAGTTGGATTATAATTAATTTCATTAATTTTTCAGATGTAATTTCTTTCCTTTCCAATGTATAACGATTCATAAAATGACATGAATTCTTAATATTTGATTTTGAAAAAAGTCTTTTTATGATTCTTTATCAAAGAGTGCAATATATGTGTATTATTTCAGAGAAAACAGACAGACATCAAAACCTATTAATACACATTTGTTTTCTCTTCTTTAATAAGTTATTCCTTATTCCCAATCAAAAGGAAAATGGTAGAACAGACTGAACTCACTCAGTTTAAAATGAGGAAAGACTCTGAATTGAAAACCTGAGGAGTTTGAATAATTTGTTGCTCACTACTGCACCATTTTTCTGCGATTAACTCATCAAAAATCTGTGACTGGTTCTACATAAACAAATCAGCTGATGTAAAATTATTAGGGTGATTAATTAATTACATTAGTCATTTTATTTATTTGGTAAAATACTAAGTTAGCTAAAGACTTTGAATGTAAGTTTAGTTCCTCGCAAAGGTCATATGTGTGCACAAGTGGTGAACAAGTTTAACACCTCACGTCAAAATAACATTGAGGAAGACAGGATATGGATAATAAACAAATCAAGGTTTGTCAACTAGCATGCAGAAATAAGGGTTTGTGATACATATGATGACTCAAGAAAGTATGATGCCATAAGTAATCAAAATAGATAATATATAAAAGATAGATAAAGTCTTCAGTGAGTCGGCAGTTACGGTCGGGGTGTGGCACTTTGTGGCTTTTGTTGTAGATTTTATTTTATGATGTCTCTCTCATGCTGGTTGACAACTAGAATGTTGCAATCAGAATAAAAATGTTCATATCTGTGCGACAGAGTTGCTTAATACTTAGAGAAGAGTGTGACACCTGCTGAAGTAAGAGATGGGCTGTAGTTTACAAAGAAAAGTTAATTTCCTAAGCTGTGGCTCAGTTAATGGTCATCATTAACGTTCATAGATAAACATTATACATTTCTAAACATAGTTTTTGTAAGTTATTTCTTAGCTTAATCATATAAATATTTGTATGATTATGCTAAGAAATAAAAATTCATTAACAATATTCCTCATCTTCCATTTTCATTCTTATTTAGTAAAATTCAGGCTGAGATTCTGTATAGTCAAATTTAGCACTCAAACCCTTGAGAATCCACAACTCATCATTGCTATATATCTTGATATGTGGCTTGACACTTACCAAGAAGTTTTCCTAAGTGCCAAGACATTTTGCCAAAATAATTGATGAAGAAGGATAAAGTCAGGACAGAAATTCTAATACGATGTATTAGAATGTACTTTTATGTTATTTGGTGAAGAGATGAACATGAATACCTTTGCCCTAGAGATGACATAAAAGACCAAGTAGGATTCCGATTGATCTCATAGATCACAAAACCAACCAGTCCTACAACCAATCAAATTGTATTACTACAGGCAATATATCTTTTTAGTAACCTTTATTCTTTTTTTATTGTGAGTTTTAACACGATTTTATCAGGTTGAAATATCTATATCTGTTTCTCATTTGCTTTCACCCTCTTTAAAACTAATCTCAGCCAATAGGCTCACAGAAGTGATAGCTTTTCTTTTTCCTATGTTTCATCGTCGAACCACAAAAATAGTTATTTCCGAGCAGACTTGTTTTGCCACCATGCCAGATGGCTTAGCAGGTTATTGTAGAATTTGGCTTCAGATGCCATATGCAGGTGACAACCACTTTATAATTTAAGTGCACTTGTCAAAAAAGAAGTAGAATAAAAACAAATTGAAAAAGAGAAGTAAAAACAAATAAAGAAAACAGAGCAAGCATTATAAAAGGTAATAGTACAGCCTAGCCATAGGAAAAAAAAGGTTCTTGAGCAATGAACTTGGTAAAAACAAAAGTAGTAAATCAATTTGTTGAGGTTTTCAAATGGTGATATTCTTTATCATAGCACTGTCGCAAAGAACCGGACAGGTTTGATACGAAGTGAGGGTAGGGAGATGTTTAGGTCTGTTCAGAAAGGTGTGAGAGGTAGGGGGCATATACAGAAGTTGTGACATCTAGAAACTTTCAAATCAATCAAAGACAGAAACACACAAAGAACTGACAGTTGAATTTCCATTTCTCCCTGTCAGTGCTCCGTGAAATCATTTGGGGTTGATTTCACTTTACTGAAGACCAAAGTGTTTTTCCTATACCCTTTTTTTTTTCTTAGCATTTACATCTATGTAACAATCACTTAATATAATATGCACTTTCCAAGAAAGATTTAATAATGCTGCTATATATTCAAAAAGCAAAATTATAACAATCTCAATTTTATTGAGCACAGAGCTAGAATTTGTCATTCAAAACTCTGTGAACCTTATTGAATATTTAGCCTTGATGACCTGAATCACATTTTTTCAAATTTCTGTTGTATTCTGTATATATATATATATATACAATATCCTCAAATATCTTAAGATAAAAAAAATAGATACTAGACCTTATAGAAAGATGAATCAAAAGTAGAATTTATATTATATATGTATCAAAAGTTTCATCGAATTTAATATAAGAAAATTTAGTTTTAGGAAAATAACATTAGAATCTCAGTTGCATTTTAGCCCTGTCAGCATCAGAATCTTGCACATGTTAAAATGTCGGCTTTTACCAATACTCGATTCCTTCTCACATAAACCATGGTCTCTTCCTACATTTAAAAATATTTTTGATGAATAAGCACTAAATTACTCAGTTTGACCGAAAACTTCTAATTCAGCTCTCAAGTCATATACTGAGCATTGAAAAACATTATCATTGATCAGGTATTAATACAAATACATATTATTTTAATAAAAGAGAGTATTACAATAGGTGTACAACAGAAATGCATTAAAAATAAGGAAGCAAAAACATGATCAACATAATAGAGTTATTATATAAATAAATTACGTTTATTGCTGATGATTTTACAAGAGAAATTCACTGAAAATCATAAACAATGTGATAGTCAGTGGTCATATGTACAATGCTAAAAATCAATTCCAAATGATTTTTCCTTAATAATTTTAGAGTAGAAATGCACTGAAATTCAAGAAAACAAGATAGTCAAAGAATTAAGGCATGCCTTAGTGACAGACAGAATTAGGCAATTATATGCACAATACAGTCTGTTGGTTAATTTAGTAATAGAATAATCTTTACTATACTGAGTAGTTAGACCTGCAATTGCTAGACAGCTGCTGGGGCTGCCACCTTGTAGCAGACGCACATACTGGCCAGAACAGCTAATCAGAAGTTTTTGGTATCATAAGTCTCCTTCTAACCAAGAGAAATAAATTCCTCATGTACAGGCAGACACCAGCAAGGAATAAGCTGGTAAACCTTGACAAGGTGACACAGTTCCAATATCAGTGATGGGTGAGACCCCCCAAGATTGGTATAACACAGTCCAACAAAAAAATATTTTGCTTCTTTGTCAAGGATGATGAAATGAATTTAGGATATTTTGAGGTACTAAAAATAAAAATGATATTAGATTAGCCAAATAGTCGCTCACTTTCAAGACAATGATTAACCTTCAACTTATGATCTGTAGCCAAAGACATATTCATCAGCAGGGTTTTATCTTTTATACTTTTTTGTTTTTATCAAATTTTTGTGATTGCTTTGCAAAGTTATCCCTAACATATGTTAATCATTATCTTTTTTGGCCGAGAAAAATGAACTCATCTTAAAGATGTTACATAAATAATCCTAATGCATTCTGCTATATTTTTGGCAAATATGCTAAACAAGAACATGAGAAAATTTTTACTGGCTTTGTAAAAGAAGCATATCTTGTTTATTTTGGAATCAAGCATGGAGACCAAAATAATCTGAAGGTTAGAGACCTGGAGAATATATAACAGGTAAGTGAAATTTTGATCCCAGCTCTATAATTGTTTGATATACTGCGTTTGCAAAATGAGGATAGAGATTGTTATACAAAATTATCTCTTGGCGTCATTAACCAGAAAAGGTTTTTCTTTTTTAATATAGATCATCATTATAAATGAACAGCTCATTGTTATATAATAACAATTTTTAATAAAGCATTTTTTCAAATCCTAGAAATACAGAGAAAATATGCTTTTTCTCAGTAAATTATGTTTAAGCTGAGATGTTGAATATTCTTATTGATTCATCCACAATTTTCATTATTTTGGATTCTCATAATAAATCCATTTTTTATTCCCAGTGATTTTTTTTAAACAAAATTGATGATTTTCTCTGTTGATTAATGGATAAAGGATGAGGTTTTAAATGCAGACAAATGTTTCTTTTCATAAATGATATCAATTTTGCTTGTTCTTGAACTTTTACAAGGTTTGTAAATAATGACAACTGATTTAAGCAGTAAAAAGAATGACTAAACTTCAAAAACATTTCAATGATTTCCCTAACATTGTTAAAAATATAGATACCAAAACTGTCATATCAACCTAATATCAAAATAATAATGTTGTAATGTCTATTTACCAATAGTATTTTAGTACTAGTTAGCTAAATAATGTGTATCAGTTAACTAAATCACTCATCACTGACTGATATCTCGTAAGCTTATACTCATCATCATCATCATTATCATCATGTCACGCTATCAGCACAGATATTCCTAACCTCTCACAACCCCTCCCTATCATCCATTACTTTTGGCAGGTCCTCAGGGCTATATCCCATATAGGCACAGAGCTACTGTATGTACATTCGAGCTGGTTGTCCTGCCTTTGCTTATCCATGTGAAGGGGTCCACAGGAGTACATCACTTATGAGCTCGTCCCTTCTTCTCCAGTAGTGTCCCACATGTCCGGTTCAGCAAATTTTGATAGTTTTCGTGATGGGAGGTAGGTGGCCAAATAGCTGCTGCTTTGTGAGGTGCTGTCTCAAGGACTTGTTCAATATTGCTAACAGCATTCTTGCGTAATTGCCGTCAAGCTTTTTCTTCATACATTTAGTTAGCGTCCATGTAGTGCATCCATATAGCAGTATCGACACAACCGCTGCTTGGAAGAAAGTGCGCTTCATTTTATCAGTCAGGTATGACTTCCATATGACTGATAGCCTATCAATAGCAGTTCATGCTTTTGCTAGTTGCATGTCGATGTCTGTCTCAACTGATAAGACACTGCTTGCTGCCTAGGTAGGTGAATTTGCCAACTAGTTTCAGAGAGTTACCGTTTAGTGTGGAGATGTCGCCTGTTTGATTAAAGCACATATATTCCGTCTTGTGTGCATTGACATGAAGGCCAATGCCTGCAGTGGCTCATTCTAGACTATGTAGCAAGGTTTCAGCTTTGGCGGGTGCATTGCCAGAAGCGCTATATCATCGGTGTAGTCAGCGTCTGTAATTGTTTTTGTTGGGTACCTTCTGCTTCTTTCTTTTGTTAGCTAGAAACGGTTTTCTTTGATTTTATTGATAGATGTTCTAAGCATGTAGTCTAGACAGATGATAAAGAGGTATGGGGCTAATGTGTCTCCTTGCAGTACACCTGCTACAATGTCGAAGTAGTCTGTGTCTCCATCCGGAGAACAGACTTTTATTTTGGTGTTTCTATAGAGCATCATTAAGGCAGCGGCAATTTCTTTTTATAGGCCGTAGGCAAGTAGAATTTGCTTTATATTTCCTCTGTGAATGGATTCAAAGGCCTTAGTAAAGTCGAGAGATAATATTGTTGCCTTTAGGTTTTTTGTGCATACATTTTCAAGAATTGGACATATAGTCAAAATTTGTGACGTCATGGATCTATTTCTCTGGAAGCCATTTTGGTTCTTCCTAAGTATGTTGTCAATTTTGGGTTCCATGCAGTTGCGTAGTAGGGCATTGTAACCTTCGCCGCTATGGACGTAAGTGTTATACCTCGGTAGTTCTTGGCTAATCCGAGGTTGTCCTTTCTAGTGAAAGGGAGGATGCATCCCTTCATTCATCTGTCTATAGGATTTTGATTATATACAGCATTATAGTGTCGGAGCAGTATGTCATCGAATTTTCCGGTCTTCCACACTTCTGGGGGTATTTCATTGAGCCCTGCTACCTTCCTATTTTTAATTTTTCTCAGTACCAAATCTAGTTCTTATTGAGTAAACGGTCCTAGGTTTATGTCTAATTGCTTATTTATAATTCTCGTGATTGGTTCATGAGTAACTTCCAGAGGGTTTCCAAGTAAATTCTCAAAATGCTGTTTCCACAGGTGTATTCAATCTTGTTGGCTGGTAGCTTTCAGTTTAGCTTTGGCAGTGCTCTTCTTTCTGCTCACTTCATTTATCATTTGCCATGCTATCCTAGATTGTCTATCTTCAACCGAGTCTCTAATCTTATCGATCTGATTTTGTATGCATGGTGTCTGTTCTTTTAGGTATATGTTAGCTAATTCATTTTGTGCCTTTTTAAGTTTCAAGGCATTGGTATTGGTTGGGTTCTTCCTGTTACATTTGGAGGTGGTTTTCATGTCTGCAAGTTTTTCTCTAACCAATGTTTCCCCTGGGACTCTAGATTTAGTTCTTTGTTTAGTTGGTATGAATTCTGCCGCCACTTCTAAGTGGGCATTGACAAAATTATCATATTCTTCATTCGGAGTATGTGTTTCTGTCTTTTCCTATAGAGCATTGTATTTGTTTCTTAGTGCTAATACATATTTATCTCTAATATCCCTGTTATTAAGCAGGGCCCAGTCATAGTGCATGGTGGTTGTTGATCGGGTCACATTCTTTCGTGGGCTCAGTCGTATTTTTGCTGTGATAATTTGGTGATTGGAGGACACATCCTCGAATGAGGAGCAAGCTTTGCAATTTAATGCGCTATTATTTCATCATGTCATTTAAAAATAAATTCTTTGTATTTTGTGAAAGGGAGAATACTTTTGCTTTTATATATGGTTATCTTAAAATTTCAAAAATCTAGTTCTTCCATTTAAAATTTCCACAGTATTCCTGTGATTATTAGAAAAGTGTGTGATAAGAACACAGAATTGTAAAAAGTTTCTTGGTTATAAAATTGTGATGATATTTAAACACGTGGTCAATCAATTTTCAATGTAGACAAAGTCAGTTACATGGTCAAGTCAACCAAATGACCAACTTACAACACTAGTAATTTATCAGTCACCAAAGCCTTAATAATGGTTTATTTAATGTCCACTGAGTTAACAAAGAAATCAGTCATCTCTATGGTCAATTTGCAAGGTGTTTGATGTATAGTTAGTATATATTATAAAGTTATTTTGACAGTTCCACCACAAGGTGGGAGTGTCAGGTTAAAGAACTAGCCAATCAGTCAACTGATGAGAAAACATGTTTTATTAGAAAAGTACTATTCATCTATAGAAAAGTCAGATATCAGTTTACAGACAAATTTAAAACAACCATATGAATTTCTTGATTAATTAAATTTTGAAAATTACAATTTTTCCCTTTTAATTAGATCTCCTTCAAAGCCTCTCATGAATATTTCAGTTCAACAGAAATTAAGTCATACTTTTCTCTGTATAAATCAGCAAAGATCAAAAGTGACCAAGGTTCGAAGAAAGTGATCCATCTAATTTTATTAATAAATAAAAGAAAGCCAAATTAAATTAATTATATAGGACATAGTTATCTTACAGATATCTTGCTTTATATTGCTCTCAATCTACTGCTAAATAAATTTGTTTTTTTAATAGTGTCTACAAACAAATGGCATAAAAACTATCAGTCACATTATGCTGAACTAATGAAAATATTTTTTTTTCCTTTTTGTTTGGTATACACTTGTCAAATTTTGGGGGTCAATGTTGATCTTCTAAAAAGACGTTCAAAGTTTTTATGACTCAACCTAACATAAAGAACAATGCTGTGAAAAGTAAAAAAAAGAAATTCATTTGGGTTCTTTGTTGAATGGCATGTCAAACTTCATAGGTTATTTTATGCCAAAGCCATCCTTGTAGAATTTCAATCATGCATCCTAGATGCATCAAGGTAGGTCCTCAGGGATGCACTGTCTTCATCGCCGATTTCAGGTTCTGCATCATATCGGCTCTGACAGCAACCCCGACATGACTCTGGAAGAGCCAAGCTGCCTCCTTGATTGCGATGTGCTACGCGCCATGCCTTTGCCAAAGCAATAAAACTCGTAAGGCTGGACTTCGGCCATTCTTTGTAGACATCTGTCCTTCAGTATCAGCCAATGAAAAACAGGGCATTTCACACTTCTCTACTATATAATACCATCTTTACTTCATCCGGTTTCGGCTGACTACTTCCGGATTCGATACCAAGGTAAGATGGTATTTTTAATACTTGTCTACGTCCATGATTTACACTTTAACAAGACCTACACATATCCCACTCCAAATCTATCCTATACTAATACTCCCAAACTAACATGAAATAAGCCCCTAGTCTAACTATTCAGTCAGTCTTTAACTCTTATTCAAGGCCAAAAAAAACTAAAAAACTCCCATTTATTTTGACTCACGAAATCATTTACTACAGATTAACTCATACTTATTTGCCTAGATCTCTAATATCCCAGTTATTAAGCAGGACCCAGTCATAGTGTACGGTGGTTATTGTTCGGGTCACATTCTTTCATAGGCTCAGTCGTATTTTTGCTGTGATAATTTGGTGATCGGAGGACACACCCTCGAATGAGGAGTTAGCTTTGCAATTCAATGTGCTATTATGTCAAACTTCATAGGTTATTTTATGCCAAAGCCATCCTTGGGGAAGAACAGTAGCGATACGACTTAACCCTGCCCCTGCTAGCTGAGATGGAGGGAGATAAAATGGGATTAACACATTTCCCAAGGGCATTAGTCTGAAAGAAAGAAATTGGAGAGTATGTCCAACATATATACAATCACTTATGTTAGTTGGATGATAAGAATGGTATCATTGATGTGATTTTGGAATAAGTCAAGTCAGACAATTCATTAGCCACATTTCAATTACAATATTTTTTGTCTGTTTAAAATAGAAAGGATTGATTGTAATGGCATGTCAACTCATCTAGGGTTATTCTATATCAAGAGGTTAGTATATTACATTCATTGTATGTTCATATTTTCATTTTTTGTGAATTTAAACAAAGATTATTTTGTTTGCACATGGTCCTATTGAATATGAAAATGTTTAAACAGCCAAAGATGGAACCATAATAGATCAGAGTCAAACAGAGTGAAATAGAAATGATGGGGTTAGGGTTATATCAACGACCACCTTTTTAAAAAAAAAAGAAACACCTGTCTTTCTTTACAGATTATACACTAGAAGAGGTAGAATGAATTAACCAAACAGTTCTGCTAACAATGAAAGTCAAACAGAATGAGTTCAAATGCCCAAAACCTTGAAAGAAAATTCATCCCAAAATTATTGAGACTATCATTAGAAAAAATATGCTTTGAATTACAAGGGTAATACAAATTCTAGTCACTCATTAGTAGGTGAACATTCAATAAAATTTGATCCAGTAATTAGCAAAAAGGATTTTTTTGATTGAGTAAAGCATTCAATCAATTTGTTATCATGTAAAATTCTATATCACATCTTTAGAAATACATGTTGCATGCAGCTACCTACGGCTTTGAAATAAAGTCAAGGACAAATGATGTAAAGTTTAAATATTTTATTCTTTTCAACTTATATTAATCATTAAATGATTACCAAGTATTTAACTTTAAAAACTGATGAACATCTTTTTTCTAAAAAATATCTTCTGATTTAAATATGAAGCTAATATTTATCCAGATGCTATACACAACCAGTACCTAAGCCTAACTGTACAACTTTATTTAATAAATGTAAATAAGGAGAATCTTCTACATCATCAAATACAATACGTAAATTCAATGGCATAGCTTAAAAATAGAGATAACCTTTATATCATTTGTATTTTGCTTTAAAGCAAAAGCTATAAGCAATATTTTTCTTAAAGATGTGAAGAGTAAATATTAGCCTATTTCAACTTTACATTTCTCAATAAAGAGATGTCTTCTGAGTCGTTTGTTTTGAAAAATAAGGAAATTTATATACCATCAAATATTCTACTAAAACATTTCCCAGCTTTTTATTTTTTACCAAAAAAAACACTTGGGTGAGTTGAATGTTTTGCAATATTTTGGTATGAGCTCATTTGTGGCGCATATGTCACATGACTGAAGTCATGATAAGCTGTGATAAGCACCCATTATTGTTGGTAGTTTCAAGGTAATTGGTGTGCTGACACATTGTGCATCGTTTCAATCCACATGATTTGAAAGTCACAAAATTGAACATGGAATGTAGTCTAATTAAGAAACTTCTACAAGTTTGAATGAGTCCACAACACCCCAGAAACAAACCTAAACAATTTGTTGTGTAAAAGGTGAAGATGCAATCGATTACAGTAAGCAGATGGCTCAAGAAATTTTGCTAAAATTGCCAGAACCTCAGCCATCAGGCAAGGATCAGGTAGGCCTAAAACTGCAGTTTCCAAACCTGTGCAAATCCAACAAATAGTACTTGAAGAGTTCAGCATCTAACTGTTCAATATGGTTTGTTATCTTCACATATTTATTGAAAATATCCAGGGTTGTCAAATTATGCTTTATGTTAGTAAAATATTGAAAAACTTTTGACTTGCCCCAGTAATCAAGTAATCAAACTGCTTGCCTTTAATTCTATTAAAAAAAAGTTCATAAGCAATTAGATATTCATACATCAGCATTTGTATCAGCAGTAATTAGACAGTTTTATTAAGTATATAGGAAATGAAAGCAATCTATAATCATAAGAACAACTGCAGTAAAGCAAAAAAAAAGGATGATGAGTTTGACCAGCCAATTATCATGATCTAAGATTCCTTTAAATAAAATGTGAGAAGAAAAAAAGATTTCTGAAACAATTTTATACATTCTTTTTAGATAAAATGAAAAAATGTTTTGTTATAATTTTATCATCCAACAGACAAAAATCACTTGAACATATGTCACTGGAGGACGACCAAGTTGCGAGAAGGCAGGCAGAAACAAAAACAAAAAACAAACTTAAAATCATGAAAATCAATAAGAAGCACTTAAAGTAACAAGTGGGACTTTCTATAGAAATTACAATTGCAACTCTAATCTAAAAGCTTCTCAAGCAAATGCACAAATATATCTACATGACACAAGAGGACTGTGTAATCAATAGTCTGAGTGTTTATTATTATGAGGTTGGGGAGTGCCCCACTAATATATGGTAGAATCTCATTTTGCCTTGAAAAATCAAACATTTTATCTCCATCTGGCATTTCCAAATTGGTTTAAAAAAGATCAAATA
Source organism: Sepioteuthis lessoniana (assembly GCA_963585895.1). Classification (NCBI taxonomy): domain Eukaryota; kingdom Metazoa; phylum Mollusca; class Cephalopoda; order Myopsida; family Loliginidae; genus Sepioteuthis; species Sepioteuthis lessoniana. Next base: position 104,778,445 of record OY757920.1, on the reverse strand, counting down.
AAAACAGATTTTCAGTAAAAATAAAGATATGCCAGATATTGTAAAGACATTATTAATTATGAAGATGACAGAAACTATATATATATATATATACATATATATGTTTAATGATCAGAAAGACAAGATACTAACAGTTCCCTAAACACAATTCACTCTGTATCTATGCTATTAAAACTTAGATGTACATATTCTCTTTCATTGATATTGAGCACTTTTTACTTATAAATATAGCAAACAATATTACATATATATATATATATATATATATATATATATACACACACACACACAGAAAGAATGAAAAATAGACACAAACAGAGGTAAATAAATGATATAAATTTGTTAATCCCAATTAGTTTTAGCCTGAGGCAATTGTCAAGAAGTATTTATTCAAGACTGATAGACTTATATTTTCTTCACAGTATTTCATTTGATTAGTTGTCTTAAATTATTTTCAAATTAGGAAAATAATTTTAACTTTTTATTTGTTTTCTCTCAAAGATGTCATTATGTAGGAAAATCGTCCTTTATTTTGGTCTTCTCCATTTAAGTAAATTCATCATTTCTCTTAAAGTTATTATCAGCTGGATGGAAATCTTGTCTTGGGAAAAGTTTATTATAATTCAAAGATTTAATTCTGGATTTATAGTCGTATATTCTAAAATTGAGGGGCCATTCTGATTTCACTATATATCGTTAGGAAAAACGTGTATACTAAAAGGTATTTTTGCTTATACAGTTTGACCATAAAAATATTTTAAAAGCCTTATTGTTTATACAACAAGTAAATGAATTCATATAATTAATGTATTTCGAGCATAGCTTTTTTCTAGAATGACATGATTGGCAAATTTTTATAATGCTTATCATAGATTTGTTTTGGATAAATTTGTTGTTTAAGATTTTTTACTTTCTATGACATCGCTAAGCTTTTTCATGACAGTTTTACTATTTACAAAGACTATCATTATATTTGTTTTAGAATATTTCACAAGATAATCCCTTATTATTCTCAAACGTATTTGCTTTTATCTTTAGAATTTGTTATTCAAAGTGTTTCTTAAATCTGCATTACTTCCTTCATCTAATAATTCTATTTTATTCCAATCAATTAAGAATGATCTTCATAAAAAATGTGCTACATAATTCCTTGTTGACAGGAATATGTTTTATATATATGAAACAACAAAAATATCACAAAACGCCATATAATCATCTTTAGAAAATCAAAAACTGATTATCAATAGATGAGCTTTTTCTGAATCATTTTATCAGCTAAATATGATTATCTACCTCGCTTATCAGGGAAGAACTCATCATAAGCGTCAATACATACTTATATAATGATGTCTGCTGATAAAAACATTTTAGATTTTTACAAAGCACAAAGTCATGATGCTAAAAGCACAGAAAACAAAACAAAAAAAGACAATAGAAAAATGGTAATCCTCACACAGAAAAATAAAGATACACTCTTTGTAGTGATGAGTTTGATGATGATAAAAGTCTATGAATTAATTTAAACATTCACTTAACAATATTCAATTTACCATTTTTGTAAAAAAAAAAAAAAAAGAAAAAAAAAAAGAAATTTCTGCAAAAATCGCAAAAAATACCTAATGTTATCAAAAATCCATAATAGACATTAAAATATTCAGGATGAATTTAAGGTGAACAAAATAATTTCCAAGACTAAAAATGTCCATAAAACTTCCAATATTCTTGTATTGTTGCTGGACCTAATTTTACAAGCATGATATTCATAAGTAAAAAATCAAATGTAAAAAATAATTCATTGAAAAATGCCATAAGCAAAACTTATTTTATACTTAAATTGATTTCTACTTTTATGAAGAGTCATAAAAAGTAAAGAAACTGTATTTTTTGTTACTGATTGGCATAAAAGTTATTGATATGGAAATTGGAATTATTAAGACAAATTCAAATTCCAACAAAGCAGCATTCACTTTTCACTAATGCACAGCAGAAAACCTTTCTTTCCTTATGTAGGGGTAAAATAGTAGAGCAGACTGAGCTTTATAGAAGAATGACAATTCTAAATTCAGTCTTCCTAGCAAAAATCATGGGACAATTTAGTGGTGTAAGGCTAATGATCCCCACATTTTACAAACCATGGGGAAGACTCGTAAAGGAAAATTCCACAGTAAAGTGTGGGCACCATACCTTTGTAAACAATTGCTAAGTAAATCAGGCACAAATTAAAAATGAAATGCTGATAAACAAATACCTATAAGAACAGACAGCTACGAATCAGATTTTTTGTCATATAATAAGTGATAGATTTTATTACAAGATTGTCATGAAATTAATCAGACAAACAGTGAGATGTAAGTACTAGATCCTTTAGTACATAAGCTAACCTTATAGTATAATGAATAGACTGAACTTTCAAAGGAAAATATGATAAATGCTAAACACTAAATACAATAGGATATTTTATTAAAGAGATAGAAAATGTAAAAATGCTTTACAGAAGCAGCAACTTAAGATCAAATTCTAGCTGAAGGAGTGAGTGTTTGTTGTCATGTATTTGGAAAGTCATGAATTTAACCGCTCATAAATTCTAACAAACGTTTTAACCAAGATTTATCTCACAAAAAATAATTCTGAATCTAAAAAATCATAATACAAAGAATGGGTGTATCCATCAAAGTTGATAATGGCAGCAACTTTTTGTTGTTACAGCCTGGATAAGATTGACTACAACCCCCAATAATACAAAGGTAAGTAATTATATAAGCAAATCTTATCAGTAACAAGAGAGATCAAATCTTTTCTATAATTAACAGCAACTTACTAACCTCTTGTAAATGAGGAATGAGCAAATTGAAATAGAATTCATTAAAATTAGTTATGTAAACCGAAGAGGAAATAATTTCATCCAAAGGTCAAATGAGATTATATCAGCTTCAATAATTTCAGAATAGAGTAAAAGATTTATGAATTAACCAACTTAAATACTATACAGAGGCTGAGATATTAATAGTTTTCCATATGAAAAACCAAAGTGTAGCATTCAAACTACAATTTACTGTGGCTAACATTCTGCTGAATTCGAAAAGAAAATGAATTTAAGAGCTGAAATTGCAAAAAGATTGCAGAAATACTATCATATAATTTAAATAGCAAAAGTTAATGTCTAGTTAAAAGATAGTGGATGGGAACAATATTAGCAAACCTATGAAATATATGCACACACACACTATATATATATATATATATATATATATATATATATCGATAGATAAAGAGAGAGAGAACCTTGCAACATTTATTATGCCAATATACATCTACAAATTACAAAAAGTAAGAATTATGTAAGCTAAAAGATCTTGATGTAGCTATCCATTCTATCAATGAGAGAACTCCTTTGACATGAAAGAAAAAGACAATACATATTCAAAAGAGTAAAATATGTAACACACATGCTCACTCTCTCTCTCTCTCTCTATATATATATATATATATATATATAAAATGAATAAATATATATTTGATAGCGTGGATGCTGATCTACAACCACTGGTTTCATGCTATCTTTATACAACAATCATCAGGCAGAGAAAGCTGTTGAAAAAAGATGGCATGAAACCAGTGGTTGCAGATAAGCATCCATGCTATCAAATATACATAAAAACTAATATATATTTATTCATGATAATATAATACCCCTATCACAGATATAAAGTACTATCCAAATCATACTGCACTTGGTCTACCTCAAATCCACCAAGTGATATAGTGACAACCATACACTGTCGTTGAATGTGTGTGTGTGTGTGTGTGTATATATATATATATATATATATATATATATGAGACAGATACTTCATATCAAATGGCAGTCCCATGTTTCAGATACAGAGGTATTAGGGAAAGCAGGGCTACCAAGCATTCAGTCGATGGTAATGAAAAATTGTCTCCGATGGACTGGCCACATTGTGGATATGGATGACGGCCGTCTGCCGAGGACATTATTCTATGGTGAAATGTGGGAAGGAAAGAGAAGTACATTAAAACCAAAGAAGAGATTTAAGGACACAATAAAATATTACCTGAAACAATCTGGACTACCTGTGGACCAATGGGAAAAAATGGCTTCAGTTAGAAGTAAGTGGCAGAAACTGATTCACGAAAGCATAGAATCCTTTGAGAATATGCAGAACAGCACTTACAAACATCTGATTTGCAAAGGCAAACAGGGTCCAGCACCAGGTCCATAAAGTCACCATGCTAACTGTGACATATGTGGAAAATTTAGCCAATCTCTTGCTGGTCTCAAAAGCCATCTGCTTAAATGTGCAAAATCTATCTTGCATCCAAATAATGTCACTGCAAGCAAAACTGAACTGTTGAGCCAATTCTGTGGTAAAATCTGTCGCAGCTTGGCTGGCCTGAAGAATTTAAGGGGGGACTAAGGGAGGGGGACTAGGGGAAGGGGGAGAGATTACGCTTGAAACCGAGGGAACAGTCATCACACACGTATATATATTATCATCATCATAATATCACACCACCAGCACAGATCTCCCTGACCCTCTCGTCACCCATTTCTATTGTCCATCGCACACGGTAGGTCTTCAAGGCTACACCCTGTATCGGCACAGAGCTGTTGTACATAGGTTCAAGCAGGTTGTCCTGTCTTTACTCGTCCGTGTGATGGGGCCACAGACTATGTCGCTTATGAGTTCATTCTTAGGTCTCCAGCAGTGTCCCACATGTCTGAGTCGTCTAACTTGGATAGTTTTCGTGATGGGTCGTAGTTGGCTGTACAGCTGCTGCTTTGTTGGGTGCTGCGTCCAGGATTTGCTCACCACATTCTTGTGTAGTTGCTGTCAAGCTTTTTCTCCATATGTTTAGTTAGTGTTCATGTAGTGCATCCATATAGCAGTATCAACATGACCACTGCTTGGAAAAAACTGCATTTGATTTCATCGATCAGGTTTGACTTCCATATGACTGTCCATGCCTTTGCTAGTCATGTGCTGATGTCTGTCTCAGTTAATGAGACACTGCTTCCTAGGTAGATGAATTTGTCCACTAGTTTCAGAGAACTACCATTTAGTGTGGAGATGATGTCTCTTTGATTAAAGCACATGTATTCTGTCTTGTCTGCATATACATGGAGGCCTATGTCAGCAGCTGCTAGTTCCAGACTATGTAGCAGGGATTCAGCTTGTATTGGCCAGAAGTGTTATGTCCTCGGTGTAGTCCATATCCATAATTGTTTGTGCTAGATATAGACACACACACACAAATAATTTTTAATGGGGGGATGAGTATATATGTATATACACACACGCAAACACATATATGACTGCATGCAGAGAGACAATATATGTATTTATACACACACAAAACTACATATATATATATATATATATATATATATATATACACACACACACACGTGTGTGTATATATATATATATATATATAAAATGTAACTGGAAGAAACCTCAACTACAGTGCCATTATAAATTCAATTTGTTGAAGAATATTACCTTTGCCCCGGCAAATGACATACAAGCTTCTTCTGGGGGTGAGATCAGCAAATATGGTTTACAGCTTATAAAATAAAAATGGAGTGGTGGTTAGAATAGTCAGGTAAATAAAGAAAGGGAGTAAAACAGTAAAGACATTAGAGACCTAGAAAAAGGGTGAAACATTCTTTGGCTCACCCCAACGTCAATAGGTGTGGGTTCCTAGTAGCTTGTGGAATCTTCTTACAATATAAGCCTAAGTAGATAGTTATCTTTTTGATTTTTATTTTCATTCATATTCAGGTGCGTTAATTTTATATATACTTCTCGATTTGTATGCTCTGATCCAAATTTCTCCCAGATTTCTTCATTCATTCTCTATATCTTTCCATCTTCGCCTCAAAACCATTTTTGTATTTTTCAAGTTAATCTTCCTGATCAATTTGAACAGATCTTCGAATAGGTTCCAATGTTTTGTTGCTTGGTGGGGTTTTCTGCTTGTACTGTTGGTCAGAATGGTTGGGATATATATATATATATATATATATATATATATATATATATATATATATATATATACACACACACACACACACACACACACACACACACACACACACGGAGCATTTTCTGACTTCTTTGTACAGGCATTTAAAATTGTAATAGATACTTGAAAATTCAGTATTTTATTGCTATTCATCTTATGAGATGACTGACCAAATTTTATGATTTCAGGTTCAAATCAACAGCTACAGCAGGAGTTGGAATACACCCTAATAAAGCCTGATTGTCACAGCTGGTGTATTTCAAAAATGCAATCAGACTTTGTCAGATTGTTGTCGCTCTGTGGGATTGCCAGATCTCTGCTGATGCAGTTAGAGCCTTATCTTGGATCTTTTCCATGTATTTTCTCCTGTATGATGGAGGAAGTCCTAGATAAGTCAAGAAAACAGAGGTTGAGTTGGCAATAAAATCTCTGTATCCGACTTTGATAGGAAATACATTCGTTATCCAGACATTTCTGACACATTGTTCTCACAGATCTTCATATTTTTCCAACTTACGCTGATGTGCTCAGTCAAAATTTTCTTCATAAGGGATCGTTAACTCAATAAAGAAAACTTTTTTTGCTTTTACGGACCAAATGACAATATCTGGATGCTTTGTTGTTAATGCTATTTCAGTCGGAAATATGAAGTTATGTTTTAAATCGGTTGCGACGTGCCAGTCCATGCAGCCCTCAAGCAATGATGGTTTACACATATTTTCACGTGTAATTTTTGAAATATTCCCTTCTTTAATGAACTGAATTGCTCTGTTGTTGATAATATTTAGAGCTTTATTGGCAATCTCACAACATGTTTATGAAACCTCAGAAACAATCTCCAGGACTTCATTATGTCTCCAAGTATCGCTTCTTAGAGCGTACTCACATCCAGTGAGAATATGTTTGAGGCACGCAGTTTTCCCACATACTCTGCATCGGTCGGATGTAGTTAACCCCCAAGCCTCAAGGTTGACTGGTGTTGGTAAGACAACATAGACTGCTTTTATGAGGAAACTTAATTTCTTTGGTTCCATGTCCTTGAGGTCTCTCCATGTGACAGCTCTGTCTTTTGCATTCTCCCACTTAGTCCATGCGCCCTGTTTCCTTTGTCCTACAGCTGTAGCAAAACACCTAACTTCCTCAAGATGATGAATTTCTTTTGACACCATTTTTCTTCTGTTTACTATGGATTTTTTGAACCACCAACGCTGTGGATGTAGGCCTAGACCTGCTTTTCCATTTGCCACAGTGCCAATTATTTCTTTCACTCTGAGGGCCAATTCAGCATTCTCAACAGCTATTTTTGCCTTCCATTTCCGACCAGTTATCACAGAAGGCTGGGCATTCTTCACCAGTGGGTCACGAGAGTCACACAGCATTTGGAAGAGTCGCACTTTTCCTAATTTATATTCCTCAACAAGTGACAATGTCTGAAGTTTTAGTTTTGTTGATGAACTATATAGTGCCACGTTTGTTAAGGAGTTAGGTACTCCCAACCATTTTTTTATAAACTTACTGATTAACCGCTCCATTGTTTCAACTTTTCTAAGTGATACCTCATATATATGCAATGGCCATGCTAATTTAGGAATTAATCCAAAATAAATGCACCATATTTTATCTTTGTTCATGAGGTCACATTTATCAATGGAG